>MU279347.1:1081905-1448106 GCA_022385695.1 Xylaria arbuscula
TGTTAACACGTGCTGTGGTTTTAACACGTTCAAACGCTATACGATTTTAAAGGCTTCAGGGACTGGTCACATATGATAGATATAATTAGAGCTATACAACGCAATCATAACCAAGTTGTGATTCTCTCGGTTTTCACGCTACGTCTGTGCGGAATGCGAAACATATGTGTATCAACTACTTAGAGTAGCTGGTTCACCAAGCTCCGCAGCATTATTACGCATCTCTCTCTGTCCGAGTCCGCTTTAGACGTCTTCGGGCCTCGTAGCTAGCAGCGTCCTTGAATCCAAACACCTCAACATCCTCATCTTCCTCCTCATCTTCATTCCCATCCGCAATATGAGGCACCCGGTATTTCCTTATCGCCACTCCCTCTGTAAAGACAAGGTCGCCCCTCTTACCTAAGGCTTCGCGACTAGCTTCCTCGAGCAAGATGCCGAGAGCCAAAAGGGCAGTCTCGTCCATGGTTCGCTCACTGATGCCTTCCCCTGTCTCGTCATAGATGAGTTGCTGGTTTGCAGGGAGGCGTTCATAGAAGTGACTAGCGTAACTGTGAATAGTCTTCAACAGATCGCTATCGGGGAAAATGCTTCGCCCCCCTTCGGGTAAGTCCTCGTGAGCTTGATATATGTCCTTCTCGGCGTAGCGAACAGGAGCGCCCGCACGCCTAAAGAGCACCTCTTCAGGTGCGAGGGCGGGGTTCCGGCGCGAGTCAGGAGCGTTCGGCCTGTGGTGTTTTACATGTGGTCTTTGGGAATTATAAGAGTGGATAGGATGTGTTGTTGTCACACGGCCTGGACAAGCGATGAGTATGTCTCATGACGGACAGCAAGGTTAATTATGAGTACATACCCGCGACAGCGTCATAAACGGTGGCCTGTCTTCTCCTGAAGACGGATTCCCTGCTGCCGGCAACCTGTTCAGCCTCTGTGTCGCTGGCATTGACGAGATCTGCTCGTGATATTGACCGCTTCTCTCGACGGCTTTGAGACGCCATTGCCACGGACGGAGGTACAATTTTCAGCCAGCTTGTGGATTTAATTCACCGGTGAAGAATGATCCGTGTGCGATTCCGCTCAGGAACCATATTCGCGACCATAAACAGGTCTGTTCGGTACCGAGAGTTGTGATATGTTATGTTATGTACAGCATCACTTCTTTATTAGTATGTGAGATTATGTAAGGTACGGGATTACTCCAAGGAGCAATCAGATCAGATACATTCGGTACGGGATTCTTATCAGGGATTCTTATCAGAGCTCTTACTAAGTATGCCCATCCAGGTACTCTGGATTTAGCGGGGTTGCCGGTAGGTAAGCTCTGGACCTGGACCTGGACCTTTACAGTGCGTGCGAATAGCAGGAAGGCAAAGGGTGGGGGCATGTCCCCGCTTTACCGGACATTATGGGGTTGTATTGAGGCGTCAGCCATCGATGTAATGGGCATGTAACGCAGTGGCCCAGACGGTATCACCTCGGACACAGCTCGGACACTCATTCCTAATACACTCGAATCGCAACAACTTTCTTTTCTTCTTTGAAGGAACAATAACAACAACTGCCGTTGCGGCACTGGCAGACTCTGGCAGACTCGTAACGCCCCTCTAATCTCGCATCTCATCTCGTAGCTTCGGATCTCGTATCTCTCCGGCCTCGAACCCCTGCCGTCCTGCCAGCCCTGATGAATGAATCAGCTCCTCATTGACCGATCGACGGGCGCAGTTGGGCCAAATGCATTTGCCAGGCTTCAGACCACGCGGCTACTAACGTCGTTCCAGCCGTCGCCGCAGTATCGCTTTGATGGTGGCGAGCGCGGTGTTGCCGTCCACGATGGTGAGGCCTCGTCGTCTGATGCCGTCACGTCCATTTGGGCTCACCAGGCCGGAGTGAGCGCCCTGGCCCTCGAGCGTTTCGATGGGAGAATGTAAGATGCCTCTCTTGTATTTTTCTCTGTTCGATCTTTCATCTCTCTCTTCTGCTACTGCTTTGTAATCTTAGCTAGGTTGAGTTCTCTTCATCTATCTAGTCATATCTACAGCGATTCACCTATTGACCATCGCAGTCTCGTGTCAGGTGGCTCAGATGCCTCGATCAAGCTGTGGGATCTGGAGCAATGCGGTAATCCCTCTAGACCTCACACCTTTAAGCCTGTCGGTGTCATCCATCCCTCGTCACAGACTCACAAGTTTGGTATTACACATCTGTCTTTCTATCCCTTCGACTCGGCCGCTTTCATCTCTACATCCTACGACCAGACTTTAAAGCTGTGGTCAACTGAGCAAGCACGGCCATCAGCTTCATTCAACCTTGCTTCTAAAATCTACACGCACGCCGTATCACCCATCGCTTCTCACCTACTCGTGGCGTGTGGCACTCAGCACCCTTCCATTCGACTAGTGGACTTGCGTTCTGGCTCTAGCATTCAGTCCCTCGCCGGTCATGGAGGTGCTATTCTGGCCACGGCTTGGTCGCCCCGTCACGAGCATGTGTTAGCCACCGGTGGTGTGGACGGGACTGTGAGGATCTGGGACATTCGAAGAGCAGGCGCTTTGATTGGTATGCTTGATCAAGAAGACAGTCTCGGCTTATATTACAACGGGATGTTAGGAAATGATGGCAAGGTCAGAATGCGCGCTTCGGCGAAGGCCCATGCGGGACCGGTAAATGGCCTGACATGGACGGATGACGGTAGCTACATCATCTCGGCTGGCCACGACAATCGCATTCGCGTCTGGGATGCTGCGACAGGCCGGAACACCCTCGCTAGCTTTGGGCCTAGTATCAGGAACACTCAGCTAGCCAACGCGACCGTGTTTACATCGCCCGTTGGCTTGACACATCCAGGTAGAGAGCTTCTCTTTTGGCCCAATGAAACAGAGATTGTAGTCTGTGACTTGCACAACGGCCACATAGTAACGAGATTGCGTGGCACTGGTGCCGCAGTCGCTGGCGTCCGCTCCTCGAAAAAATCTGAACGCTCGGTGAAGAACCGGATCTCTAGCATCGTGTGGAGGGGTGCCGGCGGCAGTGGCGGGTCTAGCGGTGTCGTCATGGGAGGGACCAACATGCCAGGGGCCATATTTAGCGCCCATCTCGACGGTCAGATCCGAGCCTGGGCACCACGGCTAGAAGGGGCTGATGAGGATGCCGACGAAGATCTCACGCCAGAGGTGCGTGAAACTAGGGCCATGAAACGAAAGGCCCTTGACGATGTCTACAAGAGCTTAATGGGGCAGAAGATTACATTCACCTAAATTTAAATTTATCGTCGGAATATTTCTAGAAACCTGGGTATGCCTGGGTATATCAGGAGCATGCCTGTCATTTTAGTTTTCTTGTTTTCTTGTTTTCATCGAATAGGTAGTAACTAGACATTCACGTTTACTACGTAGTGCATATCTCATGAAATCGCAATGCGCCGGTCCACCCACTTTGTTTCACGCGTACTTATACTGAAACATTGTTGATGTGACCGTTGCGTTCCGCCGAGTGCCTACTGTTACACAATAACCAACGCTTCATGCAGGCCTTGAGAGTTGGGGAAATGCCATACCGGTAGCTGAAACAGTTATTACCAGCTGCCAAGCTCGGTGTGCATCAGCCTCTCCTCGCTCACTATCCCAAGATGACACCGGCACATGACGCCGTCAGATATTGTCATAAAATGTTTAAGAATATTCAACAAAAGAGTGAGAAGTGTACGATCTTGATGTGACTTGTCGATACGCATTATTTGCACGCACACTTTATACCCGGTGTACTGTCCGGTATCTACTTTCCTTTCTCTCACCTGCTTCCGTGCTGGAGGACAGATCAGCTTACTTTACATCCGATACTACACTACATGAGCTCCGGTACATCAAGTAATTAAGTACTTAGGTAAGTGTCTACGTGTGTAAGTAGTGTAGGCATATCAAACGTCTCACACCGAGTGCTTCCGTCTGACAGGGGTAGTTCTCGGGGGATTTGGGTATTGGTTGGTAAGCACTGAAGAGCCCTTTGGAGTTGTTGATAGCGAGATGCAGGGCCGGGCAAGGCGAAGATATTGCCAGCTCTTTTTTTTTTTTTGGGTTTCTTTGGTATGTTGTGTTGTGCGTGGCTTGGAGGGAAGTTGTAAATAGTATTAGTTAGTCGGGTAGTTGGGTAGTTGGTTCTTTTCATGCCAGTAGACCCCCTTTAAGTGTTTGTTATCATGTTGTTTTTTTTCTATTTTTATTCTTATTATTAATAAAGATAATCTATACTATCATTGTTCGTTTGTGAAATACTAGGGCATGCCATTTCTCGTACATCTTATACTTCCCAAAAGGTAGGTGCGTATGTGTAGGTTGACTGCTGGTTCCTAGTTAGTTGTACTAAGGTAGTTGGTCAGTTATTCCTCTTTTTCTCCGACTATAGTATACGTTGGGGATGCATGATGCATGCATGTGCGTGCAACGGATCTTCCGGAAGGAAAGTAGGGTTGTAACGGCGTACAGGTTGATTCGAGTCAGAGTTGGTCGCCGACGTTGGCTGCATGTACGCAAAAAGGTTGGGATATACGTACTGCTTATACTAGTCTAAGTTGGTTGGCTAGTACTTTAAGTTAGTTGACTTAATCTAGGTAGCTAGACCTTGTAATCGAGGCTGACTGCATGCTTTCCTCCAACGTCCTGTACATCTTAGTGAGTAGGAAAAGAGGGAGAGATTCATACGGGTTTATTTTACCCTTCATGCGTATAGAAGCGGCACAGCTAAATACCTACCTAGTATACTTGCACCACAATACTCGAACAACGGTGTATGGAAAGAGTATCATTGGACCTTCTCTCTCACCTGTACTTTGTTGGGAGAGGGTGGGCGGAGAGTGGATGAGACTCGTCCGCTTGACGATCATGTGGCTGTTAGGCCCAGATCGTGGCTTGGGTGTTAATAGCTCATGATTCTGCCGCACTGCTGCAGCACGCACTGCTTCGTACTTTTACAATGTAAGAATTGTTGGTTAATGCTTGATAGGAGTGTGAAGAGCATGGATTACTCCGTTACTCCGGTCTTGATAGGAGACGAGCTTAGCGGGATCGGCGTATAGAACAGCCGTGCCTCGCGGCTATTCTTCTACACTATAAACACCGCCTCATGTGGTAAATGACAGCAACGGCCAAATTGGTCTATCTTTTCGTTGGTTGTGTAGTGTACGTGCGCCTGATGTCTCCGGTGCCGGGGTTTCGGCGAAATTGTGTTGTTGGGCATGCGCCTGTCGCGTAGATTCTTCCGCGTGAGCCGAGTGGTCTCGAAATAGAAGCTTAATGCGAGCTGATCGCATGAGTTAAGGCGTTCGTTTGCTTGAATCTTGGTAGCCCGCCTTTTCCCAGATCGTATACTTTCCTAATACATGCTGTTAGATTGTCATCTCGTTTTTAGTTGCCCTAAAAAATTGGAGTTTAGATGGAGAGGTATCTCTGCCCCTAGTCATTGCCATTATTGCTGTCACCACCTTGTCTTTCTCTCCCTGTTATTTTCCTATGTATATCTAGATGTTAGAAAGCCGAGTTGTGTTCATAGTCACCGTTCAAAGCCCGAAACTCGAGCCTCGTATGTACCTTTTAAATTCTTTCGACTTGTAATGTATGTATATGTACTGACATAGCTTACCCCATCCATAAAGTCCCAGGGTCCTCAAGACCGAGATTAGGTTACGGGGCTTTATAGGATTCACCTATGTTAATTTAACGTCACATTCTATTCATGCAATGGAAGGTTTCCCCATGTTTCGGCTACCTTCAGGTAGTAAATTTGGGCATGGCTCAGATTCCGCTGCGAAATCACCACTGGTTTGTAACGTCCCTTTGGTCCGAACGAGAAAGCACAGCTCGGTTGCGAATATTCATGCATGGTTGAGGACAATGCAGTAGCGTCATCCCGAACCTGCGGTAATACACTAAATAAATGGAACCAAAACCTGACGAGACCAGGTTGAAATCCTTCGCGCCCTTTGTTCCCCGGAGTAAAGCGGCAGGGGCTGATTTGACTGACAGTCCTCGTGTATACTATGAACTATACCAGATTAATAGAAGATGTTAAGCACGCAATGCTTGAGTATACGTGCGCTCTTAATCTTGGCAACGGGATTAGATGCACAGTTGCAACAACATTCAGTTATATCCGAGCCCTCGGGGCCGGGGCAGTGTTCTGCGCAAGGACAATCCTGTTACCCATACATTTGCAAACGGTGGGAGAGTGGCCTTTTGGAGGAGACATGGGTGGGATTTTCGTCATCCTTACGAATGCAGTAACCTCGGTCAATCGGTGACGGGGGTTTATTTTCTTACCAGCATATGCTGTTGGTTGTGGCCTGATATGGCTGCTTTTGTGATGACGGCCGCGGTCCTAACGGGCAGGTAAGTGCTACAGGGTAGCTAATCCCTGAATCTCTGTTACCCAGCCTAGCGGTTCGATGGGGGTTGACCCCCATGCGTTGAGCGGCGCGGGATAAAGAGTAATAATAACATGGTAAGGAACACATGAGACAGGCAGAGGTGGTAGGGGTTGGTTCTGTGGGGGTGGATACCAGGAATTCATTCAAACATGTACAGTAACGGATGCATTTGACATATTGTACGTTTTCATGTAACGGTCTGAAAACGTGTTATAGACATGGCACATAAGTGCAGAGCTGGGAGATAATTAGTTCCTCATGTAGAAGTTAGAGCAAAATCAGGGCTAATGAATTGACGATATCATGCATCTATTTTGATCTCTTGGTCTCTTGGCGTTAATCTTCCCTTCCAAGCTGAGGAACAAATAAGTCCCGTCTGACATGATTACTAAAGCCCCCTAATCCACAGTCAGCGCGCGCATAGGCACGAAAAAGCGCTCGTTCTTGTCATGGTATTGTAATAACCAGAGCCAAGACTCTGATCTGAGTGATGTTGATTGATATGGGCTGATTGCTGCTACTAGTGCCGATAGACCACGAAATCAAAAAGATATTGTTGACACTGGTTCAAATAGTACCTGTTGAGGATTCATGATTGAATTCTGAACTTGTCACTTTCAAAACACGTCGAAGGAGCGGAAACCCTTACGGTGAGGTGACCAGATAGAGTGATTAGTAGACCGCATTTCATTCTTAGGATTCCTACAAGAAAATCACGAAGACTATTCTGTGTGTAGAGATATGGGGCAGTAGCCGGCAAGTTTACGTTAACCCCCCCAAAAGACATCCGTTAAGACTGTCCATAAAAACCCTTTCAATGTGTCTGAATAGTTTGTGCCACGCCTCTTCCAAGTTATTATATTCATCTTCTCTAATGATAGACTAGGCATAGAGGTTCAAACTGGAGTTGAAAGTGCTCAACTAATACTATATCACAACCTAAAAGTGGCAATTGAGAAAACAGCCTTTGACGCCCTCTTGTAGAATAGGGGCTAGGGGCTAAATCTCTTGGTATATGCAGCCGGTTAAGCGACATGTACGGCGCTGTCAGATCCAAGAACCTGTATTGCATAGTGCTATTCTCTTCCTATATATGCATAATACTGAAAGAGAATGATATTAAAATCTAATCTTCTCCCGTATTGGCTAAGTTGTGTGTTTACGTGTGTTTACCATCTCCTTGGCGAGTGAGTTCTCTAGCATGAAACTTAACTTACTTCAATGCTAACTAGCTCGTTCGATATAAAACTCCCACACAAGGTTTTGGAGCTATATTGATATAGAAAGTTACTAAAAAACAACACAAGGAGAAGATGTATTTGAGCATGCTAGCTGGACATTATATCTGACTACAAGCGAGTTGTCTAATTCAAAACAAGCATGTCTGTTGTCTCTTATGAGTTATAATACATGTTTATATATCCTCTGCGAGATAAATCATCATGCCTTCGACGACGTTACGAGAAACATTCGTTCTTCTCCCATTTCACTCAGGTGTCAATTATACGACTATGGACTTAACAAATATATCAGATTAAAATTCCTAGACAGAGATCCAGAGACAATCATCATGAACGCATCGGGAATTTTTTCAATGAAGTTAGAGAAGTTCATGGATGGTGTCCGCTCCGGCGCCGCGTTGAAGCTGTTCCAGGAGCCTAGTGGCCTCAATCAACATTACCCACGCATGTCTCTCTCTTCAAGGGGATATCTGGGCCTTCAGCCTTGAACACTATCTTAACTAAATATCTCTGTGAGCGTTTTCAATAAAAACTACTTACTATTATATGTCTTGGTTCTCTAATCATATCGGGGTCATTGATGACTTGGGAAAGCCCCTGACGCGTGAACATACTAATGTGCGTATTAGCTTCGGTGAAACATCATGGCGCCGGGCATATGAATGTAGTGCCATCGAGATAACAAGATCATGACTAGTAAAATGGGGGCTCTGCATATTTGCTTTGGCATGAATGTCCCCAAAAGCCTTAGTGTCTAGGTTATAAATATATGCAAGGAGTCTCTTTGTTGTAGTTAGTAGCAAGTAATACTGCTCGTGAACTCGGCCACGTGTCCACCCCCTCTACCTCTTCGAAGGGCTCCTATGGAATTTCGTTGACTATTAGCCTCCCACCCAGTTTAGATTGACTTGGTAGCTGAACAGCTTAAGCAGGGAAACTTCCGATAATATTTCGAATAACTCAGCCGGGGAGGGTGTTTCACCCTCACCGATACCCCTATTTGCGCATTGGGCAGCGCATGTCTGTTCACTGAAACTTTTTGTTCTTCCTACGTTGTGGAGGCGACATCTTCCTTTAAGATAGCTATAATTACTTAATTCACTTACTCCACTTGTCTTTGGCTCAGAATTCAATCTGTATTGACTCGATGATATTCCTCGCAAGAAGCTTATACTCCAGTTCTCGACTGGTTTCAAGTGTAGCCAATCTAGTTGCCAAAAGAAAGATACGTTGTCTTTGGTTCAGTCTACTCTATAATACTTGGCGTTTGTGCGATTGGATAACCCGGCGTGATGCTCTGTTGCCGTTCATCACGGAATTTTCGGGTGAATTCGCTCATGAGATGACCGGGACACGCCGCGTGGGGAATTAAGGAAGTACAGTGTTTTGGAAAGAACATCGTAGATTATGAGAAACCATTGATTAGTATTGGTTAGAGAGGTTAGGTCACGATAGTCCCAATGGTCACGTATTACCTCTAGACTGTGATAGACTGCATGGATTTCTTCGAGAAGTGCTTGTTTCTGCCACACGAAAGGTTCCTCCGAATGGTCCCTCAAATACTATTCTCGCTCCGTGTAAGAATGTAGCAGCAATGATCAGTACTTAAATATGTGACGTACACAGCCATCCTCCGACATGCTCTTTCTTCGGGGTCTTGTTTACAAGATTGGTGATCCCCGGGGCGACCTGCTGAAGGGACATCAGTCGGGTGATATCTGGTGGCTGGGCTCGATCTTGCAGGGTCCAACCATTAGGGGTCTCATCGAAGGTGTCACGGCGGCAATAAAGGCAGTATGGGTTGTGGCCAACTATGCCTCCATTGATGGCCTGACAGCCTACCTACTTAGGCCACTCAGGCCGTCACAAAATTTAAAGATATATTTAGCAAACAAATCAAAAGGCGATGATTTGACTTGTTTTACCTGCCGTGAGCGCTCCTGTAAGTAGGGCTGCTGTGAAGGCTGCTGCGAGCTTGAGTAGGGCCGCGGTGAGCGGTCTCGTAAGCAGGGCTGTAGTGTGTCCTCAGTATCGTTCCTTGGCCAGGGCCACCGTGCTACCATTGGCATATCGCCATAGATAGCATTGAAACAATCTTGTGGTTTGCCATAAGTATAATGATATATAATATCCCCATGCTTGCTAAAAGCCGTTGCGGTATGAAGGTTCTTCCGTAATAGCTGGGTCAGGTCAAAGCGATATAACGTTTCCATGTGTAACGCATATACTTCCATCGTCGCAATCCATCGCTGAGGATGTTGTATGTCTTTAAAGAAGTAGTGCCTTTTGCCACGCCAATCCCCCCCTTGTCGTCGAAGATGCTCACTGTTCCCCGTCCATTCGTGCCTGGGGCTGATATATCCGTCTTCATGTATGACGTGCTGGATGCCCCAAAAGAAACCGTCACGCATGAGGCAAGGGACGTCGTTGCACTTGACCAGCAAGCATGCTACCCAGTCTTGGGCATGAAAATCGCGGGAAGGGTCACGGACGTATATAAATTTCATGGTCTGGCGTCGCTTATCTTTATGATACCATTTCCCGCTTTTTGCCGGCCCTGGTCGATGTTCGCTTCCGCAATTGGGAGCATAGTAGTAGCGAGGCCCATGATCGGAAGCAACTGCTGTGTACGGAGGAGGCGGGTCCTCGGGTGATGACATGATTGTTGCGTGCGGGAAACTTTTGTAGAGGTGGAAAATCTTGCGACTGCTATATTTGAACAATTGGCTTTGAGTAAGACGTCCGCTGAGTGGTGTGAGGCGTTTCTGGGCGAATGGTTGTTATTACGATGCTTTTTTTGTTGCTCTTGCAACAAAAAAGTAGCTGCCTATCCGTGCTGTATTGTTCGAGTCTACATTATATATCCGGGTCAAGACTCCCATGACCGATACGATAGTTTGCAGGGTGACTCAGTCCAAAGACCAATACCACCTGGCAGTTACCAAACCTAATACCACAGCCTATCTGTCTATGCAGGCCCTGTTTAGGAACAGTATAACCCTGATGATTTCTTTTAAGTTACTTTATTGGGGTTTTTCTGGCATATAGGTAGTGCATGTATTCTACATAGCTGTTGCAGCAATATGGTGGTTAATAGCTACCTCTTAGCCTTAAAAAACAAGTTTATATAGGTGTAACTCATCCTTTTGTCTTTTAACTCTGCTTAGATAATCCTTTTTTTTTGGTTTAATAGTACAGGTTGGACATGTAACTATTGAAACTGCCATTTACAGAAGGGGGCAGAGGAGCCTGCCTGTATGTAGTATGTTCGTCCCAGCGCTGCCTGGGAGATTTGGGTTCACATATAATCATGTCAACGCGGTTGAAAGACTAGGTATGAGAATAGGTATGGTCTAAGCTTTGCTAAAGTAATACTCATATTCGATCGGAATTGCTAAGGCAGTTTATGACAATGGTATCAGCCGCTCTTTATCTGTTTATTAGGTAAGGGTTTATGCTGGATAAAACATTCAAGTACAAGGCATATACGAGCGTTTCCAGTAATCTCCCGTTTCCAGTAATCTCCCGTTGAACATGTGCTAAGCCACGCAGTCCTAAAAATTACCAAGAAACTATTGTGGTAATCACTCCCCCCCTATCCTACGATATGTATCACGGGTTATTATGATCAAGCATCAGTGGGGACCAACACCGCACACAAAACAGAGCGTCACCCCACCTCTTCGCAAAATAAGAAGCTTATTGCCATCTGGCTTCTCTGATAGCTCATAGCGCATTTGTCTTCAATACGGTAAACCATGGCATTACGCACAGAATTAACGTCATGTCCATAGTCTTTAAACATTCTACATTCATTTCGAAGACACCGAGCTAATCGAACCGGATCTTGCCCTCGTTAACATCAGGATAGACATCGAAGCGTCTCTGCGTAGTAATAGGAATGTTCTTCCTCGTCTCGTCAATCTTGGCGCCGTCGAGCTCCCAGCTGACGATGGCCTCGGACTCGTCGGCCTCGACAACGACCTGGGCCATGGGGTCGACGATGAGGCTGTGGCCCCAGGCGTGATAGGAGGCCTTGGTGTCGCGTGCGGGGCTGCACAGGGCGACATAGCACTGGTTGTCCATGGCGCGGGCCTGGCCCTGCAGGCGCCAATGCAAGGGACCAGTGGTGGTATTAAAGGCGCCCGGGTAGACGAGGACGAAGGCGCCGCGGCGGGCGGCGATGGTGGCCAGCTCGGGGAAGCGCACGTCGTAGCAGATGGCGACGGCGATGCGGCCGTACCCCGGCAGGTCGACGAGGGTCAGCTTGTCGCCGGCCGTCAGCACGTCGCTCTCGCGGAACGTGATCTTGCCCGGGATGTCGATGTCGAAGAGGTGCACCTTGCGGTGGGTCGCCAGCAGCGCGCCGTCGGGCCCGAACACGAGCGACGTGTTGTAGTACTTTGTCTGCCCGTCCTTCTCTTCGCCCTCGGGGATGGACCCGCCCACCAGGAACACGTTGGCCTCGGCGGCCATGGACGACAGCGCGTGGAAGGAGGGCGACTGGTCGCGCGACGGCGGCGACGGGAGCAGGGTTTCGGCGTACGAGGGGAAGTAGTCGCATCCGTAGGGCGAGTTGAAGCACTCGGGCAGCACGACGAGGTGAGCGCCCGCCCGTGCGGCTTCGAGGACCTTGTCACGCGCATGCGACAGATTGGCTGCCTTGTCGGCGCCGCTGGCGAGCTGGATGCATGACAGCTTCAAAGGTTTCTGGAGAACCGGCGATGGCGTCGTCGACGTGGCCATGTTGCGGGCGACGGTCGTGCTTGCGAGGATCGGGTTGATTCGCGCGAGTCGGCAGCTGAGACGCAAGTGGGTGTGCGGAGGAGCAGACGAGAATTGTTTGGTGAGAAGACTCGAGGTCCTGTTGATAAACTGTCTCATGATAAATGCATCATCGTATCTGTCACGCACCAAACCACTATATTTGGAGTGGTTGTTGCGAGATCGGGTGGGTGGGCAGAGTGTGGAATAGGGAGCTGGAGCTAATCATAGCTGCAGCCAGGTTGGTGGGGTTGAGCTTAATTACCGGGTAAGGTAAGTTGGGGTTGGGGAGGGGTAAGTTAGCTAAGCTAAGGGCTCTAGCTAAGGTACAATAATTTCACACATACTCATGCAGGCTGCGATAGATAAATTCGTACCTAACTCGGCCAGGTGGTTTGCAGCATCAGGTACATGGAGTTCTATGTATATTTTCTGTTTTTGATCCTGATTTCGTGATAGCGGCAGGCTAATCGTCTAACCTACATGTGAATGACTAAAATCTAGTCCACACTCCTGAGTAGATGATACCTCTTTTTTTCTTTTCTTTTTTTTTGATAGAGCAGCAAATCACCAATCACAGCTCCGAGTAAGCAGCTCAGCGAGTTGCTCAAGGTACTTTTTGTCAACATCGTCAAAGCCACTCAGATCCGCACAGTCGATATCAATGATAGCCACAACCTTCCTCGCATCTCCCTCGCCTACAACGATGGGGACCACGATCTCGCTCTTACTGTCCCCGTCGCATGCGATATGGCCCGGGAATTTCTCGACGTCTTGTACAAGCTGCGTCGTCTGAGTCGCTGCCGCCGCCCCGCACACGCCTCTGCCGAAGAGGATGGTCTGGCACGCCACCTTGCCATGGAACGGGCCGAGGATGAGCTGTGGCTTTGCCGTCTTTTGGGCATCTAGCGTGTAGAAACCTGTGGCGTGGCGATTAGTGCCGAGATCGCGGTAAGTATTGATGTGCAAGTAGATGAATGAACGGATTGATTTAGAGAAGGACATACCGGCCCAGTTCACTTGACTGCTCGGCGATGGCAGAGACTTATACGCGTGCCATAGCAATGAAGCCGTATTTGCCAAGTTACTTCATTCTATCAGCTATCTTACGAGTCTAGGGCTCGAAATATTTCATATTGCATCATGTACGCACCAGACCTAGACCAGAACGTATGAGCACATATTCAGATAGATGGGGAGACTCAAAGTAGAGGTCGATCCTCACCCAGTTCCTTTGACCATCGAATAGACCTTCGGCCTGCGAGAGCACCTGATCATATGCCTCCTCTTTCGTCACGCCATCGGCGAAATTTGAAGCGTCTGCGTGGACCTAGCATGTCGCCAACTTTTATAAGTTATGAGCTTTCATCAGTCGGGCGTGCAGGCTAGCTTACCATCTTTCGATATTCTTCTAAGTCGTGATCACTTGAAAGGGTAAGAGAACTCTCAATATCCTAAGTATTTGTTCAAAGTCTAACAAAATCGTTGATAATTTTGTTGATTGGTTGTTGATTCTGCTTGATCAGCACAAGAACAGCTGCCCGTTGATGCGCCAGTGTGGGCTCTGGAACCTCGCAGAAAAATATATAGGTACTGCCTGTTTAGGCATTAGTCAAGCACGCGATTGGCAAGATTATTGGATATGTGAACCCACCTAAATATTAGTTAGGTACCGCTCTACACTTACCTCCCACTCAGGTATGCTTGCCCTTATAGCCAAATGCAATTAATACAGCTTATACCCTCCCGAATTAATTGTTCTCTATTTGATTTACCACTTGCGAAAATGATCTCGTCTTATGTTTTTTTTTGTTCCCATGTCCAATGACTAGTTGAATTTAGACATAAACCAATTGTTTTAGAAAATGTTATACTATTAAGACTAGAGATTGACAGACTCCATAGCAGCGTTGATAATGTAGGTACATACTCGATCTGTAAAATCTGGCTAGGGAAAAAAGATCTTCTAAATGATTTATTTCACTCGTCTAACTAATCCTCGTCATCATCAAAAGTTGGGTTGTCCAACCAGATCTGAATCTTTTCCAGCGCAAAGATGTCATGTTCCTTCCTAGAGGTGGTGTAGTCCTCGATCCGACCCTCGATCCAACCACTCGTGCCCCGAGACGTCCCCAGCGGCCTTCCGATCTCGACTGCAGAGCCAAAGTCGATCAAGATCGGCTTCCGGCTGCCGTCGACCAACACGTTTGTCGGGTTGAGATCATTGTGCGCCCAGCCGAGCGAGTGTAGGTGATGAATAGTGGATTCGAGCGCGTCCATGAATGCTTTCTTGTCAATCGTCCCTACCCTGTTCTTTAGGTAGCCCTTCAGGTCGTACGGATGGTGATCCAGCACGATTCCTGTCAGATAGCCGCGCCGGGAGCGGCAGCCGTGGTAGCGGATGATGTTGGGATGTGGGTGTGCTGACAGGAACTCCATCGTTTGTGCCTCTTCTAACAGGCCGCGTGCAAGGAGGTGGACAACGTTGTGCCGTTTGAATATGTCGTACTGGGAAAGATTGGGCCGCTTGATGAATGCGGAGGGCACTGATGGGGCCTGAGTGGACTGTTCGGTGCCGGATAATGGCCACTCTGGGAAGATCTCTCTGTCAGGGATCGGTTTGAGCGCGGCCGTGACTTGGTCAAATGAAATATCGGCTTTGCGCATGGGCAGCTCGCCGTAGTAGATAGTATCATAGGAGTCGATGACAGCGAACATTTTATATTTCAATTCGCGCGTCTCTGAGTCGAATTCTTCAGATACATGTACGAAGTCAGACCATTTCGTGACTTGTGGTGCCATTATGATGATGGTGATGACCGTAGTAGTGGTAGTAGTGGAGGCAGTAGTGAGAACGAACGAGTGAATGCACCTTTCGCAACTCACAGTAACTTAGAGATGCTTAAAAATTGGGTTGGCGAGTTAAGGCATACAGAGAAGAGCGCACATCCTAGAGCATAGTGATGAGTTAAGAGTGTATCTGCCAGTTGCATTGTATAAGTCGTGATCATTGGGAAAATCCTAGCTTATGAAGTGTAAAAATCCCCCATTTATCTCTTGCGTCAACGTTCCCGCAGACGTCGACGTCAAACTCACATAAACTGTATGGATTGAAGGACGTTGGCAGCGTGGTGGAGTATACATCCAGATAGGGGCAGGTGACGCTTCTGCCTAACGACGGTTCCAATCTGTCGGGAGCGGGTTATCCCTCAAGTCTTTCAACTAAAGCATTTTTGCTTCTAGATGTGATCGTGATCTGCGTATATCACGATCATTCTACCTTAATTTGACATGTCGGGCGCGTAGATTCTGAATAGTGTCAAGACAGACGCATGTTGACCAGTGCTCAGCCCCTCATTGTTTAACCTCACCGAACCTAGACTGCCACATGAGCCAATTCACCACCAATCAATCAGCAGATAACCTCGTTTTTGTCAAGCATAGCGTCCTACTATGTTAAAGATTAGTTCCATGATAACTGCATTAACTGAGAGCATAGCGAAAACAATAGGTTTCCTGATGAGAACATAACAGAACCTGCAGTTGTGTATAGCCTCGGAGTTATGTGAGGCTATGAGGGTTCGAGTTTCGTTGGCGCTTCGCGTACAAGATCTTGCACGAGGTTTCTTCAGAAGTATAAATAAGTATGGAATTCCTTTGCGGTGTTATATTTGAATCATGAAGTTACATCCAAATTCCTCAGCATTATACAGTACCATCGGCCTCTAAGAGCTCATTCTACTCAGCACAATCCGCTAATTAATCTCCCACCATGGCTGCTACTGCTGTCATGCCGACTTTTTCAACCGCTGGTCTTCACCGCGCGCCAACCATCGAAGATCTTGAGATCTCTCGGGCCGTGTATGGAATGCGCTTTCCAATGGCTTTTACTATTACTAACGTCAGACGTGTTCCAGGTACAATACCCTCCCTCACCCGGAGGATCAGCCTGAGATTTCTGATGCTATGCTGAAGTCTGTGGGAGAGATCTTTGTCCGCCATGGAGCACAGAGTACCTTTGGTATCCATCTGCTTCATGGTCATTTCACCGCCCCTGAAGGTACTGCCCTTCTCGGCATCCAAGTCCCGATGACGAACACAACGCAGGCTTGCTGGACCAAGCCCGTGTCAGTGACGGAGCTGACCAGCAAGTCCGTACACGGACACGTCTTTCGCGGGCAAGCCGACTCTTCCTTTATCGCGTATGAGTTCCACGAGGGTGAGGTAAGCTTGAAGGCAGAAGATATCGATCTAGCCTTCTTTCGAGATTTTACGGATTTCTTGAATCGCAACGGCCTAGCCAACTTGCTTGCCTTTGAACTGTTGGATGGCCCTCAGGACCATATTGAGAAGGAGTTCCAGGTCGGGCCACAAGCTACAGTCCTTTTCCACGAGAAAGATGTCATCGGATTGAATTCGTCTACAATCACAACCGGTGGTCTTTCAAAGTCGGAGACGACGGGATCATTTCCTGCAAGGGTGGGACGGTTTATTCGCCCAAGAAAAACACACATGGGGTCTTCGTGGACTCGAAACCTCTTCCTACTGTTGAGGCTTTGAAGAAGGCTCTTCGCGATGAAGGAATCATTGCCTAAATAATCTGATGAGAAAGCACATAAGCGAGAAGTCGGGCCCGGGCAGGCTAGAGTGAGGCCGGTTGGCATTATTTTGCTCGTTTTCCAATTTTGTTCCCATAATGCCACTCATCAGATTGTCCAATTACAATTAGCACAATAGCCCTTCGACCGAGAAGTATCAAGTCTGATCACTCTTTTATTCTTGAAATAGCATATATCTCATATGTTGTAACCGGATTGACAATATGTATATGTACTGTGTAAACAAAATGTTGAAGTCCCCTTATAATTTATAGTCACTCCTAGAGGTATTTATTATTGCTCACCAGTTGGATTTGCAGGTGTCGCCAGCTGGTGGGAGGGAATATCGTCTCTGTTCTAGCCAACTCCTACACATCGGGGAAACTTGGGAGTATAGTACGCAATGGCTACCAATTCCTGGACTGAACAAGTCATAGACGAGTTTTTCGCGGCCCGCAAATCCCCAACGCGGAGCCAATGCGACCAGCTTGCTCTTTCCATTTCCAATGCTTCGGCTGTCCGACAAGTCGACGTTCCGGGCTCGTTGAGCTACACCGTGATCTGCCCCAAGACTCATAGCCATGGGAAACAGCATGAAGAAGCCATTGTCGTATCCTTCCGATCGGAATCCGGGCTCCAGAAGAGGATAGTCGAGTCAGCAAAGGCAATCCATGGATATTTAGTGCCGCGACCGACGTACCACGGCATCGTGAGCGGCTCGGATCCGCTCCTCGGCATCTATACCATGCCCTTATTACCGGGAATTGCTTGCCTCGAAGCGCTCAGCTATCAGGTTGAAATGGATTCCGATGAAGAGGCTAAGCATGCTTGCTTCGTGAAGCATTTAGCTAGGTATAGTAATCTATTGTTGCTTCTCTCCTGCTGGGAACTTGATTTGGTGATGCGTACTCATTTATTCAACACAGTTGCTAATGTTAAGTTTCAAGATATTTTGCGCGGTGTTGGTCCATGCCTCAGTCTGTGGAGTCTCAAGAGCGCATCAAGCACCAAGAAGAAATCTCTCGCAGATTAGCAGTCCTCAAGGCTGTGCCATCGGCCACGGTGCCGATCTCATTGCTCTCTGAGTTGGAAACTATGCTACCCCTGCTCTTCTCTAGTGAATATCCTCAGGTCCTGACGCATGGAGACTTTTCTAGAACCAATATCCTAGTAGACTCAGACACATACGAAGTCACAGGCATCGTTGACTGGTCCCTCGCGACGGTTCAGCCTTTCGGCATCGAGCTAGACTGTCTTTTCCTGATGACAGGATATATGGACCTGAGTGGCTGGCACGATTATGCCTGCCGCCCGCGGCTCTTGGGGGCCTTCTGGGCCGAATTTTGGATCGCGTCAGGAATCAAGGAGAATGGCGGCCAGCACCGGGAGAACCTACGCGCTACGGCCGAGGCTGCGGGCAAGATTGGTGCTGTCTTGCGCTACGCATTCGATCGCGACCCCGACGGCTGGCCCTCAGAGATACCCTCGACGTCTGACAGCATGTTGAAAATGCTAAGGGCGTGGCTTGGAGATTAGCTAAGAGTTTCTGATACTGCCTAGATTATCTCTCGGGAAGTAGAAATATTCCGAATCCAAGGCTTCCCATTCCCGTTTTCTAAGTGGAATACTTCTTTGCGCGCTCCCACGTAAGTGTACTATGCTCACTTGACTATTGGCTTGTCAGTGCGTAGAGGCAGCCGTCGAGCAGCTTACATGCATACATGAATCTGCCTTACATCTCGTTATGCATGCATGTGCTTTAAATATGATAGGCAGTCTGGTTAGCCCTGGGCCAATGGTCTACATCGTAGCTATTGGGGGCCACGTTCTCACTTTACCCTCCTTACCCCCATCTTTTTCCGTTTCTCTGTCTTCTAATCGCTACGTTTGTGACAACGTTCTCATTCTTCTGCCAGGATAACTTGACACTCTTGACGCAATAATAAAGCCATCTTCTTACAATGGATCCCTAGATCTATGTCGTTTTCTCGTCGGCTAGTCCTGTCATAATCACAACATGAACACCTTCAGATACCAGCCGTTGGATTTAAAGAGTTCTGCTTTCCGCCTGGTAAGGCTTCTGAAAGGGAATGGAAACGCAGATATAGAGTGCAAGCTCATATATACGACTCTTGACGAGAACGTAATCCCCTACGAAGCTGTCTCGTACACCTGGGGCACATCCGCCAAGCCACTTAGCATCACACTCCAGGGACAAAGATTCATGGTCACCAGAAATCTGTGGAGTTTGCTAAAAAGCGTACGCCAGACCGAGGCAGATAGGTATATCTGGATCGATGCTATTGCAATTAATCAGGACGACGACTTGGAGCGTGGCCACCAGGTCCAACGGATGCAGGCTATCTATGGTAGCGCTGAGCGTGTGATCATTTACCTTGGGGAAGCGACCTCTTCAACAGATGTCCTGATGCAATCTTTACTCATTCTTCAGAGCCAAGCGTCGGGTTGTCGCTGGGCACCTGACGATGAAAGGTGGCAGACTGCTTGGGAACAAGCACAACATAAGCTGCAATCTCGTTATAATGGCACCACTTTGAAAGATATCCAGCAAGAAGGTCTCAAAGGACTCCTAGCACGGCCCTGGTTCCGAAGAGTCTGGATCCTGCAAGAGGTTGCGAATGCTCGTAGGGCTCTAGTCTACTGCGGCGCAGCGTCTATCAAAGCACAAGTCTTCGCAATGGCACCCTCTCTTCTAGAGGTAGAACTAGACGGCCATGCAGCAGCTGTCTTTAAACTCATGCCAACATACTCCGGGAAGATTGCGCGCAGAGTGCATAGTGGAGATTTTTGCTCCATTTTGATCGATTTTCGGGGGTCAGAGGCATCGGATGCCCGCGACAGAATATTCGCATTGGTTGGGTTATGCGAAGAACAAAACGCTAAGACGTGGATTATCCCAAATTATACACAAACCGAAGTTGATGTTATACGTACTACTCTATACTACATCATGGGCGAAACCTACAAGCAATTGCTATTAGGGATTGATCAGCTGCAATTAGAGATTAATCGGTTGCAATCGAAGGCCAACGGGCTGTTCGAAAGCACGCTGTCGCAGACAAAGCTCCATGAGCAGTTGCCTATTACGCACCCAAAACCAAAGATCAAGGGTCCACTAAAGTCCAAAAAAAATCAACGGTCAATCCTCAATTGGGGGTCACATGTTACCCAACTAAGATCAAAAATTAGCCAGCTATACTTAGAGATCAGTCATGATCCCCAGTTCATGTCAGAAACTGCCCAGTTAGAATCCGAGTTGATTCAGTTAGAGATGGGGATTATTCAATTTGGACAATGGACCAATCATCAGGACCTGCTCGACGAATTACCGAGAAATATCGATCAATTTCTGTTTGATCTGACGCATTCTTCCGCTGGATATATGGAGTTTCTGCTTATCAACATGTTCAGTACTTGGGATATAGAAACAATAAGGTCTTTCCTAAGCCGGAGAGAAAACGCCATCCAGATAACTCTCCGAATGGCGACAGCCGCAGAATCGTACAGGTTGAATAAAGTAGAGCGAATGAATCTCTTGTTTCGATACGGGAGGTTGAACGGGCCATTTCAAAGGAATGACCTCTTTCAAGGCAAGAGGCTAGCAGCAAAGAAGAATCTTAGCTGGTGTAAGAAGAATCTTAACTGGTTTAAGACGTCCATTTCCCTCCTGAAAAATCTCGAGGCTATGGTAAAGATTTACTCGTGGTCCTACGAATATGCGGCAGAGTGGATTTGGCAAGAAAATCTTTGTTTTTTCCTTTTATCTTTTCCGAAACCTTTCCTTGAGAGGTTGACTCACTATCTATTCAAGTGGCTAGCTGCTGAAACAAGAGAACGTCTTCCTAAATCCCAACGAATCCTAGACGGGGGAAATCATAACGGCTGTCAACAAGACGCCAAAAAGATGTGAAGTATCTTTCTCCAGCGATCGACTGGAAAGAATCTATTCGGATCGTGCTAGCGGCGCAACAAAATCCATTCGACAAAGTTGGAAATTGGACACGACTATTTATAGCGATCTTACTCGGAGAGACTGAAATTGTTGAGCGTCTTCTGGAAACGAACCCTGGAGAATTTAGTTATCCATGCGAAGACGCGAATCTCGCGTTCAGCGAAGCTATAGGTCGCCGTCATGAAACTATCGTTCAGTGTCTAGTCAGAAATGGGGTTAAGATAACTTTGGAATTGTACAAGTACAGGTTACAACCGTCTGGTGATCCGTTTAGTCTCGCGCTCCATCGCACAGATCACGATACGGTGGATTTATTCCGTCCTTACCCTATTAACCTCGTGGGGCCTTATTATTGTCGGCCCCCTTTACACTTCGCGGCGGAATACGCATGCCAACCCCTTTTTCAATTTCTTCTTGATCAGGGAGCTGACCCTGATGCTACCGATACCTTTGGTAGAACAGCACTCGAGGCTGCTGAATTCTTAGATATAATAGCAGGGGTTAACAGACAGAAGTGCGTTTTGTGCTTACTAGAGGCCGAGAACGAGAAAGAGAACGAAATTAATGGAGAATGGCTAGAAAGAATAGAATACACTATACAGCGGCGAAAACATAGGATCGAAGACGACGACGACGACGACGACGACAAAGAACATCTTGCATCGCAGATGAAAATAGAACCAGCTTCAAAAAAGATTCGGGATGATTAAAACGGTGTCACTAGACTCTACTGCAGCTTTAGTGGTACTGAGTATTATTACAAATTCGAATGAGAGACTAGGGAAATGAATCAATCGAGGTGCTCTAGGTGAAGAAGACATTTATTTGATTACGATGATTCTAATTAACTGTACTTGCTCAGTGAAATACTCTAGTAGCAGGGAAATCCCCTATATCCCGCCAGTGCATTCTATACTTCTGTTTCGCCGCATGATCACCATGCACTTCATGTATATGGTCCTCCACAGCAAGTTCATGTCTTTGTGCCATCGTAGCGTCCAGCTCGGGTTTATGCCATCCTTTCATGACCGGGATGGTTGTGACGCTGGGGATACTGGGGATACTGGGAATACTGGGGGCGCTGGGGGCGCTGGGGACGCTGGGGACGCTGGAGGTGCTGGGTGTAGTGGGTGTAGCGATAGCTTTCTCTGCTACCCGATTCTTCCTTCTCCAACAACAGAAAAAGACGACTGCAACAATGCTCGTAAGGGCCGCAACACCACCGACAACTATCCCTGCGATAGCACCGGTGCCAAGTATACTCTTGTTTTGGCTGTTGTTCGGTGTGCTCTTGTTTGAATTGGACGGACTGCTCGCCTCAGTTCCAGAAGGCGTAGCAGGGTGAGAAGGGACTGGCGATCCCGAAGCGTTATTTTGAATCGATCTCCCTGGGGGGACGTATGTGTCTCTTTCTACCGTCTGTCGGAAGATGTCTACTAGATCTCCCGATTCCCACCCGAGTTCCGGGTCCGTGAGGATGGCGCCTCCCGAAGAGCTATATCTGTAAGTAATGGGAATTACTTGAAATTTGGTCTGGGATTACTTACTCTCCTCCAATTACACCCGTAACCACATCGGGTACCGAGTACGACACATCGGGGTTGAATTCCTTTTGCCATGTATATGTCGAGGTATCCAACACTTTGACGGGCGGGTATTGCGGATTACACATCGCGGCGGCGGGCAAGGTTGTGTTCCATACACCTAGCGTTATCTCACCTCCTGTGACTATCATCGACGTTTCGTTCCACATATCGCACTTGTGGCGGTTCCGTCCCGGTTGATCCACACCCGCAAGATCAGGGTTGCCTGTGTCTTCTACCTTAATCCATCGAAATGACGGCACGCTGAGAACGTAAACGTCATTAAAAGCGCGCCTGTTTAGTAGGTCCCAGCCACCATGTATAGTAATCTGAAAGCTCGAATCGTCGGGCGCGGATGATACTGCAGCACAGAACTCGGCACGGAGTTCGGGTATGTCGCCGGTGGCGGTTTGGTGGTACCACGTACTCGAGAAGATGTCATAGATATATATGTCGTAGAACGGACGTTGATCCCACGGCCAGCCTGGAATCTGGGTCCCAGCGTAGGCAGTCTGTAAGCCCCCAAAGGCAATCAAGACACCTGCTTGGCCCTTCCGAACATATACCATAGCGCCCTTTAGTATGTCGGGTCCCGGCATGCCGACAACAGCCGTCTCGAAGCTCCAGTTGGGAGTGTTACCGTTATTCGATCGGAACTTCACAGTACCGTTATACGTGCCGTTGTAGGCTAGTTCCCATCCTCCAGTATAGAACGAAGATCCTGTTCGTGGATCACTCGCGGAAACACCTTCGCTATTATCCCCGAAAGATATCTTGCCACCCTCGACAGGCACCAACTTCCATTCATCGTTGCTCGAATTAAATGCATAAAGCGCATTGTTGATACCACTGTAGCAGTCAAAGTTAGCCGAGTGCATTTTTCTCATTTGTAGGCGCTGGCACCCGATCTCTGAAGCTGCAAATAAAGGAAGAGGGAAGACGGGATTTTTGACAGGATACTTACTTAGCTTCAGGTCCAACTAGACCAGCGTATGGGTATAACACCGTATGGTCGTAGAAGAAGGTGCCAGCAAAGCCACCCGAGTCCGGACTTTTTCCGCCGCTGAGGCTGTCGTTAGGTAGGTCCGTCGAGCCAAGCAGGGCCAGATCTAATGGTCCCGTCACATCGACCGTATCGTTCAGATAAATCCAGTAAATAGACGAGGTGGTATATCGCGGGAGGCCGTCGTCGTCGAACGAGTAGTTTCCACTGCAAAAGAAGAGCCGGTCATCAACGATTGCGGCTGCACTCATTTTGGGCGATCAGTAACCAGATCTACATAGAATATGACTTTTGGAATCAACGTACTTCTTTGATCTAAGATACTGCACATAGCACGCCCATGGACCTGTTGCAATAGCGAAAGGGCGAAAATACACCCTGTTAAAAGAGAGAACGATGACGCGAAGAGGCCACCACAGACGCCTAAACGCGCCATCACGAGTACAATAGTACCAAGGAGAGAAAACATGAATGAAATGATCAGGGTGCCACTCATATAGAGAGTAGAGCCTATAATAAATGATGTAAGTCTAACTTCTGCGTCACATTTTCAAATCATCTTGGCATCGACCTAGTAGCATAGGCTGACAGTATGGAGCTTCTACATATAGCCTCAATCGTCGTTTTTGGACAGGAAGCATCTTGGCATCAGCAGAAGGCATCGCATCCTACAAGATGCCATGTGGCTAAGCCAATGCGGGTGGCAGGTACCGGAACCACGGATGGCAAGGGGCTCAGGGGGCATTCGGTCATTTCCACCTCCGACATTCGACGAATAGGGGCAATGAGAACATAGCGACGTCACATATCTTGAACGCCTAGGAAATTCTGCCCTGTTGAGGTTATACCTGACGCGGTGATCATTAAAACATATTTCCCTCGACTACAATCAATACTACGCAACGGCTCGTGGTACGCCCAAGCGAGAAACACAAGACACAACTTGCTAAACCACGTACATATACATCGTACTGCTTCTATTCCTAGATTCAGAGACTTATACCCTCCGGAGCTAGTGTAAGCTTTACAACTCCGCACGCTATGTATAAGGTTCAATAATACTTCTTGTTGATATTGTAAAAGTTCGAATCAGGAGCTGATTAAGTGGCTGGCATCCTTGGCGGATATCGAATGTGGCAGGTGGACATTTAGGCATCACAGCTTTCGGCCCCCAACCAAACGTGACTAAGTTGGTATTCATCTCCGCTTACCAGTTACTCTTACTGCTCCCACGCATTAGTGCATTGTATTACAGTCGCATAATGTCGACAGCAGAAGTAGTGTCACGTCGGTTGTTTTCAGCTCCGGTCCTTGCTTTGTGTTAGAGAGAGGCTAGAAATATGGCACATATTCTACGGCTATCTCAACTCTCCTACCTAAAAGATCCATCAGATGATTTGCTTCTCCCTCTTGAGAGAGTTCAATCCCTACATAGCGAGAGTTTTCGCACATTGATATAATCCCCTTTCTTCATGGTTCTCTAGTTGGTCTGCTGACTACTACTAGTAAAGTTAGTGAGGTCAGTCCTGCCTCCAATACCGGATTGGGTGAGATCTCGCGTGTTTCCTCGACGAACCTGCAGTTGCAAGGAACAAACCAGGGATGGAAAGGGGATAGCATGCGGGCTGCGCCGCTTGCCAAGGACATTAGGACACACTAACTTGAGTGCCTATTGAAGGAACGATGAGACACTGTTATTACAAAATAGCATCTGGGCAAACTACAGGCCTCGAGTGTTCTTTGGTAACGCGATGCAACTCTACAATCTGTTTAGGACTATTTTTACGTACCGCGTGTAGAAGAAGTGGCCATGCCTACAGCCTACAGCCTCATTATTATGATACGAGCTGAAATATGCCTCATGACTTACTATACGCTCCGCCTCTGTTTACTGTAAGTCCTATCATGTGGAAAGTAGCCATGGGAATATTCGCAGTCTATTGGTCGGCTAACGTAAAACATCAGAAGTCCTATCTATACAACGCGGATCCCAGGCAAGAGAGAAGACGCCGTGCAAGGAGAGTAGAGCTCTCAATGAGGTCCTTATAAGGCAACTTTCCCACCGTTCTGTCCAACTCGCTACACACTTCCCGTTTCAACACATCTGTTTTAGCCTAGGACTTCAATTCAAAGTTCCCACTAGGCAGATTACCTAGGCACTACGCTCATATATGCGCCGACGCTTACTTCAGCAGAGCCTCCTCGCCCTCAACGGGCGCGAGCTCCTCGAAGCGCCGTAGATCCATGGGCTTCTCGAGCAGCGGCACGACGAACGGGTCGAAGGTCTTCCAGTACGGGTTCTCGAGATGGTATTTCTGGCTGCCCTCGTTCTCGTACCGCTCCACAATGGTGAAGTCCTGCGGGTCGTGCACGCTCTGCATCACGAACCACGAGATGGTCTCCTTGTCCTTCGAGTAGATGGCCGACGCCTCGTTGAGCTTCGCGTGTACCTTGGCGATGTTTTCCTTGCCGGGCTTGGCGCGTAGGTGTACCACGATTGTGTAGACCATTTTCTTCTCCGTGAGCTTTGAGACCTGCGTAGTTTGATGTAGATTTTGATGTTTTAGTGGAACGATACTTTGAACTTTTGAATTGGTGTGTTGAGAATGAGAGGAGCTGCTTGTGTGGTGATTTTGGTGGGAGTGAAGAGGGGTGAAAACCCCTCCCCCGCTAAAGTTCTCTCTATTATTAGCAGCCTGAGCTAATTTACCTACCTAGGTAGGTACACTAGACCTGGTACAGTGTACGATACAAACAACTAAGTTACTTAAGTAGGTAATATCAACGCCGTATCATCAGTCGCAATTCTAAGTTAATATTAATAAACATTTCTTTAATTATTCGTCTTACCCCAGAAGTAGATGCCCGCCAAAAAATATAAACTATCGACTAAACTTCATTAAGTGCACTTTCGCCACCAACCTTTATAAATACCAATATGGAACTGGAGTCCGGTATAACTAGCACATGTACCCTTGATGGCTGTATTGAGGGGGGGGTTCAGTGATGATTGGGATCCTACCTTTGGATTGTGAAACATGCCTCTAGGCATGTTAAAAATGACCAATCCGCCCGACCTTTGAAAAACTACAATGCATATCGAGTCGAAGATGAATCGAAGTAGTTGATGTCTCTGAGTTCAAGAATTAGGGTAGAGAGTCTGAATGCAGCTGTTGTGTTTGAGCTCTATCGTCATAGTAGAATTCCTTTCAGACTCCTTTAAGCTGAGGAATGAATGATCAGTTGATCCCGTTCGGATTTAAGAACTTAACCATGTGTCAGTTCGAATGTAAGGAGATCGTTTCATCAATCTCTGTCCGCTGGAGGGATGCATGTCCACCCTCATCTACGGCCTGTTCATTGGTGCGCTGCGGATTGACTAATACGTATCCAGAATCAGCAAACTCTTGTACGCAGTCTCCCTGATCCCTCGGTGACCTATGACTATTTTTATTATGGACGTCTTCAGAAAAAGACACGCTTTCATCGAGAAAGGAGAAATCAACGTTGAGATCTGCGGCATCCAAGAAACTTAGGTAAGTTTCTGGGAAATTGAACCATGAGGATTGAGCTTGCGACAAGCTAGGCCCTGGGGGATCCTGCGATTCACCAGGTCGCAGAGTCATGGCTGGGGTAACGTCTTTCTGGCGTAGATTTCGAAACTCCTGGAATAAGCTTGCTATGAGGGTCTTTGTATGTTCTATCGCTCGAACTTTCAGGCTTTGCTCTATTATCCCGAAGTCTCTATCGAACTCTAGAGTCAGGATCTTTCGTAGCCGTAAAGGTATTTCGCGAAGAACGAATTCCTCGCATTCGGTTAAGGTCTCGTGTGACCGTGCTGTTGAACTTGCGACCTGATCATAATCATAGACTGTCATCAGTTAGTGAGGAGGATAGATGCTTTGATCAGAGTGCTTACAGGGGGATGGGATCTCCTCTACCAAAATATGCGGGAACAGGATTTGAAAAACAGCTCTCCACTTATCAACTTCGGAAACGACATGACTTTTCTTCTTCCTCGATCTCAACTGTCTCTCTTGATCGGCGTCAAAACCTTCTATCGGTTCGCTTTCTTTTAATTCACACGGGATGGGAGCTCTTTGATGATCGACAAAGTTTTGCTCTGATTCAAAGCATTCCCAACAGCGCATACACCTGAACTTCGCTTGCCGATGTTTGCGGTATAGGTGCTCCCTAAATGCTGTTGTTAACCTCGTGACCTTTCTTGTCCCACGAAAAACTCACTTCACTCGGTGGACGTCAAGCCACCCTGGTCCAGGGCAGATTGGCCGGCCTTGGTACTTCGTTGGGTTGAATTTAAAGTAGGGACAAGCAAATCTCATTATCTCCTTTCCCTTGCCTTTCCTGTCGTCGGCTCCCGAATTAGGGGGTCTGACATCATCTTCGTTATCACCTTCATCATTTTTTCTGTCGTCTGGCTTTCGCTTGCCCGCCCTTTGGAATTCACCTCCTGAGGACTGGTCTGATCTACTAGACGACGTGCTCCCACTTACGCAGCGGCCGGCTGTAGATTCGTCTGCACACTTCCATGCCTGTATGAAGCATAATCGTAGCCATTTTGCTATTCCATTTATGATGCTCTTAATGACTTGCTCCTTTCGTGCTTCAACTGATGCTCTTGTGGTAGCACAGCTTTCATCGCTTGATGATGTCGATGATGATACTCCGTCAGTTACCTGGCCAGATAAATCCTCGCCATCTTGCAGGTCAGATACTATGTCCCTAGGACGTGTGATTGAACTGTTATTCCTGGAGCTTTCTTTAGATACAGCGTTATTGTTCTTCAATTCGGACAGGTATTGGTTGGATTGGTTGGAAAATAAAGGAGGATAATACGGATTGTTATGATCATGTCCGGGATGCGTAATGGTTTCCAACACCCCGGTTACCCATTTGAATCTATCTATGCTCACTCCAGGCATCCAAGGATGTTTTGCAGTATGACAGGTCTTGCATTGCTGAACTGCGCAACGGGTGCATTCGAGGAATGGCCCATCTGGTTTAGCCTGACAGTCCTGGCAAGTGGGATTTACATGGGAGTCTCTTGACTGGACAACTGTGAATGAGTGCACGCAAGTAGATTCCGCCGATTTCAGGTAATCATTTAAAGACGAATATCTAGCCGAATTATGAGAGGGAATGACCATGGTGTGCTCGTCGGAAGTCAAGCCCGAATCAATGGTATTCCCTGTGCTAGTCAGACTGGGTACAGAGACTAGGCTTCTTGTATCATCGTCGCGGCGGCGATTTAGGAATGGCCGAGTTTTGTGACGGGCTGGGATCATTGTCGAATGAGTCTTGGTTTGAAGTCAGTGTCTAGAAGAGCTTTAGCGAAGATCCTCATGGCAGCGTTGTTCCGAATACCTTCTAAATACCATTGAGATGGAATGATGGCTCTAGCTTTTTGTAAGCAGCTGGATGTCACAAAACAACTTGTATGGGTGTAGGAATTAGTTAGATGTTACTAGAAGCGGCTGAAATTAGAGAGAGCTACAGTATTCACCTCACATAGGTAGTTGGGAGCTGCGCGCAGGCAGGCTAACCGAGTCCTACGTTATGCGCACCTGCGCACAACGAGTCCTAGTCCAGCCCGTCATCTCTGAATACAAGTCGGACGCCATTGCTCAAGGTCTGTTTTCGCGCGACCTTGTATAGCTCTAAGTTGCTCAGGACACTGCTCAGGACCGTTGTTCGCAGTGGCCACTGTTCGCCTCTCAATTGATTGACTGACTACCTAGTAATTATCGTGTAATATAAGAACTTGGAGTGTCTCGAGATGTGCTCCCAACTTCTCGCCATGCCATCAGGACAACTCAGCTTGCTTCGCCCGTTGAAACCCTAATACGCCTTGAAACCATACGTCATTGAATTGATACCTATATACGGCAGTTGAACGGAAATCCAAAGGCAGTAAAAGATGTCGCAAGCTTCAATCCCACCATCGCCTACGCTCACTGCCGATAAGGAGCTGTAAGTGGTCATTCCCTGCCAGTGCTAGAGCATACACGTGTGATAGTGCCCGTTCGCATGAGATTAGCGAGATGAGGGATCCTTTTCGGCAATGATTGGAAGCTGACCGGGCAGAAGCAGGGGTAATAGCGACGAGCCCTCCCCTATGCTCGAGGTATACTGCAGCGAAGAGCCATCAGTGGCAGCAAGGTTACTTATGCCCGGCAAAAGAGATGCTCATAAAGAGAGATTGGACGCCGCAGGTCGACAGATCAGCACATTTGAGCAAAAATGGTCTAAGCAGACTTAGAAGAGGGACCAAATAGAGAAGACGGAAATGGAACTTAAGACGGTGGAAAAATACACTACAGGACGGAAAGCCGGCTACTTATTCCATGCTCCAGACATGGACGAAGGACTCAAGCATTAACTAGTGCAAGGGACTTACACTGTTATGTATTACCAGTATACAACCTTTGAGCTTTACAACCCATAATTAACTACGAAACTCCCCATTTTGTTCTGACCATTGGGAATGCTTCCCATCAAACAGCCCTATATATGGAAAGCTCACACCAAATAAATAACATAGTCCTTCCTTGATGTGGAAAGCTTGTTCAATATCCCCACGAACAGGGCCCCTGTAATGTAGATCCATTTATGCATGCAATATCGGAAACCCAGGAACACAGCAGTAAAGACGGACAAAAACAGAACCATATTCTCCATTTCGGAGGCACATGTCCCGGCGATACTTAAAAGTTATAGGATGAATGCCCTACCCGCTTACTCGCGTCCGCCCGTAATAAGGGGGCTCTCGCATTGCAGAAACTCCACCCTTCGCTTCCGTTTTGCTTCGTTTTCGGTTTCCCTCAATTCCTTGGCGAAGCCGGCTACCAGGTCGGTCGGTTTTGACAACATCGCGGGACGACAAGAAAACTGGCTTTCACCCCCAATTACGGAAAGAAAGGCAGTAGACGAGGGCGATGATGTAGAAAAGAGACCTGGGAGAGAACCGGATTTTTCCCCCATCAAATTACACCCATCATAAACGCATCAAACGAAGTGTGCCTGTCATGGGCGTCTCACACGTGCATCATCGAACTGCGAGAAAGACGGCACGGCTCAGGCAAATCGTTATTATCTCCGTCATCTGCTTGGCCATCTACTGCTTTCTGCTGGTGCCAGACGAGAGTTTAGATGGATCACGGTCGACGAACCCGGAAGCGTACGAGTCGCAGTCGCAGTCACAGGAGCGACAGCGGGAAGAGGGGGAGAGAGGCAATGTTTTACCCCCGGACCTGCTAAACAATCGCTTCTTGACCGAGGAGCAGTGCCGCGAGAGCTTCCCCGGCCTGCTAGATGAGGTGGACAATGAGGTGGCTAAGGGCCCGTTCACGCTCGAGCGACCCCTGAATGATCTCGGCCCCCTAATAGCACGGATCAGAGACGGACAGGTGAGGTCTAATTCTTACCCGGTGTCTTCGAATGCGAAACATGCAAAAAAGGGGAAGGAAAGCAAAGGCCATCTTGCTAACAGTCAGCACAGCTCTACATCCTCTCCGCAACGCGGAAAGGCGATCTAAGCAAAGACATGCTAGAGCACCGCTCAGCAACCCTCCACCAGATCGCCAACGCACTCCTAACCTGGCCGCGTCCAGCATCTTCATCATCGCCACCATCCTCCCCATTCTCGCACATCCCCAACACCATCTTCGCCTTCAGCCACCACGACGACCCCAAGGCGAACACATTCTCTTACTCGCGCCCAGCAGACCCCGCACTACAGGTGGCAGAATCAGGCGAGAGCAAGCGGTTCTTCCCAATCCCGCACTTCAGCTTCTACTCCTGGACCCTCCCCTTCATCGGCTCCCTCTCGCGCGCAGCGCGCCGCATCACCGAGATAGAGACTGAAACGGGCATGAGCTCCGGTTCCGGTTCATCGTTCGCGTCCAAGATCCCGCGCGCAGTATGGCGCGGCACGACATGGTTCAACAACCCGCGCGCAGGACGATTACGGCAAAATCTAGTCCGCGCCTTCGGGACAAGCCCAGACGAGAGCAAGAACAAGAACGCGAACAAGGAGAGCGTGAGTCGATGGGCGGACATCGAGGCTCTGGACTGGTCTTCTCCTTCCTCATCGAATAAAAACGCTCAGGGGAAGCAGACGGAGGGGAAGACCGAGCGTAATGCGAGCAACGCGCTTCCCATCGAGGACTTCTGCCGGTACAAGTACATCATCCACACCGAGGGCGTGACGTACAGCGGGCGCTTCCAGTTCCACAACCTGTGCGCGAGCGTCGTGCTCACGCCGCCGTTGGCGTGGATGCAGTATGTCACGCATCTGCTCCGGCCTGTCTTCAGCTACACGCTCGATCCCTCCGCGCCCGACATATCCTCCCCCATCTCCCCTTCCTCCTCCCCTCCCTCTTCCTTTTCCTCTTCCTCACCACCACCATCCCGTCTCTCGCCCCGCTCACTATTCTCCTTCTTTACCCCTTCCCCACAAAACAATATCCAAAAAGAAAAAGTAGAAAGCAGCGAAGAGAAAATAAATGGAAAATCCAGAGGAATCCCCCGAACCCCCATCAACCTCGGCGAAAACGAGCAGCCGCCCCCGCTGGCCCCGTACCCGGCGCCGTGGGTGCGCACCGCCTGGCCAACCGAGCACAGCGCGTCCGAGGCCAACATCGTCTTCGTGGCGCCCGACTGGAGCGATCTCGAGGCCACGGTGGCCTGGCTAGAGGCGCACCCGCGGACCGCGGCGGGCATCGCGGGGCGGCAGCGCGCGCTGTTCGAGGGCGGGGGCTACTTCAGCCCCGCGGGCGAGATGTGTTACTGGCGGGGGCTGATCCGGGGCTGGAGCGAGATCGTGCGCGTCGACGAGGGCGCCTTCGATGACCTGGAGGAGATGACGTGGGAGGAGTTTTCACTGAAGGAGATTCACAGGTGAATACCTCGGTATTAGGCAAAACATAAGTCTGTAGTGTGAAAATGAAAAATGCGCCATGCCTGGTTTTTGCTCGTCTTTGTATTTCTTTTAACTGAGACATTACCCCGTCTCTATCCTCGCAGTGAGGCTTCATTATATTATAACCACATCATAGGTTCACACGTTCATACAATGTACACGGATATCCACGCGGGACATATATACACTGTGGACACCTCTCTATCCACTTCTCGCACTCAGGCTGGCGAATGCATCCGGGCTGTGCCGGCCGTTATTCCAGGCCATTTCCATGCCAAGCATCATACTCTCTCGACTCCTGGCACTGGAGGCCGCCTGATTAGTAGGGGTGAAGGCAGGAGCAGGAGCCGCCACGCTGTTTAAAAACGGATTGGTTGCTCCAGTTGCAGGGTTTTGGGGGATAGCTGTCTGTATCTGCGGCTGAGCGGACATAGTTAAGCTAGTCTCGAAGGGATTCGAAATTCCCTGCCCAGGTGATTGCACTGGGGCTGGCGCGGGTTGTGTGTAGTTGTACAACGCCATGATCGATTCCTTGTTGGTCCTCTGAGTTTGGTAGTTTAGCTGGGCGTTTGGCGCCGGTTGCTGACTTGGTTGATACCACTGCTGCTGACCGGGTTGAGATATCTGAGCTGGCTGGCTCATCGTCATAAAAGGATTGGCACTGTATGGGGTCTGGGGTGAGCTATATACATTTTGCTGCGATTGCTCGGGTATCTGGTTTAGCATGGGAGGAATTATTCTCGTTGGGGATTTCGTAAATGGATTGTTCATCAGAGCCCCCTGGTACTGGTATGGAGATGTGTTGAGAGACAGAGACTGCTGTGGTTGGGGTGTGGTAGGGGTCTGTAAGAAGGGATTGTAGCCTTGCTGTTGTAATTGCGATGGTTGAGGATATGTTTGGTTGTTATTAAATGACATAGATGCAAAATTTTGAATCTGCGGCACAGGCGGAGTCATAGAATGTGAATACGGGGATTGAGATGGTTGCGTCGTAGGAGTTCCTCCTGTATGGTGAGGGAAGAGTGGTGGCTGCGACGGTGTCAGGGATAAGTTCTGCATAGGTTGGCTCAGGTTGTATTGATTCTGTTGACTTGGTGCACCGAAGGGATTATTGTTGTAAAAGGGGTTCTTGTTCTGCAGCGTGCCAGTGGATTGTGACGATTGGGGCTGCGCAGGCGATATTTCCCATGGATCATTGGCCGGTGACGACGGGCTCTGTACTGGCAGAGGAGGGCTCGGTTTCGACAGAGACAGACCATTCGTCAACGGTTTTGTTGGCTTCGGCGTCAATGATCTCGATAATGGATCTCGCGGAGTCGTAACGCCTGGAGAAATGCCCCCAGTCCCTTCACCAAGACGCACCAGCGCTTCAATCGTCTTCTCAAGATTGCCACTGACTCCCTTTAATATCATGGCATTGCGCTTATCGTCCGCAAACCCCATGTCGCGAAGCTGCGTCAACTTTAGTGCCGTAGCCTCGATGCTATCCTGATGCACGCTGGCTCCGAAGACTTTGGACGGCTTGCTGCGTAGAGGGTCGTCGCGTGGAGACGTGCTCTCCCGTGGGCTCTGGGGTTCTTTCTTGGATCGAAAGGACAGCGTCCCCGACTTGAAGAACCGGGTCCCCGTCTTCGGCGGCAACGGCGGGGGTGTCCCTTCGTCCGAGCTTCCTGTATTGTGTCTGGTTGGACCATTCGTCGGGGTTCGGCTGGGTTGCTGAACGTATTTGGATCGGATGAATCGCTCCATGGCGGAATCGGCTTCGTCGGCATCGACAGGCACGGGCGGTCTCTTGCCCTGGGGATTGTACGTCTTGTTCGAAGCGGCATTTCCTATCCGTTTCATACTCTGTGTCGAGAGAGCAATTAGAATCTCGCGCTGCAGGGGTGGTGATCTTGGTGGTTGTCATACCTCAACTTGCTCGGTAGTCCAGCTATCCATGCTGAGAGATTTGACTTTGGAAATGTGCGTCCCGAGCTTACGGTGAATGGCGGCGCATCGCATGCACAGGAATATGCCCAACTGCGGTCATGGCTGTTAGCACTCCACTACCCCAATAGTCCTCGACTTTGCCATCTTGCCCGCTATCGCATGGTTCGGAAGGGTAGCACTACGACGGTGGGCATAGGGGGGTTTGTGTTTCGGTGCACCTACGTTCCATGATGCCCAGGCTGACAAGGCAGATATGTCAGCTTTCTTTTTTTCGCAAAGGAAGCAAGACTCGCAGTGCAACAACGGAGCGGAACATACATGGGTTTCGAGCGCCGCAGTCGGCGCACACGTTGTTGCCGGGGACGCTTTGAACGAGGTCCTGGAGGGCGCGCTCGTTGCGAGCCTGTTGGCGCTTGCTCATGAGTCCAGCCATGATTGTTCCCGTAGCGAGTCCGAGTCGCGTGTGGTAATAGGAGGACCAGTCCTTCCCGTGTTTAAAGGATATATACAGATGCCAAGAGGGCGCACGCGACTGACGGGCAGATCACGGGTAGGATCACAGTTGGATTGGAGTAACGTCGACCAAGAAACACCAGCAGCCGGGTGGGCAGGACTGGTTGGTGACTAACAAATAACAAGTTCGACGAGTTGGAAAGTGGTAAATGAAGGCCACGTATAGTCCAGATCCCCTGTTATCCGTCTCCCGTGAAGGTGGTGTATGGAGTTGAAGCAGGTTTCATCAACAACAGCAAAAATAACAACAGCAGTACTAGTAGTAGTAGTAGTAATATAATAACAATAAAAGTCTTGGTGACACAGGCCCGTTGTGTATCCGGTGATCCAGCAACTGGCTGGCTGGAGAGAGGGTGTGCCCGTGCCGAATGAAGGCTGGGCCGCTTTTGGGGACGTTAATGATGGTAGGGATTGGCGCAACCGTCTAGCTGCATTGGAGTAGCAACCCTGGGAAAGAGACGCAATACGCAGGGAAATGCTCGAGGATCACGAGAAATGAGAATGATAACGTGGTTTAGACAGAAAGAGAGAAAAAATCTAATACGTTTAAACAATCAGAACGAACAGAACAGTCGCATTAGTCAGTTTACCTACCTGGATCGCGAGATGCGATGTCATCAGTGGAGGTGGATAGTGTAAGTAAAAGGTAGGTACAGTACGCTCAATAGTACTCGTTAAGCCGTTGTTTAGTGTACTTGCGGCGTTTTACAGTACCTACTTTAGGTAAGTACTACCTAAGGTTAGGTACGACATACGGTACGGTACCTGCTGCAATACTACAGTACTATATCTGGGGGAGGACAAGACAGCGGAGCGACAGGGACGCGTTTAGTGGATTTACTACTCGTAGCTGTGGGCTCAACGTCCTCTAGCCTTGCTCTATTTTTTTGACCCTGGAAAGTGTTTCCAAGAGAGTACTTATATGGTGCCCCGTAAAAGGGGCTACGATACACATTTTCTCATTGTGCGCGGCCTAGACCGCTTACTAGCAGAAAACCGGTCCCCTGCACCGGTCTCACACTCCCTCCCCCCGGCTCTCACTTGACTCTTCAGGTCACACCCCTTACCTACATACCTACCTAATTAAGTTACAGAAACAAATTGGTAACACTATTCCATTTCGACATGTACTCGCATTCTTGCAGGTTGTCTCTACACTAAGATGCTAAGATGCAGCTCTCCAGATATGTACCACATTTGACATCCCGAGATAAGATTTCATCGCAATGGCAGTTTAAGGTTAGAATGCATGCATGTAATCAATACTAGGTACATTAGTCTTATTATCTTACCATGGTTATTCTACTTATAGGCACGTGGTAGATCTGTACGTCTATTTTTGTTCTTGAGGCTGCGAAGTCGTCGCCACAACTTCATGTGGTTTCGGTTTTCGTCCTAGCACTACATAACAACTCTGGTACGCATGCACGGATTTATCAGACAGGCCTCGTCGAGTTTCCATCAGATGGATCTGCGAGGCGGTCAGCACAAACAATGTAACATGTTCCTAGGCTTTTCAGGTTGGCAGTCATATCCCATACCTCGATCTGATGCCTTTTCAGACCCCGTGCGCGGTGTAGGAGCGCCATCGCAACGCCTGATATTGCATCTAGGCAGTTGACATTCCACAGGTCCCCGAGCGTCTTCCAGTTCTTACTCCTCGGCCACCCGTTGATGGGGATCTTGTAGACCTGCTCCGTGACGTCCACGAAGCCCGCGTTGATCAGGCCTTGCTTGTACGTCTTGGCGATGTCCAGCGGCCGCTTTTCCATCTTTGCGCAGTCTTCCAGGTCGTTGAAGAGCAGGTTGGGAGCGTAGTCGTCGGTCATCGACGCGTCGTCACACCCGAGCGTTGGGAGTAGCTCCTGCGCCTCGAACCAGCCGTCGGGCTCTAGGTGCTCGAAGGCTTTTCGAGCTACGTCTATCTCGAAGTCTTCCCATGCGCCCAGGGTCATCCGTATCTGCGACAAGTCAGCCAGTCTGAGTCGAATTGTTTCAACGCCTACTGAAATCAACGTTGCTTGTTCGTTTTAGGACCGAGATTCTTCAGACTTTCTAGTCTAGCTTGGGGAACATCAGGGTTCGCGTACTGCATCAATGTGTGAGTACAATAGTAAAGCATGCATCCAATTCCGAATTGATGCTGTGTTGAGTTCCATACATACCATGAATATAATCAAAAGGATCGGGCCACCACCACTCATCTAGCCTCCTAAGGGTAAATCAGCTCAATGCCACAAGCATAACGAGGCCATCATCTCACTTGATGTTTACACAACATTCAAATAGATATCGAAATCAACATTGCAAGTAACCAATAAGTACGAACTCCCAATAACGCCCAGGCACCACAACATAGGAGTCCAAAGGAATTTCGTTCAAATTACTCTTCTTCAAGGAAATACACTTGAACTTACGCGTCGTGTATATAAAAATGCACATTCGGCGGAACGTACTCAGGCTGAATAGGCGACAAGTCTGTCCCGATGACCATTGCTGATTCAAATTCCTCGGCCATCTCCATAGCCCACATACCACTTCCTGTGGCCAGGTCGAGTATTCTCTTGGGTTGGTGTTCTTGGGACCAGGGAGCAAAATAGTTCTTATCGTTAAATAAGCGCTTAAGACATATGTACTGCCAGTCTAGCCTCTCGAGCTCTAAAGTATCGTTGGGATAGTGGTATGCTGATATGCCCGGTCAATTAGTTTGTCTGAAACGCACCTCAGCGTTTGAAAAGAGAGGGGCGTCTAACATACATCCATCGCTATATGCATGGTACGTCCTACCATTTTCTTCTCTGTATGCCGTAACACTGCTCGTTATTGATTCACCGTCCCTATAGTCTGCATTGGCATTTGGCTTGAGATGTCGCATTCGCATCAGGTCAACGCACCACTCATAACTCGGAGATTTAGAAGGGTCACTCTTTTTCATCTGTTAGCATATTCTTTTGTCACCTGTGCTGCGATACTGGAACTCTCACATCGGGTTCAATATGTAAAGAGCGAGAGGCATCGCACGGATGCTCAAATGTGAAGGGAAAGTTGTTAAGGTCATAGGGCGGGCCGGCAGATGAATCCGCTGACTGTTGATCCGGCTCATGGGTCTCATCACTAGAGTTATTCGCGCCTGTCTTGATGGCGTCATCGCCTTCTATGGCGCTTGGTTCTTGCGAAGACATGAAATCCAGTTGTCTGACAACAGCTCAAGGTTTAAGCTGGGAATGATGGATCTGAAATATTAGTGTGTAGCAATGTTTTAAGGACCCTTTTTAGAGAATTAGTGCTATCCAGTATAACCCGAATCATTAACGAGGAGTACAATATGCAAACAAGACCAAGAAATCCATGGACAGGATACGGGTGTCAGAGTATTACACATACTTAGTATAATGGTTAGGAGATGAAGTTGAGTGGTTATTCGAACGTGCACTGAACCAAGCTGTCGGGAACCTAGACCCATATAACTGGCTTGGTAGTTGATCTTGGCTGGGCTTGAGCTAACCAGACATAAGAATAAATGAGATCCTATCATACAGCAATGCAGATGACCGATCGGCGGTGTATAGTGGTTGAACGCCTCGTTGACGTGTCCGTTTGATCTAGACTACTGTAGGAGACTCAGAGCGGGCAGGTTTGCAGCCACAGGATGTAGGAACGGCGATCGGTACCAATGCAGGTGGACTCCAGCCGCGAAGGACAATAATGACGAGCTCACGATACAACCAACTTCCAGTAACTACCTACTGGGGTTGGTCCTGTATGCTTAATCAGCAATGCAGCGTTCATCTCGACAACGCAAGCACTAGGTAAAGAATGAGGGTTATTACACTTCCAAGCCAGGGTAACCGGGTAACAGGAGCTTTCCCTGTGATTCGAGCTGGCGAAGATCCAACAACCCCCTGTTTCTACGGCAAAAGGGATACGGTTGATGGCATGTTTGGTAATGCCGCGGGTCTGGACAAGGCCCCGCGGGGTAGGGTTAGGAATATGTACAATATGGACTTATTTTTGGTACCGAAGGGAGTGACCCTGCGATCTAACTACGAAATACGAACATTGCCAAGTAATTCTGTTCACTAAAACCCTTCACTAAGACCCAACCCACGCTGTCGATGGATGATGTGCAGGAATATCGGGCTTACTTAGACCACGCTAGGAGTAGAGCCCCGCATCGACGATCGCCAAATAGGCAGTAGGTATCTCCTAAAATGACCACCGCTTGCTTATAAGTCTGAGTTGGCGGTGGGAGCAGGAATTCTACATGTAGAAGCAAGGTCGTATCTCAGTGTGTATTTATCAATGCATTTATAGCGGCCCAAAAACAACGCAGAAAGTCTGTGCAAACGAATACGTGCTGCCACTTAGCCCAATGTTCCCCTCCTTACCTACTACATACATAGCATATCTATGGATGTATCTACTGCAGGTTTCAGACTCTTGCAAACCAAAATCGGGGAGCGCCGTAAGTGTGTCCCGAATCCATGGTCTAGACCTCTAGAGCTCAGACACTTCACCTGTGACATGATTCGCAATTGGATGCGTGACTCAGTAACACGCTCGAGTGCCCCACGTTGTAACCTGTAGCCATGGATTTCCCCACACTCTGTAACGGCAGTCAGTACACCTCTCGTCCCTTCTACCTATACCTCGTTTGAGGCTCACAGCCTTGCCCCGAATGCGAAGTTCAATGGATACTGCGTATTCCGTGCGTTATTGGTCGGCTGTGCATCCAATCTCGCTAATCAGCTAACAACCAGCAAGACGTCGGGTCTTGCAGACTAACAACTTAGCGCCTACTCATCGTGTTGCTGCGTGAAGTTGAGGAAGTAGTTTGCGATCGATATCAGAAGGGAATGACAAACATATGATCCACTGGCACAACAAAATTGAAAATAACAAACGCGGGATGATTGCCTACAAATGTGACACCTCACAGCGCTGACTCACCCCATTCAGAACTACCTACATATGTAGAACCGTTCAGCCCCCAAAGCTACATCAGGCCACACTTCACGCATGACATGTGATTTAAAGGGACACAAACATTGATCTAAGTCACGATGGACAGCTTCATAGGACAGGCACAGCACCGTATCAGGGAATCGGCCACTGTGGCACCCGGCGAACATGTACCTACGCTTCCCAGCCTAGACAAACTGGCACACGCGAGAGCATCGCTTCCAGATGATAATGGAGCAGACTACCTCACCGGTCTTGGCGCGGAGGCGACTCTCAGCCATCTCATAGATGACATTGTGCCTGGACTAAATGGGCAGAATAGAAGCGGTCGGTATTGGGGCTTCGTCACAGGCTCTACACTTCCGATCGCTGAAGTAGCAGATAACATTGTCAGCGCTTACGACCAAAATGTTCAAGTGCATCTCCCCAACCAGACAATCTCTACTGAGGTCGAGGATGCCGCCCTGAAGATGCTGGTGCGCTTGTTGAATCTTGGCGAGCCGGAGCAATGGGAGGGCAGAACCTTCACCACCGGTGCCACAACAAGCAACATCCTCGGCATAGCATGTGGTCGCGAGGCGGTCATCACATCGAGGCTAGCCGAAGGCTCCGAGTCGGTTGGCGAGCTGGGATTGCTACGAGCGTGCATTAAAGCCGGCGTTGAAGAAATCCAGATCTTGACAAGCATGGGCCACAGTTCGCTTTCGAAAGCAGCATCCGTGGTAGGACTCGGCCGCGCCTCGGTCAAGCTGTTACCGTTCAGCGATGCGGAGCCCTGGCGCCTGGACATAGACGCCGTAGAGCGGGAGCTGCAACGCGAGAACGTCGCCAGCATCATAGCGATTAGCGCCGGAGAAGTTAACACCGGCCGATTTGCCACGACGGGCATCGAGGATATGACGAGGCTCCGACGCTTGGCGGATCAGTACCGGGCGTGGATCCATGTTGATGGAGGTCCGAAGCAGCCCTAGCTTTCTCACTTGAGATGACTTCAGCTAATGGTGTCTTAGCGTTTGGCGTTTTCGCCCGGCTTCTGCCGGAGAAGGATGAGTTCTCCTCACTGCACAGAATTAATGCCGGCTTAGAGCTGTGCGATAGCATGACTATCGACGGTCACAAGCTGTTGAACGTGGTGAGTTTACCCTCACATCACATAGTGGAATCGACGAGGCTTACGACCGGGGTTTGAACTAGCCGTATGACAACGGTATCTTCTTTACTCGAAAAGCATCTACACTTGATAATGTATTCAAGAACCCGAATGCCTCTTATCTCTCGTCCGATAGCACGTCTCGGATCCAGAGCCCCTTGAACATTGGTCTTGAGAACTCTCGTCGTTTCCGTGCACTGCCCGTCTACGCTGTCCTAAGGAGCGAGGGAAAGCTGGGACTGTCGCAGATGATGGAGAAGATGGTCATTACTGCGCGTGCTGTTGCCAGGGCTATCCGAGGCTGCGACGACTATGTGTTGCTGCCGGACGCAGGCTCTGCAACCCCCACCGATGATAACATCCATATTGGGGTTTTATTCCGTGCTAAAGACGATGGGCTCAACAAAGTACTCGTCCAGCGGATTAACGAGGGCAATGAATGGTACGTGAGCGGAAGTAGCTGGGATGGAAAACCTGCTGTTCGTGTCGCTGTTTCTAGTTGGAGGGCTGAGCCTGAGGATGCTTTCAACGTTGTTAAGAAGAGCTTGGCGGCGATATCACAGGCTTATAGACATTCTCAGTCGTAGCGACTCCCTTCCATTAACTAGTTAGAAATTGCTGCTCTTTTGTAAGTACGTGCTGCAATATTACCATAGAAGCAGTCAAGTTTTGATACGATTCATGAGCCTGTTGCTAATGTCTCACCAGCTCAGATACTGTAGTTTCTAGAATATACAAAGGTTAGCATCAACATAACTTGGCAAGTATGTACAAATACGTCATTTAGTCGCTTTATCTAACTCTCGAAGGGGTTCGAATAAATTCCGAGTGCATCAAACTAGGCGCGATCTTGCTGGTGTCCTTATAAGACTTTGTTGAGGTGTGGTGTTACGTTGACTGTCCAGAAAGAGGCTGCCACTCAGGAAATATGACTCCTGAAGAGTTATTTGAGAGGCAAAATGTGTAATTGCATTGAAAATGGTGGTGCGACGCTTAGCACACTGCTGCTGTAATTCCCCTGCGGTTTCGTCACAACTAATAAAACAGTTATAGCGCCTGCCTACCTACTCCTCCCGATTATAACCTTGGAATACTTTATCTGCAAACGGTACGCCAACATAATTTTCTATAAAGGAACTGACAGAAAACGAATTTGAAATACCGATACGCAGATATGAATGATTATGTCACTTAAGGGTAAATTTAGAGATGGGTAGGCTGTGCCTCGTTGCCTCTGTGAAATACTAAAAAGGATTGCCGAGGTATCTAAGCCTTCTCGAAACACGAGATGTTTCTTCGGCGCAGTTTGTGGCTTATCATTGTGCTTACCGACTTCCCTATTTGCTCACCAGGCAGAGATGCAGTAGACAGGTTTTGCATTGTTAACTTTTTGAAGCGCGTCATGTTTCATTACAAGCTAAAGTGAATAGATTTAATGCATTCTATTGAGAAACTGATATGGCGCTTTTCTCTACCATTGGCCTCTTTGGACCCGAGTTGACACGATCGATATCTTTCAAACATGAAAGGTGGATCTTATATGCAAGATGCATCCTATCCCGGGTAACTGAGGATCTACCCGTGCACATTGCTGCCAGGAGATACAGTAAGAACTTGAACAATATTCGTCTACAGAATATTACATACATACTTACGTATAGGTAGGCACTCTTGGACATGGAGATAAATATGGGCCATACCTAAACGGCAAAACTATATAAGTGCGGTTATTGATCATGATTGGTCCGAAAAACAGGAATGAGAGATGAGTTGCCAAGGTAATGCACAGCACAGAAGTTGCCCCTGTGTTCACCCTAGATGGTCCCATTGGCACATCTATTAAAGTTAAGTACCTACAGTAGGTAGGGAGCAGATGCCCATAGCAACAATACGAATGATCTTTTCTTGAACCTCCACACAGGGACTAACTATGCTATGTAGGTGCTAGTCTGCCGTATACAGGCACGCTGTTATTGGCGCATCTGATTCTTCAATACTCCTCTTTAATTTAGACAGGCCTTGTAAAAAACTAATCCCCGTGCAACTAGACTTGAAGAAGCTAACAAGACGTATTTACATACATATATGTACTACGTAGCGCGATACGATTATCACTACAGGTAGGTACATACTGTAATGTGTTGCATGCGCTAAACTAGGTAGGACTTAAGCTTCATACTGCGTAGGGTTCTTTGCAAGGACAAGGGGACCGAGCTGCCTACTGTAAATAGGTATGTAAAATAGATACGGTAGTAATTACTTACGCGTGTGAGCTGTATATAGATAAACGCAGCCGTGCCAAGTACCTAATCTCTCGTGTCCTGCACACGCGAGATAAAATAGCTCTATATGTTCCTTTCGTGACAATAGAATCAACAAGTCTGCTTTAAAATGGTATTGTAGAGCGTACGTTCTACACTAGCAGGACTTACAATTTCAAAAGACTGGACCAGAACGGACTCTCTGAAAAGACTAAACATGTCTAGACTTTATGTAGGTTAGGTACAATCTAACGTTCGAGAAACAGTTGTCGAATCGGGGCAACCGGGGCTGATAGTCTTGGCTTCTCCATCTATCAGCTTAGTGCGCTACCACTTACCGGGGTAAGCCCCTAGTGTAGGTAGTGTAAGTGAGCATTAATACCTAACAACGTCCACTGTACCGACTCGCTGAGAAGGACTTTCGTGACTTAACAGGCTAAAATTAGCCGAAAGGGGTAGGTAGGTAAATAGGTAAATAGGTAAATGGATGCAGAATTGTCTGATGTGGTAGGTAAGGGAGATGGGTGTATATACATAGGTAATTGCTTAGTATTATAAGCCTCTCCAATTTTAGGCGTCTTTCAGCGCCTCAATCGCCTCAATTACACTACTTACCTGTATCTAGTCAGATACTGCCTGCAAACACTGCAAACACTGCAAAAGCATTGTTGGCTGGCTACCACTGGTCGAGACTTTCCAAAGCCTGTTATAGGCAGACAATTTCGGCCACTCACGTCTTCAGAAGCCCAGGAGTAGATGGTGGGTCGGCTGCCGTATCCGGCTTAGACATAACCGAGAGAAGTTTAGTGCACCTATAGGTGCTGGAGCTAGGTACCTGGGTACCGCAGTCACCCAATCTCCCCCCGACCGCCTCTCTCGGTTTTCCTCCCCTTTGACTCTCACTCCAATCCTCTAGCTATCGGTCCGTCCAATTCAATTCACCTTCCCGTCCATCCATCACCACATCAACCACTCGAGTTCCAACAAGCTTATTCCCGCAGATCGCCCTTCCTGGGCCACGGCTGGCTCTTCTCTTCCTTTCCGACCTTCTCAGGCAGCTTGCTCCTCTCCCTCGACAGCCCCGAGAGATGGTCATAGGAGCCCTCTGCCTGCTCGAGTATCACTGATGCTCGTTTCTCCGACCACGGCTCCTACTCCTCTCTGCAACGACACAGCCTCCCGTTGTGCACTCCTGCCGACCGTGCTGCCTCTGACCTCGCATTGTCCCCGTTTCTGACGCGTCATCGCCCTCGATTCTCCCTTCTCCCGCAATGGCTTCGTCGTCGTCAAATGTAGTGGGTGTCCACTATCGGGTTGGCAAGAAAATTGGTGAAGGTTCTTTCGGTGTGATCTTTGAAGGCACCAACTTGCTGAACAACCAGCAAGTGGCCATCAAATTCGTGAGTTTTTGTCCGTTTCCTGGCTTGTCACTGTGTCAGTCATGTATCGACATTGAGAATGAGTGTGCCCAGAAGCTGTTGGGAATTGATCTATGACCTTCAAACATGCTAACATAGTGATAGGAGCCGCGGAAGAGTGATGCACCACAGCTTCGTGATGAATACCGCACATATAAGATACTTGTTGGCTGCCGTGAGTAGTGCTTGCATGATTACACACGCTCAATACTAAATTCGTGTTACAAACAGCCGGCATCCCTAATGTTTACTACTTTGGTCAAGAGGGCCTTCATAACATCCTCGTTATAGATCTGCTCGGACCGTCCTTGGAGGATCTATTTGACCACTGTAACCGAAGATTCTCGATCAAGACTGTTGTGATGGTTGCCAAGCAGATGGTATTTACTCTCCAAATCCTGTGTTGCAACGTGTATGGTATAGCTGACACTTTTATCCAGCTTTCCCGCGTTCAAACGATTCACGAGAAGAACCTGATTTATCGCGATATCAAACCGGACAACTTCCTGATTGGTCGTCCTACAACGAAAGCAGCCAATGTTATTCACGTGGTAGACTTCGGCATGGCCAAGCAGTATCGAGACCCTAAAACAAAACAGCACATCCCCTACCGTGAGCGAAAGTCATTATCTGGTACTGCTCGTTATATGAGTATCAACACCCACTTGGGACGCGAGCAATCTCGTCGAGATGATCTGGAAGCGCTAGGCCATGTGTTTATGTATTTCCTCCGTGGCGGTCTTCCCTGGCAAGGGTTGAAAGCTGCTACAAACAAGCAGAAGTATGAGAAGATCGGCGAAAAGAAGCAGACTACTGCGATCAAAGATCTCTGCGAAGGCTTCCCTGACGAATTCAACAAGTATCTCACGTACGTCCGAAACCTCGGATTCGAGGACACTCCGGATTACGACTACTTGCGTGAGCTTTTCACCCAAGCGTTGAAGAACACGGGCGAAGTTGAGGATGGGGAATATGACTGGATGAAGATCAACAAGGAATCGGCTAAGGGTTGGGATGCCATGCCTAAGCATAGTGGGTATCACAACCCAAATGCCAGACCTGGCCCCTCGCAGATGGAATTACACAATCAGTCCCGGACTGGCGCGAACACACCTCACCTAACTCGCGACCGTTTAAACGCCGCGCAGCCCCCACCTCCGTCACCAGCCAAGGGGACGGACCCGCGCCGGCCAAACGCCCCCGCCGCTGGGCTGAAAGCACAGCGCGGGAGCGCGGTGGGGGGTCTTCGGGACATGGCCACTCCAACTGGGTCAACCCAGGCCCAATTCCAGAACAGCAGCCAGAACCTGCCTCCGAGAATTGCTCAGCAGACCAACATGAGTCCTGAGCTAGGCATGGCTAATGAGGGTCTCAATGAGTCTCAACCAGAAACTGGATTCCAGAAATTCATGAAAGTTCTTTGCTGCGGTAAGTTGTAAACAGGGTATATCGATCGCGGACTTGACTGACAGCTTAAAGGATAATTTTAACATACAACGATGGCATGCGAGCAACCTCATATAGACTAAGAGAGTTGGATCTAGACTTCCAACTCTGCATTGTATTGCTTCTTAATACTACCCCCGGTTGTCTTTCCGCAAGTGGCCCTCATCGCTTAGAGCGTGTACATTCGCCCAAGCAGTTGTGGTGCCGCAATCTTTACAGCACCGGGCGGACTTTCTAATAGTCTCTAACCCCCCGAAGACACCCAAGGTGTTTCTACCTTGAAGGTCTATATTCCAACCCACCCTCCAACATACACGTCTTGACACCAAACCAAGAACTATGACCACAATTTCGGGGTGGGCCTAGCTACACTGAGCTCAACATAACTCGGGATCAGAACTACTCGTGTTGACTTCGTTATTATTTTTTTCTCTTTATTCATGACTCTCGCTCTGATGAGATAGATCCTGGCTGTTAATATATCAACTTGCAGCAACGGCGCCGGTGGAGTTCGTGAAACTCTGGGAAGGCTAGCATTGGGAAACCGGTATCCTCTTTTTTCTCTGTGTAGCAACGTCCTCGACATAACTGCTTATAATTGCAATGAAAGGGTGCTGTGGAAAGTTTTCAGTAGGGGAGAGAAAATGTAGATTTGGTGGGCAGCTGGTGGAGCACATATAGGATGTGACCACCGCGCCTGGAGGGGTATAGTGAGGTGATCTGGCAAGCCGAGGTGAAAGAGACTAGGTTTCGACGAGTATAGAAAAAGCAGACAATGGGACATTAAAACATGATTCTATACATGTTGCACAAGTGGATTGTGATAGAACTTAAAGATGTAATGCTGACTTTGTACTTATAAATGTATTTATATCTGGGTGATCACACCCACTCTAGCAAGCTCCGTTTAAGTGAATAGATTTTTTGGGTTTTTGGGTTTTTACCTCTATGATTCACAATTGCTCAGTAACAAGACAGCCGAGCCAAATTCTCGCAACTAAATGTAATTTCTTGAAGCCCGTATGCATATCGTTACAAATAATACCGTCACAAGGTGTGTCACTCAGGACTTAGCTATCCAGTAAGACCAGTTTTTGACGGTCTAGCATGGTGGTCTCAAACCCTCCATCTCTCTGTACTCCGTCCCTCGATTCTTGGCACCTAAGAAGAGAATACTCAGATACGATGATTGGTTTGCTATTTTGTATGTAGTATACACGGCCTCCCTCTCTCTCCCTTCCTTTCGCGATGACGATTTATGTGAGCTTCTGCTTAATGAAGAAAGACCGGAGGTGGGATAATTGCCAGGCGCAGGTGATGCCTAGGACCACGAGCTGGACTACCATCCAGCGGATGACGCGTGCGTTGGTGCTTTCGGATTGGTCTCTGAATTCGGCTTCTCGTTCCTGTTGGGGGAGATGGTATGTCAGTGAGAGATGAAGTAGATCGCGTGGTTGTGTTTGTATGCTCGATTGCTTGATTGCTTGCTTGATCACGTAAAAGAGTGTATGTAGAGACTTACTCGCTGGAAGATCTGCTCACGCCTGATGTCCTGCAGCCGCGAGTTGAGGTCCTTGACGCGCTGCGAGATGTCCTGCAGCTTAGTCTTGTCCGTGCTCTCGATCTCGCTCGACTCGCCGATGGCCAGGTCCAGCGTCAGCTTGACGCCGCCGTTGGGGTTCGCGGCGTTCAGCCAGCCCTGGCGGCCGCTGCTGCTGCTTGGCGTGAAGCAGATGCGGTGGTCGCCGGCCTCGTGCGCCGTGAAGGTGAAGCGGCCCGACGACGAGCCGCGCTGCGAGACTACTCTGTGGTCGTTGTCGAAGACTTCCTGTGTTATTTGTCAGCGCTGCTCTAATCTTGATCCGTATCGAAACAGTAGTGATGGGACAAGAGTGTTGTTGAAGGAGAACGTACGTCGACGGATATGTAGACGGTGAGGCCGTCGTGCTTCGTCCACGCCCGCGTGTTGTCGTCGTACTCGTCGAGGTTGTAGTGGCCCACGACCAGGGTGTCCTTGGGCAGCTCCTCGTAGAAGCACTTGGGTTGCGTGCCGTCGATGAAGAAGTACAGCGCTTGAGCCACGGCGCTCATCGACAGGAGGGGAAGTATCGCCCTCATCTTTATAGCTTGTTTCGTTCTCTGGCGCCTCTCACACCGATATGCTCCCAATTAATGTCTTTATCGCCGTTGGCGCCTCCGAACTCGATCGCTGAGGGTGGTGGACGGGCGGGCGGGTTTGTGGATTTAGTGTTGTCGCATCGGTAGGTCTGGTGAAGCTCTCACCATCTTCGTCGCCAAGCTGCCACGTTCGCTACTTAGTATCCAGGGGCCAAGTGAGTTATCCTTTATCGCCGATAGCCACAGCTGGCTAACAGGGGTACTGAAGTAGTGCCACAAGCTTGCCACGGTCAGTGCACAGCGCTATTCCTTATTAGTACGTGCCATCCAACTCTGTAGGTAGACGTAACCCGCGCGAAAATTTACGTAGCTGCCCGGAGCCGTAACGCCAAGCTAGAAACTCCAGTATCCGCTTCTACCTAGCAGTCTTGGGTGGGTAGGAAGTACGTTCTACTCCGGTATATTCAAACTCTATAGACTCAATTCCATCAAACATACCGCGTCAACGTTGTTAATCATCATAAACCTTGCGTGTTGATAGGATATCCCTTGCTACATTCTCAGTTCCATATGCGGAATTAATTCAATCAATCCTCGGTGACCGCATCGCGACAGGTCAATCTCGACACCCTCCTCGAAGCCATTAACGACAAACATACTGCCGTCGCACCTCTCCCAGGTGTGATAATGGCATCCCACGATATTCGCGATGTTCTCAACCTCCCTGCCGATGGCGCAGGTCTACGGCCCACGAAGAAGCAGAAGACGGGCGCTGCACGACCGAATCTGAAGGGCTTGGCACGAGAAGTCCAGAGTCTGGGAGGCGATAACCCGATCGCGATCGTGCCTGAGATAGCGACTTTCAAGAAAAGGAGGTTTGGGAGCAGAAAACCGGCTGCTCGGTGGGAGATGAGCCGCTTCAGCAACTCGGCGCGCAATGATCAATCTCTACAGTTGCGGCATTGGAAGAGAGAGACCGAAGACCAATCAAGAGCTACGTCGCAGCCACGATCAGACGCGCAGACACCGGGAGAGAACGGCTTGGAGGTGTCGAAAAAGACAGACGCGGTGGAGGATTCCGGTTTCGCCAAGTTCAATGTCCAGGTTGACGTCCCCCAATACAGCGAAGACCAGTACATGTCTAACCTGGTCAGCGACGAGTGGACCAAGGATGAGACAGATTACCTCTTCGATCTAGCCAGAGGATTTGACCTGCGTTGGCCAGTAATATGGGATCGGTACGATTATACACCGCAATTGCCCGAAGGTGTGAAAGAAGAGAATGATGTCGATGGTCCCGACCCGGATACAGCAATGATACCTGCTCCAAAATCGCGGACTATGGAGGACTTGAAAAAGAGGTACTATGAGGTGGCTGCCAAGATGATGGCCGTTCAAAAGCCGGTGCAGTACATGACGCAAGCTGAATTCTCCCTGCACGAAACCATGACCAATTTCAACCCGACCACGGAATTACAACGCAAGAAATTTGCTCAGGATGCCTTAACCCGGTCACCCGACGAAGCCCGGGAGGAAGAACAGCTTCTCATCGAAGTGAGACGAATTGTAGCCAGACAGCAAAAACTCAACCAGGACCGTATAGACCTATATCGCAGGCTGGACTTCCCAGCGACCGAGCAGGACATTACAAGCTTCAAGTCCAGTGCTGGTCTGTCAACACTCTTGCAAAACCTTGCAACCGCCGACAGATCAAAGAAGCGCAAGCCCATCTTGGATACGACAGGTGCAAACACGCCAGGCTCAGCACAACCCTCAGCACATCCCAATTCAACGCCCATTTCAGAAAGTCGACGAGAGAGCATTGCAGCTTCAACAGGAGGTCATCGTGACTCTATTGGTGGGGGCGACCGACCAGAACGACCTTCCAAGAAAGGTTCTCAACAGCAACAGGAGCGCAAGAAGCTTACCGAGCAGGAAGAGAAAATCTATGGTGTATCTCACCATGACCGCCTTCCCTCAGGTCCCACATTCCGTTACGAGCGTATCAATAAGATTCTCACAACAAAGAGTAACGCACAACACCAAAGGATTACAAACACGCTTGCCGAACTAGAGATTCCAAGCAGGCTCAACATGCCAACTCGAAGCGTGGTCGAAGGGATGGAAAAACTACTCAACTCGATTAGCATTCTTCTGGAAATCCGAAAGCTGAACGACAAATTAGATGGGGAGATACGCTTAGAACAAGCAAAAAATACGGAGCGTAAGAAATCTACAAATACGGCCGCATCAGGCCCGGAGCATGCAGGTACAAGCTCAGAAGGGCCACCCGAGTCAAACTCCGCAGACACAAAGCCGACTGTGAACACAAGCGAAGGGGACGATGCGGATCCAACGTCTGCAGATAAGGCAAACAATAGCGAAGACGGGTCTACTCAGCCACTTCAGAATGGAACCGCCAATGAGGAGGCGAAGCACGAGTTAAGCAATGACAATGGCGCCGAAGATTCCGCCCTGGCCGACGCGGAGAATAAGGAGGATAAGGATATACGTCCTCAGAGTAGCAGTGGTCAAAAGAGGAGTGCCAGTGTGCTTAGTGGTGCCAGTGATAAGAGCGCTAAGAGGTTGAAGAAGTGATAGAAGAAAATACGTCAACAAAGCATAGCACGACAGGATTGTCGTCTAACAAGATTTGTATATTTAGGTATCCATATACTTCAGGAAGTGACTACCTAATCTAGTACCATCGGTATGAAGAAGCGAGGTTCTCGGCTACATACATGGCTTGGCAGCCATGTATAATCAATTGTTGTACAACGCGGGAATTGACGTTGTATGATACCACCATAACAGATAATAACGGTCGATGAATTATCTGAAAGAGTTTTGTTATGTGATTAGAACTATTAGAGCTGTGGTTTTTAAGCGGTGATGAGTATTTGACTAGCTGGATTTGTTGTGGATTACCCTCTGGCGAAACTTGTACCCTTGTTAGAGTTCTAACAGGGGTAATTTAAGCACATTTCATGATAGAGATTGAGCTGAATGAGTTGAGTCGAGTTAAATTGTTTCGGCTGACTCAAGTGGTGCCGCCCAGAGCAGACCGTTTTTCACCTTCAGTTAGGAACAGGACCGAGATGTACCAGAGTCAGGGGGGGTATCTTGCGGGCCCATTGTGATTACCTCATATTGAGGTAAGGGGGAGAGCTGAAGGGGTAAGTACACTTATACGCCAATAGTACTACCTAGCAGGTATCAGGTGCCTGGTGTTTTGCTTTAGTAGTATATTCAAGTAAAATCTTTATATAACAGCTTTAGTACATGTGATGATCTCGTAGTTCAGTATCGGGGTATCTTTGTTGTCTTGTGGCACAAAGAGCATAGGTCTCTTCGTGCCCTAGCTACTGACTGTACACATATGTATCCTTTGTTCTAGGTTCAAGACCGAACATCGTGACAGTATATGCTTTGCCTTGAACTCAAGAGGCTAGCTGCATAGAACGTATGTATTTGAGATACGGCAGCCATTTGTGATCTTGGGGGATATTCTATGCAGTGCCACTAGTATAGGGCGAATGTGAATTTTTATTGTCACGCGAAGAGTCCCATTGATCTTCGTTCTTCATTCCTGGCCATTGTACATAGATGTTTGTTTTTTCAATGGGTATCCTGGTTCCAGCCACATTTCACCAATCGTCACACTCAAGGGCACAATAGCAGAAACCACGGGCCCCATTGTGGTATTCAACAACCAATTGGTCACAATGACCAGGACTAGCCCCTTTCATATTGATTCAGCACTTGTGACTCACGGGCAGGCAAACACGCAGACAAGTAAGGGACGACATCAACCTTATATTAATGGCTGTTAGAAAGCTGATTTCAGAAGCTCTCGCATCTGATGTTGTTTTATGACAGTCCCAAACCTCCTTCACAGTTGCGCGATGGCTCAACAACGCTCACATCTTCTCCTTTTGCCCCAAGAGCTTCAGGTTGAGATAGTCAACCAACTTGACGTTCTGAGAGATGTCAGCTCAGTTGCACAGTTGAATCGGCACTTCCGCCGTCTGTTCTTCGACTACTTATTCGATTTCAGTTGCACGAAGTTTATAAAGGAGCCTTGGATATGTTGGTTGAAACATGACGATGACAACCCAAGAACAAGAGAACTTAGTTGGTGTAGGCTTGTATTGCAGCGTGCGATGATAACGAACTCTTCATGGATAGCGGAACAAGTTACAGTTCGCAGGGAGGTATTGAATCTCACAGAGTACGCTATATGACTGAACAAGGTATCTAACAAATGATGACTAACATATCTCAGGCGATTACCTGAAGTATTCTATTATGACACCGACTCTTGGGGGCCAAATGAGGAGGCGGATAGCAGTGGCTACCTACATTGTGCGCTTACCGCAGACGCACCGCATGTTGTAATAGCTTTACTCAAAGCTGGAGTGGACATGAGTCATGAGACCAACAAATATCCAGAACTCACGCCTCTTTACCTGACGTTATCCATGAGCCGCACCAGCACGCAGAATGAACTCGATGCGTCTCTGCAAATCGCCTGTAGCAATGTCTTGCCACGGACGGTCGCACATCTACTTGCCAGAGGAGCTAACCCGAACGCTTCTGGCTCGTGTGGATTGAATGCGGTTCACTGTCTACTCATTGCGCGATGGCCAAGGATTGCCAGGGACTTTGCGTATTGCCTGCAATACAAAACATTCTTAAGACTTTGGGAGGGCTTGGCGGTACCATCTTGGAAGTCTTTTATTCCGACTATATTAACTGATCTTCTCGCGTATGGTTCTGATATTCATCTACCAACTCAAACAACACCCAAACACCGATGCCACCCTGGATGTTGGAGCTCAGACCGCTGCAGTCACCAAGGAGCAACGCCGTTACATCTTGTGGCCGCAAGCAAGATATCAAAAACCATCCCTCTTCTATTAGAAAATGGAGCAAACCCTGACGCCCTAGATGGTGACGGCTATACACCACTCTATGAAGCCTTACGACGAGGAAACAAAACGGCCGTGCATACACTCCTAGGGCATTCCAGGGATAAGAATCCCATAGTCCATGTGCCTCGGAGGTCAACGGCACTTCATATTGCCTGCCGCTTCGCTTATACACACGTAGTGAATCGCCTTCTTCGCGCCGGTGTATCTGCCAATGTCCTTGATGGTCGGGGAGAAACACCTCTTCATGAAGTTCTCAGCCAGAAAAGGAGGAACAAATGTGTAGTGAAAACGCTGCTTAGCTTAAGCCGCTATGGAGCTAACCCAGATATCTCTACGTCTCCAAAAACTCCTCGGGAGCTGGCAAAGTCGCATCCTAATCGAGCGGTGAGGGAATTATTCGATCCAGCTGCCCAGTTACACAACGGGAAAGCCCTTGAACCTGCAGACCAGCACGCAAAGGCGACCCCGACTGCCAAAGTTCGAGCCTGGAAAAATAAAAGGAAACATACAACAGGCGCAAAACGGCCGCCGCGGTCCCAGAATGCCAGCAGCAGCGCCCCTCGAGAGCAATCAGAGTCACAATGGAATATCCAGAACCCCGCCTTGGCCGTAGAAGAAGATTGGTAACTTGAAAACACCCTGTGAGACTGAAGAGGCATTTCCTGCTTTACGTAAGGAACCTGGGGTGTTGTCCGTCGCAGGGAACCGCGACTGAGCCACCCTGTCTTTCTAGGAAGATCTGCCTCGGTCGGTGGTGGAAGGTTGTACAGATGATGGGAAGGAGCAGAAGCAAAAACCTGGGCCGGGGTGTACCCAGTGGAAGCCGTTTGTACCGTGACGTAGAATATAGAGAAATATATAAGTCGGGATGTTGATCTATTGTAGATCTTGCAAATCAGACTTTAAATACATGACGGTCCATATCTGCGTTTTGACTCTCCTTTGACTTACTTTAACTTTTATTACTAAATGATTGTTGCGAGCTATATGCATTTTGTGATCAGGTGATCTTAATTGTTACTTAGTTTGCTTACAGATAGTGAGGATCAATTTTTTCTTGTAAGATCCAAAGTAGCAGCACTAATAATGAGCAGTCATTCATGCTAAGTGATTGTTTAATGAGAACATGTTCACAACATAGACCATGAAAAGGACACTTTATAGTAGTCACTTATTGTATAATAAGTAGTTAGCCATCCTAAGAACTTGGGTTCTACCCAATGCTACAGTACCTGTAAACTATAACATATAGAAGTAAGATAAGGTGAGTGTTTTTAAACTAGCTGCTTACTTATTATTAGTCGCAGTTCTTTTGTGGCTAAGCCTAGGTAGTTTAATAAAATGTCAAGCAACTCACTGCTTCAACGTGTATTTTGCTAAACAAATGCGGCTGTGCTTAAATTAGAGGCTATTACCAAATATATATATATTTCTAGGCCCTTTGTGTAATATCAAATACCTAGTATAGCAATGTGGAAATCCAGCCCTATTTAGTATTTATTGTCCTTAAACTGAAGCTACTTTCAATAAGCCAATACCCTTTTAAAAGCTGTTTATACCCCTTTAAACAACTGCACATGATTAAATTTTGTTGTGCACCCAAGGTTTTTCAGAGACAAACCCTGACACCTATAATCATAATAATGCATTTAAACTTGCAGGTATTATGCAAGTCATGGTAGCGCATTCATTACAGTAGCCATATCTTATATCCCCTATCTTACATAGTTGTGCTTAAGGGTTGTACAAGAGCGCGATAGAATGTATTGCAATTGAAGGTAATCTTGAGTGCGTTTGCACTAGTTGTGACATGTAGAGAGATCTCTGGCAATTGGCAGCGGCACGGCTGTGAGAGTTGTTGTTTACATTGTCAATTCCGAGCCCTTTGCGGGATAATGTGTGTTGAGAGGGAGGGTTCAAATATTGGAAATACTGTATAACCTCAACAGTTTAGCGGCCACCGTTAACCTACTGGCTGGGCTGTAAATTAAAAATGATACCTGCTTGTAAAAGAAGTTCTGCGAAATCAGGAAACAGAGATTAATATATTATAGCATCCTGTTACTTACGGTCAAACCAACAGCATAACGGTGGCCGCGAAACTGTTGACGATGCTATACGGTACCATTGCATTACCTAACATTTATGTTTGCACGAAAAAACTTTTATTTCGTCTTCTAATTGCGACTGAGACTCTTCTTGACAAGCTGTATTTAATATGTCAGTGCTAGAAACTAGGATAGACACTTTCACCTGTCACATGGTACAACACTAGATTTTGCGGGGTTATATAGAGATCATAGGCACTATGATAAGGGCCTAAATGAGTGTAAAACTCAATCTTTTTTTATAGGGATTCACGGGCTTTGTATCATTTCATTAATTTGTCGAAGGTGCCCTCACGCTCTCTTTTTAAGGGGCACTATTAAATCCAAAGCTTTCTATTTTTGTTGCTTACTTGATTTTTCGTTCGGCTGCCTATGTACTTAAGGCGGTTCTCCTGACCTTGCGTGGCCCCTTTAAATGTGGTTGAGTTCAGGCTTGGCAGTCTTAGCCATATAACAGATGCATGAAGAACCTGAGTAAGATTCCTCATGGAGAACAGTGGTTACACACACTTCATTGGCAGGAATGACCAGTGACAAAGTGCAACAAACTACGATGCTCGATACTGTTTCGTTTTCCTCGTGAATGGTAACGAAATTTGTGCCGTGACGACTATAATACGAAGTAGCGTATTCCGAAGGAATTGTAGATTGATTATAGGAGCACTCCGAAAATTAAACCATATCTTGTGGACTTCTCTAGAGTAGCCCTTGGTTAGCCCCCAACCCCGGATTGTAAGGTGTGGTTTATTTATTTATTTTTGCTCCAATCTCCTAGCATTACCAGGTAAGGAGATAATTCGCTATGAATTACGCCACATGTATGCTGACCTCTAGGACTCGGAAAGTAAGTAGACGCTCCAGACCACCTTACATACTCAGCTGGACTCAGCCGCATACTTTTCTCGATGCTGCTTATGTCCATTTCCATGCGCTCCTCCACGACTCTATCTTTCGTTTTGTTTTGAGCACCTTCATGCGATTTCTCCTTGGGAGTAGAGAAATGCTCAATCTATTACTCACCTCGCTGCTACAGTCTAGAGCAATCGCTCAAAGCTCTGGCTGTGGGTTCGCCGGTGGTTATCCATTACGAGATCCCGATTCATGCCCATCAGATGCACCGATAACGTGTGGCGTGGGACTTCAACCCCGATGCTGCCCGTCAGGTTTCGGTTGCGTCATTGATACCTCTACTAATGGAACATACTGCTGCGAAAATGGTAAGATACGACCAGTATTGATCGTGATACCAATGCTGACCCCTGCTGACGGAAGCCTTGAAGGCACGAATTGCATAGCAGATACAATTTCTCATCCCCAGGTAAACGACATTACTGCCCGCTCCGAAACGGCCCCCTTCAGCTTTCTGACCTCCTTTTCGTCTCCAGTGTCCAGAATCGAATTGGAACGTCTGGGCCTATGACAGCGATGGGAGTCGAGGATGGTGTTGTGAACCGAATTATTACGGCTTTGCTACTCTAGCAAACGACGGTGTAGGGTGCCAACCCATCGGTGACACTATAGATACGGATACGTATCACATCGTCACACAGTTTTTTACATCATCGGTACTTTGCACATCGTCCTCAACCACCTCAACGACCACCTCAACGACCACCTCAACGACCACCTCAACGACCACCTCAACGACCACCTCAACGACCACCTCAACGACCACCTCAACGACCACCTCAAGTTCCACGACTACCCCAACAACATCGAGTTCGACAACATCCTCCCCCATCGAAAGCGCTACTAGCATACCCACAAGCCACAATTCAGGTCTTAGTGCAGGTGGTATCGCAGGTGTGGCGATCGGTGCTGTCGCTGGCGTAGTTCTCATTGCTGTCGCGACATGGCTGGTGATACGTCGACGATCGACGCGAAATAGACCGCCGGCAACACATGTTGCGGAATTACTGGGACCCTCGAAGCCATCGGGATATTACACGCCAGCTCCTACCTATGAGGCTCCAGCAAATTCGGTTGTGCGTTATGAAATGTCAGCACACGCCAGTGAAGGTTACGGGCCGAACCACTATCAGCCGTAGCCCATTTGAATCCGCAATAAAGTTTTTCTTAGAAGTGTCCTAGAGATTGTTCAAGACACCTTGCTCTCCATTATTCCGATAACTCCTGGGTAACCTTACTCAGGTGATGGTCCTTCTTGTCCACAAGCCGAGTTCCAGACTCTCTCCGAAGTTTGGGAACAGGGAAAGGCTCTGTGTTAAACGACATTCGCATTTCGTGTCGAGGCTTGCGGCTTCCTCTCTCCATCCAGAGGAAGGGGCGGCAGAGGTTTCGGGGAATTTGATTGACAAATGGAACAATAAATCCGGAGCTGGGACCAGGTACGCGTGGGAATTATCATCTTAAGCCGCCGAAGTCTATCGATGATGGGGGTGTCAAATAGGCCTACTATGTTACTGTGGATAGTTGCCACGTTCTGCTCAAACTATCACAACAGGTGCAGACGGGGGGCCGAAGTAGGTACCCATGTACCTCTCCCTGGTGACGTCAAACCTCAGCTATTCGACGGTATTAGCCAAGCACGTGGTGAAAGAGAAGAGTTGATGAATCACTAGGATTGTTGTTTGCGGATGAGATAACACAGACATAACGTGGAAGTTATACAGGACATTCGTTGGATGTTGGCAACGGGTGACTGGTTAATGCTAGCTCGCTAGATCATTTGAGTAGTCGTTAGTGAGTAAAGTGGCATAATGATGATTAGTTAGCTATGTATCTATCATAACGCCAATATCCTCCTCTTTGGTTCAAACTAATACTCCGTAGAGTCTGAACCATTTATTCTAACCGCTGCAAGCTGTTCCGCAGTGTGTCATATAAATAAATAAGATCTTAGTATACTGAAGCCAAACTTTAAACATGTAAGTTAACATTTATTATATAAGTTATAATGTTTACTAATTACTTACTTCAGCCCGGCAATGCAGAAGATTTCGTAGTATTACCTTATGCAGTTCATGGAAAGAGAGCGGGAATCTATGAAGGGAGGCTTCGGAGTCTGTCTGATTAAAGGTGCGGCTTATGCAGTTCTACTCTTTAAATAAAATCGCAAATTCACATATTTTATTATTAATTCACCTACTTAGGTAGACTACATTGGCCTTCTTGTTTTTACTACGGCCTATGTTAATAACGATGATAAACGCATTTTGCCTACGTGTGGTTTGAACCTTTCAACAACTAGTATTTATCTTAGTCGCATATTTGCGTTTAGAACGCACACGCACCCGCTACATAGAGAATATCGATATTCCCTATCAGTAAACGGTAATAGCATGAGATGAGAAGATAGTTAGTATATAGTGAGAGTCCCTTAGACCAAGTTGTCTTCCAGAAATCCTGAGCCTGTTTTTGGAGGTTGTCTAATCTGGGTTTACAAACTGCCGATCGTTTAAATGTAGATCCGGGAGAATAGGACTGTAGCAAAACACTATATTGAGAGTCAACCATAGGCAGGGATCTTACATTTGGCGATATTGGGTTGCAAACCCGTTGGATTGTATTGGATCGGGAGTGGGTGAGGTTTAAGGGCGAAGACGAGACGGAAATGTTGGCGCTTCTCTCATTCGCTTGCGTATATATCCTCAGACATCGATATTCATTTGCCGCACTTATTGGGGCAACTCTTCGGTACTCAGATGTCACAGAGAACTTATGTATATCTTCTAGATGGAGGGCTATGTGATAAGCGTTCGTTTTCTCGGTGGGCTCGTGGTATATTTTCCTGGCCCGTAGCTACTCTAAATGCAAGACGGAATTGCTCGTCGCATTCGTCTCATCCATTGTTAGAATTGAGCCCTTGATAATATTCAGTCAGTACTCGAGATGTTTTGGTCTGGTATCTTCACCACCTTCCCGGCCATTGTGGCAGCAGTTCCCCAGGGCTATGGCGGCAGTGGCTCTGCTATGCTTCGTTTTGGCTGCAGCCAGTACGTAATATCTCCGGAGTTGATTCATCCTATTGGAAATTTCCTAGTAACCAAGACTGTCTCTTCGTTGCTTATGTCGAGTTGAATTCTGGAAATTGACGGAGAGGTACTGTATCTCACGAGCAACCTTTGCTGACTCGAATTGTTGGTCAGGGTAGTCATTGAACGACTTGATCCGTATGTCTTTCAACCCAATCTAGACGTGATATTATCTGATCCTCCCTAGCCTGGTAAACCCGGGTTTGAATCCATCTCCACACGTTCACCAAGTTGTCGGAGGAGTGAGTCCCTAATTGAATGTGTTTATTCTTTCTTTCATGCGCTTATCTCATCTCCAGAATGCCTTTGGAGCATCCATGCCAGCAGACGACATATCGACTCACTCAACATGCACTACCTGTAGCTTCAACCAGGACTTCTCAAACTACTGGACGGCAAACCTGTACTTCAAAGCTCGCAATGGGACCTACAAGCGCGTACCCCAGATTCCAAACCAGGCAATCAGCGGCAGCAATGGCGGAATTACAGTCTACTACACTTCTCCTGGTTCGAAGCAAACGACTGGCTTTAAGCCGGTGAGATCTACCCGTCCCCGGATACAGGCCATATTATACTAATTCTCTTTTTCAGGGGTTCCGAATGCTTACTGGTGAATCTACGAGACGCAACTCGACCGGCCTAGGAAAGAATATGCAAAGTTGTTTCCGATGCTACACTGGACCTAACTTCCAGGGAAATGTCGATTCGCCTTGTTTTGACCCTAAGTTGGATACCGAGCATTTCCCTACAGTGCCATGCCTCGGTGGTATACGAACAAATATCATATTCCCGCTGTAAGTTCCTTTTGTTTCCTCTCGATACCCTTAGGGAGACATTGGCTGAGCTTCGACCTAGTTGCTGGGATGGCAAGAACCTCGACAGTCCCAACCACATGGATCATGTCGCCAATCCCACAGGCGGTCCTACGTCGTTCGCTGCTGTTACCGGAAACTGTCCGTCAACGCACCCAGTGAAGATCCCACAGGTTCATCTGGAGGTGAGCATAACCCCCTTGCTAGGTGCCCTGCATTATGACTCATCCTTGGTCGACAGATCATGTGGGACACAACAGCCTTCAACAACAAAGCAGAATGGCCAGAGGATGGCAGTCAACCCTTCGTCCTTAGTACCGGGGATAGGTATTGTCAATTGCCCTTCTAGTTGAGGACGAGCACTGATGAGAAGCAGTACCGGGTACGGGCAGCACGCTGATTACGTCTTCGGCTGGAAGGGCGACGCTCTGCAGAATGCGATGGATAACGGTTGCTTCGGTGCCACGTGCAAGTCGCTCACGACCCAAGCGGACGCTGCCAGCGGTTCGTGCGCCGTTAAGAATACGGTGGCTGAGACGACGGAAGGATGTAAGTGCAACGTATTCGAGATGAGCACCGCCACCAAACGCTAATGCATGTCGCAGGGCTTGAGGAACTTCCCGGTGGTGGCATGGGGGCTTAATGGCAGTGATAAAAAGTATGATGCGAAGTTAAGGCCTTTCAAACCGACTTATGGATGGCTGGGTCATAATTTCTTTCGTATTTATAATAATCTACTAAGGCGCACTCACGCCCTTGTTGTTTGGAAGTCGCTTGCGCGTGTGTCACGCAGCCTAGGCTAGAGGATTGACTTGACTCCTCATCATGACAGCAAAGTCGCGTCATTCACAGTATTGGTGAGTTACTGTCAGGAACCTCATACTTTGGGGTAGGTAAAGATACTTGTTGTTGCACGAAGGTCTCAAACCATTCGTGGACAATTATCTAGCTATATACAAATGTCTCTTTGTACTCTGTGTACTTCGTGACAGTTACATTGATGGATGTTTGAGGCGACAGTCCAGAATATCGTCAAGGTGGGTATGCCTTCATCTGACAAGACTGGTACGACAGGTTTACATGTCGATGGGTGTAGGAACAATATAGGTGATCGCAAAGCAGACAGCATTGACAAAAGGATTGTTTGAATGACGCGAGCTCCTTGAGCTCATCGGACGATTCGATTAGTGACGACTTCGGCACACGATGTGTTATTCGACTGATGTAGCGATGATAAGACGATGATGGGGATGTATAGAGGAGCGACCACTCATGATGTAGAAGATATCTATAAATCTATAGTTAAAAATGTAGTGGATCTATTCATTTCCCATCTACCTCCATGCGAGCATATCTCTGATCCCTCGGTGTTTCACGACGCCGGCATTCTCAGCGGGGATCTTCATCGCATCCAGGACTCGGAGGTGTTCTCTTTTCAATTTCTCAAAATCATCGTCGAGTTGTTTATGCCATGGGTAAAGGACGCACACCTGAAAGCCTAAAGCCGAGGTGGCTACGAGGAAGTTGGTGAGAGAAATTGCGCGCGTGATGATCATGTTGTTCGGTTGGTAGGACGGTCTCAGTTGGTCTGCTGCGCCCATGGTCGGTTAGTTTGAAGAAAAGGACACGGGTGACACGAAGTCGTCGATTGCGCGGGAAGATAACGAACCTGGCGAGTTGCGACGAAGGCACTAAATTACGATAGATGGGTAATGCGATGATTGTTGAGAGTAGAGACGCGTCAATACTCGGTACGGGCAGTTGTTCACTTCATGTTTTGGCTGGGATTCTGTATCACCGATGAAACAGGAAAACACAGTGATCAAGAAAGAAGAATTGTTGGGCCGAAATAAAAATAGGCTAATCATATATATACCCTGTCGAATTTCCTTTTTCCTTGTTTGGAGAACTTATAGCCCGATTTTGGTAAGCATGTGAAAGCGACCTAATTATGATCAGTCATAGATAGCATCGAGCCCCCCAAAACCAAGCCGAACACGCAAAAGCGAGTAAAATTGGGGAATGTACAAGTGGCAACATCGTTAGGCAGAAACTGCCGACCTTGCTTGTTCAGCTGCCCCGAAAGTTTGGAGTTGGTGTCATGGGAGAGGACTTTGGGTTAAAACGGAGTGGTGGGGCCGCGATAGTCCGGTTCTCGGCGAGAATCGAGGCTTATGCCGGAAAGACACGATAATACGACCGAAGATGGACGGATGTCACCATCCCTATTCTCACGCCTACAACAAACATTATTAGTATTATACTCAGTCATTCTTCCTTCATCAAGAACAACGGCAAGGGCTACTCTGTGGGTTCTACCTACACAAAGTAGACCTTATAGTCGACATCTCTCAATTGAACAGTCTACTCCCAACGAGAATTTTAATCATTAGCTAGCTAGCGCTACTATGACTTATAGCTTCGCTGAAGGCCCCCTTGCTGTCGATACCCCACGCCAAGATGACAGACATGGTGAAGCTACCCTGAATTCATTGGGTAGACTCTCTTTTATGTGGTCTTGAAACAGTCATATGCTCCTCGGATCGAATAACCTCCTTTTCTATATTAAAGCACGTCCGAGTATGCCTAGAAACAATAGCAAAGTTCGCATTCCACCAGGTTCCAGCCTTCACTTAGAAGAGCCACCTCAGAACTATACTCGCCGCCGCCCCCATCGACATGCTTTTTTCGGCGGCTTGGTGGTGTTGACGTGGTTGCGGAGCAGCTCTAAGCTCCAGAGGAACGCGATCTCCTTTCCATAAAAATTTGTATGCAACTCCAGTTTTTGCCGACAAGCCTTCCAATTGCCGCCGCTTCTTCTTTGGACATCTCCTACATAGACCGTAACTTGCTAATTAATCCTACCCTTGCCATTTATTACGTGGCATCACCAAGTGAGCCTCGATTGAGCATATAATGTTTGAGAACTTGCCATTTCGCATTTTCCATTTGGTAGCAACATCCCTTTCATAGTTTTACCGAATAACCAGGTGGAACAAGTTGCGATGCATTTGAAAGGTATTGGCCGCGCATTGAGCATTTTTAACATAGATTAGCTGATCGAATCCTTAACAGAATCCTCAACAGCCTCTCGGCAATATTTTATGCACCTTTCCCCGAGTCCTTGGTCTTTGTAGCTTAGTCGTGATCAGTTTAGCCCGCCCCGGATTGCGGCACGTGCTAATGGGGCGCGAACTGCTGACATGTTTTATCCCCCATTGGGTATGGCCGAGTTCTAGATAGTTTAGTCTGACATGGCGCAATTTCGTCCTCAGCAGCCGGCCGGGCAGCAAACGAGCAGCAAACGAGCCTTTCAATCCGGAGGTATTGTCTATAAGTAAGTATCGAAGTGGAGTGCCAGGAGAGTGGCTAACTTGGCCACCCAGGTGGCTTCAGAAAGAGACCGAAAACCGAGAATAAAAAAGGGAGTCATGGAAGAGGTAAGCCTCGAAATAGTTGACAGGTCGTCTCATTCTATTCACTAAAATAACGCTAATTTCTTAGTCGAAGGATTCCCTTCGACAAACAATTCGCTTCGGTATGGATTAAGACTTGCGCAATTCATGACGTGAGAATAAATTGGAACCCCAACTCAATCGCGCGATGAATATTGAAACTGCAGCGCAACGACGTGTCGAGGCACGGGCTGTCGGGCGCACGCCGGAGGAGCACGCAGCTCTAGAGCAGGCCCTCGCGAGACGCCGAGTCAGGCTGACGCATGCTTCTCCAGCATACAGTCCAGATCAACAGCATTATTTATCGCAACTCGAGAATGAAGATCCCAGACATCTGCGCTCTCAGCCCATAAGTGCCCGTGACTCTCAGAGGGAGGTGGACCATCGCGAAGCCTCTCCCCCAGCCGAGGTGCCCGAGTATCTACACGAGATCGATGACTCGGAAATCTACAGAACATTTAAGATATGCAATGGACTTGAAACTCCTAGATTGTTCCCCTACTTTGACTATGCCAGTAAGTTTAAGTTCCACTAATGGCAATTTGCATTTTAAGAGGCTCTAAAGTGTCTGTGATCCCGACTCCGGATTGGACTCTTTGAGAACGGCAGAGCAACAGCTTCATACCAGCGATCCCAAGGGCAAGACTGACCGATTGCTTCTCGTCCCTCTCGTAGTGTTCCGCGCGAAAGTCGCCGCCGCCAAATCTGGCCCAACTATTCCCGCCTTGGGCGTCCCGCCCGGAAGAAAATCAAAACCAAAGTACAGCGTACGGAACGTCCGCGGTGCGGGATGGCACAGGCGCGGATATCGAAGTAACGGAGATATGTGGATCAACGTGAGAGAAGGCAGCTACGGGTTTACTCGAGGAATGGACGTGTCAGAGAATTCGACATTATCGCAATTTGTTCGGTCCGTCTTCAGTGAGTATTGCTCCCATCCCATTCAGCCCTCGCGTGATAGATGTGTCACTTGCTGACAGGTGGGGAAAGGCTCGTGGGAATCCAGATACCCCAAGGGCTGGTATTGCGATCTGTTCTTCAGGAAGAAGTCTGTCACTCGGTTGCTTGTCGACCTCGAGAACACCGGGCTGGATATGGAATTAGTTCTTGTTAAAGACTACTTTGACGGGGGAGAGACGGTATATTTCAAGCTTTTTGACCAAGATGGTGAACAGCGCAACCAGTCAGATTTTGCATGAGGGCATCTTTATGCCCTTTTCGGTTTCGGGATAGAAACGGTACGTACTTACTGGTACATCTTGTTGGTGCATCGGCTCTCTTCGGCTATTCTTCTTCCTGAACGACTCTTTCGCCGTGACATTCCGCGCAATCGGAGTCCATCCACTTGTTAGATCTACTTCTGTTGACGGCTTTAATGTCTGGCACCTTTCTTGTTGACGGTACGGCAACCTACCGACGCGTTAAGGACCACAAACTTAATTGAAGCGTGACTATTGCTAGCAAGAATTAGATTACTAATATTCGTAGGGGGGGTCGCATCCTGTCTGCCGCTTTATGCAATCTCACGATTCAAGGCTTCAAGTTATAATAAAGGGAGCCATTCCATTAACAACGCTGATACCTAGTAATACATCGCCACAAGGCCCAATAAAAGCCACATTACAGCAAGAAGAATCCAACTAGAATTGCAGAGACAAGGGCACCAAATGTATCCGGAAAGCTGCGGGCGCCAGCTCCATACAGCGCAAAATCCAAACACTTTCCTTTCTGCTTATCAGCATCGATGGGGAGAATCCCGAAGCTCTTGATGTTGTAAGGGGCCGTTCTGCAGTGATCATCCTCGGAACTGTGGCATGTCCAGCCGAACCAAGGGAGCTCAACCTCATCATCTTCGGGACTGGCGGCCTGGAGGCAGTTCCTCCCGTTATAGATATTGACTCTCCTCGATGCGTACGTGGCCTTGTCATCATCGCTCTTGCCGGCGGGACCCAACTGCTCGTATCTGACATGCGAGTAATTGCCGGTCGAATCCCACCCCTGCGAATTGGAAATTGCCCATGAGATGTCCTGAATGTTTGGCGACGATAGGTTCCGGAAGCCGCCGGTCGAATTATTGGAAAATATGTCGTCTAGGTTGAAGCAATCTTGCGCGACGGGATAGCTGGCGGTGGAGAACGAAACTGCTTTGGAGTCTTGGCCGGAGCACGCGTCGTCCCCGTCGGAGTAGAACGTAAGAGTGAGGTTTAGACTTTTGGCGATCAGTACGGCCAAAGTGCTGGCGCTTGAGATGTATAGATTGTCCTCTCACCTTCCTTGAGCAGCGACTAGTCGAGTTGAGGTAAGCAGCGCCAGGCCTGCCCCCAGTAATGTTGATGCGAACATTTCATGGGAGTGTACTAATTAGTAGCTCTGGTAATGGCCCTGTTGATGCGTGTTGAGCACAGTAGAGGTCTTCTAGTTACTATTAAGGGGTGATTAGACGATACGTCCTATATTCATGTATTCCTTGATTCTGACCGGGTGCCTTCAAGTGCTTTATACACCAATATAATCTTGGCAATTGGCAGATCTGCCCACATCTGATTTTAGATTTTGTGTTGGCTCTCGTGCCAAGATGCTGGTCCTCCGCTCGCAGTTAACCACTTTATAAAAATTCTGCTGACGGCGTATAATAATAAGACTGAAAGAAATGCCTAGGACTTAGTATCCCTCTTTTTAACACTTCGGAACATAAACTGTGTATAATGCATTCTATGAATAGTAGCTTATCCCTACATGTTGGCTGTGTCATGCAGCTTGGTTACCAACAATGCCCCTTGGCAGACGTCAATTCCCTTGGCAGGGCTCTTTTGGCGACCGTTAGGCCTACACTGTAAAGCACATATTATATGAGGAATTCCAATTTTGGATGCTAGAACCCCCAGTTCTACAGGCTTGGATGTCAACGCTTCAACATTTATATGCAAAAAGATTATTATACAAAGAAAATCACATACCTCACAGTTATAACGGTTCTGTTTGGTGCAACTAGGCTACAGTTCACTTATGATAATTACTATTATCTAGGTCGATTGTACGACTGGTTAGTCAGTCAAAGTCAGGCTATTTACTTACCCGGCGTGCCCTATGCATGAATCTGTATTGCCCGCAGTATGCCTTGGATTGGATGTATATAAGGAGTTGTACGGCCATTGTAGATGATGGTCGTAGCCATCCTAGTTGGCCCCTACTTCATCACGGTAGTTTACTTACTGGACGCGGTGTGGCTGGGGCGGCGTCGACGTCTTGGCAGCACAGGATTTAAGAGACAGCTAACACACCGCCGTCCTGATCATGTTATCTTTCTGTGCCTCTTTCCTCTCACTTCTCTAACTGGTACGGTCGAGCTACGCAAAATATTTGATATAACGTCTGGGCAGTCACTAAAGACGCTTGTCCCTGGCCAACATGTATTCGTAGATAGAGAGTAGGCTGCTATCTGCGCCTTTGTAAATCCGTCGCGCCATCTACTCTTTGGTACCACCTTGCTAAATCTACGCATTTTTGTTGCAGGGAAGACTTGGCCTATTAATATGCCTTCAGCCTCACTTAGGAGACGATCAACACGATGACCGTGAACGCGGCAAAACTAGGGATAATTTATTGGAAACTAGATGAGCCAGGCACTTGAGATCCTCGTGGGAACCTCATTGGGAATGCGAGGAGATTATCATGGCGGGAACTGATGTTCATTCGCACTAGCGATGTCTCCATGTTCTTCACGACATGTGCAAGAAGATGCAAGTCTCGTATATCTCCCAAGCTTATTCTTCGCTTACCAATCTCTCGCACTCGCAGGGTCTTTGATGTCGCTGAAATGGTGATGGAGATCCCGGCTATCAACGTCGCTAATATAGATACCCTGGTCATTCTACTATTACAGAGTAATGACACGGCCAAGACGTTAATTTTTCAATGGAACTTCTAGGGTTATGCGTGCCGCGATATTCGCAGACTCAACCTTCCTTTCCGACTCCCAATGGCGTTCTGGAGAGAGTTAGCACGTGAGAATATGATTTCGGTAGCCGGACAACACCTCAGCGCAGAATCCACTTCGTGTGCGTGAGTGTCTCTCTAGCCTGCAATATTGAAGCTGCAACAACTTCGTAGTCTCTCTATCCGGCTCGATCATGGCGAAAAGGGTTCGTGGTCGGTTGTCAAAGAACGCACAGCGCTACGCTACGTCTCTGCTGCCCTCGCAGCTCACAGACTAGAGAAAGACATAGTACACGTGGACGTGTCGCTCAATCTGCCTAAATTGCACCCAGGCATAGCCGCAATAAGCTCTCACTATATCCAACACGAACCAGCCTTACCGTTCACCGTAGAGCGACGAGATCGTCAGCGATTGCATGGTGAGGAGGTAGATGGTAGCAAACTGTCTGTGATGTACAAGTCTGGTTTCCCCATCATGTGCGACGTTGATATTATTTACTATGAAAATCATGAAGAATTTTTTATGACACTGGAGCAGATGGGGGAGTTTGCAGCAGAAGTATTGGAGCGAGGTGGGGAATGTTCAGAGGGAAGTGATGGAACTTGTTGAAGAGCCCCTTCAGGGAGAGTGGGGATTTATGTAGGAAATATTTTCTTTAAGTAATAACGTTTCGTCTATGAGTATGTGTCTAAGACTCTCAATCCAGAGTAAAGTACTAGGTATACTCGAGTGTCGAATTATGGATACGGTTGTGAAAGAATATATATTGAAGCCGTTAGGATCCGGGGCGTGGGATACAAAATGCCACCTTTTTACGTAACCCTCGCCTATAAAGTGATATTTAGATTATAACAGTAATTATGAAGAGTTTATAGCATGATTAATAGATCTTAATAAACTGTTTTTTTTTTACTTAAAAAACTATTCAAAGTTAGATGTATGATGTAGAAAATAATATAACCATCTGCGTGGTGTAATTGATCACCTGCTTCTGCCCTGGTCTGCCGGTCCCCTTGCCTCCTTCAAGAGGTTTCCAACGATTTACAGCGTAGTGACTATATGAGCATTGTGTGAAATCCCGTGATAAGAAAGCAGGACTTTGACGGTGGAACAGGCAAGGACCTTCTAATTCATCGTCACAAACATGATCAAGGCGGAGGCGCTTCTTGTCAATGCCTTTCCAATCGAAAGCAAACCAAGTTCCAATTGGCTATAGATGGTTTGATTCATCTACTTGCAGAAGTATATGTTGAGACCAGTAGATAATATGATTAAAACCCCATCCGAGCTTGTTGTTGGTACCCAACTCCCTCCCAGGAGGACCCAAGGAGACAAAAAGAACCTTCATACCGCCATCGACCATGCAGCGACCCTGTTCAACACAGCTTCTTGGACACCTCAGCCCTCGCCTCAGCAATCATCTCATCCGCCGCCTTCTGACTAATCAAGAACGTCGACACGACCGGGAAAACCCCCGGGATCCTCGCAAAAGCACTCGCGTCAACGACGCGCAACCCCTGCACGCCCCTGACGCGGAACTTACTATCGAGCACCGCCATAGTGTCATTATCAGCGCCGATACGGTTCGTGCTGGTGGGATGGTGTCCGAAGGTCTGCTTGTGCAGCCACTCCTCGTCTTCGGTGCCGCAGCCGCCGTCGGCGTCCAGCGTGCGCGAGCATGCCGGTTCTTGAGGCGTGATGCCGATGGAGAGGTAGATGCGGCGCACCCACGCGATGATGTCTTTCATGGCCGCTAGGTCGTACTCGGCGCCTGCCGCGTAGTGGTTGAAGTTGATCTCGGGGGTGTCCTGCGGGTCTGCCGATCGCAGCTTCACCCATCCCTTGTTGTTCACTGACGAGCCCTTGACCATGCTCACGCCGTACGGCTGCGGCGGGTCTGCTGGTAATCTGGCTGTCTGGTTGTCTGGCCAGAAGCCGCGGAAGAGGAATCTGCGCAGAATTAACCTCAGGGTCGAGGGGAAAAGAGTAGATTGAGAAGAAAGGGGGATTAAAAGTTGGAGTTTCGGCTCACCCCTGCCCACCCATAAGAAACATATCCCGCTCATCCCCGTGCGCAGGATGTTGGGTCCGAACCATAGCAACACCCGCATCCCCCGTGCCCGCACTCCCAGAGCCAACGATGGGCATTTCCTGGTTATCCATAAGGTTCTGGCCCACGCCCGGCACATCCGCGATGACGGGGATGCCGAACTGCCGCAGATGGTCCGCGGGGCCTACGCCAGAGAGCATGAGCAGTTGCGGCGAGTTAAACGTCCCGCCCGAGACAATGACCTCCCGTCTTGCAGTGACTGTCTTCTTCGTTCCCGTCGCGCCGGCTGTGCGCCGGCTGTCGGCGGCGTACAGCGATTTTCCTTCGAGGTACTCGATGCCGGTGGCGCGAGGGGCGCTGGCGGATGAAGAAGAGCTGCATTTGGATTCCGCGGTGCTGGCAAAGAGGATACGCGTCGCGAGTGAGTTCAGCGAGACAGTGAGCGGGATGGAGACGTTCTTCGCCGCGTCCTGGATATAGTCGCGCGCGCTGTACCGGTTGCCGTTAGTATACTGGTGCTGCACAAGACCGTAGATGCTCGAAGTCGTATCACGATCAGCGGCCAGGACGTTGGGGTCACGTTGCAAGAGGTCGGACATAGACATGGTTAAGTTCAGACCCGAGGCGTAGGCCGCCATGACCTTGTTGCCTGCCAACGGGCCGCGCTGGGCTTGAAGCTTGGCGGCCATGGTCGTCTGGAAGAAGCCGTCGAAGCCGTGGCCTGCTGTGCCTTTAGGCATGTAGTTGTTGTGTTCGATCTTGGTGAATATGTTGCGCATGTTCTCGGCCCTATGATGCTCAGGGATCAGTTAGTTAATCAAGCATACTTACACGCGCACCTCTAGTTCGCGATGACAGTAATGGTATGCTTACTTCCATGTTGCATCCCCAGTCAACTCGTATACATGATTCCAGTCGCTGTCACTGGGAAGCCAAGTGCACATAGCATTGATCATGCTAGAACCGCCCAAGGTCCCGCCTTCTCAAGAATTAGTATCTATTTTGTGCATGCCCTCAAGCGAGCCAAGCCAAGCCATTCGTAGTGGTTCATGAACTTACCACGAGGATAATAAACACCCAAAATCTTCGAGCCAGCCGGGGCACCCGTCCGTCCAACCCAATAACGCCCCTCGGGCGTCTTCCAGGTGAGGTGGCTGTACTGGTTATTCCTTGAATCTCCCTCAGGGTAATGGTTGACGAAGAAGTCCCACGTCAAAGACGGCGGATACTGCCCGAAGCCTGTAGCCCCACTGGCGTCGCCGGCTTCAATCAGGAAGACAGAGTACCCGGCCTTTGCCAGGTTCACGGCAAGAGGGCCGCCACCGGGGCCGCTGCCGACCACAACATAATCATATTCGGCAGCTTGGGTAGCCTCTGCTGCCGGAGCAGCAACTGAGACACCGGAGGCTACGAGCGCGAACGCTATCGCCCGTAAGATAACGCCTTTCGTGCTGTTCGGCTTCATTCTTCTTATCACTTAGACGGCTTAGATGGAATTCCAGTCAAGAACGTGTTTGAACAGGCACTAGCTTATATCAGCGCATCCGGATATTCACGTTTCCCATCAAAGTCTATTCTCAACCTAGCCATGCTCGAATAAATGCTCGAATCAACTTCAGCCGCTCAGCACTCAGCTTGTCAATCTCCTGCTACACTGATGCTGTACTCATTGAACCAAACGGTGCTCTTTCGGAGCTCGTATGCCCGCACTCCGATGACACAAACAGGATCGCATAAGTGCCCAGCCGGATATAGCCTCAGCTACATCGTGATGGTGTTCGGCAGATTAGAAGCCAAGATGTTGACGGATAAATCGAGGAGACACGGCTCAAAGCTTCCTGTTACTTCTACAGACATGTAAATAGCTGTTCTTTTAAAAGTTGTGTGAAAATAAATCTCAAATTACTTGGCACATGCGTTGCATGACGGCAGTCAGATAGGCAGGCAGGTACGGAACCAAGCCGAGAAAGCGAAGATCGAAAAGAGCTTAATCCTTGAAAGAGAATGTCCCAATGTTACCTAGTAGTGAGACAATCAATACATTCAAAAGATATAAAGATATCGTGATGCCTACTAGTAAAGTTCACTCAATATTCATTAACAAATTCCTGGTGTACGCTTATTATAATGAGGCAAGTATAATTACTAAATTTCCAATTGCTGGTGCTCTGGTATTAATGCTACTTATCCTCTATCAACATCATCAGTCTCACCAACAACTCCTCAAACCAAAATTGAGACAGACTTGAATACCAAGCACTAGTCCGATGACGGTCACCACCAAGGACGTCAATCTATCTTCACACGATCATCTCACATCTTGATCATACTCGCTCACACTCTCTCATCGAACAATAACTATCTGGCACAAGGCCATGCGTTTTGAGACTCGACATCATGTCAGTCCTCTCTATTCTCTTCAGACAACCTCGCGAAGAGGATGCTAGGGGTATAATCTAAGTGACACGAGAACGAATAGGTTAGGGCGTTGGTTGTATATACAGACCGGGACGCATGCTTTTATAACAAAAGGGCAAAAAACAAAAATGAGAAAAAAAAAACACAAAACGCCTATAGGTTGTCAGATCCCCCGGACCAATATATATGCTGCATGAATTATTGTACGATGATATATTATTGTCGTGGCCTCATTGCATCCAAAAACAAATAGAGAGCTAGGCTAGCTAGCGAAGTGGTCGGGGAGAATCTCGCTGGAGTGAGTGTTATCTCGCTTATTGCTGCCAGTCATCGCCAAGAGTATGGTGCCTGGGTTGTGGACTGACAGCTCCACTACCGCTCGCGCTCACACTACCCGAGTAATAACTTTGGTCAATGCGAAGGATCCAATCAAGCTTGTCTCGTTCATTGCGAGCCGCAAAAAGCCAAGTGTTATCAGTCCCGTAAACCGCGAACACACCAGCTTGCATGCGTTCACTGAGTCCCCCGAGACCAGGGCCTGTCGATGTTTGACTGCCGGCCCAGATGGAAGAAATAAGACGCCCAGAGGATGTTCGGCGATGGCTTGGTTGGAAACTACCATTTGGGCTATCAGCTGACACTTCATCATCTGGACCATTGTCGTTTCCTCCGAAGAGAGCGAGTATTTCTGGCTGGCTATCAACCCTTGAATTACGAAGGCTGACAATCGCAACTTCGTCACCGTTCGTGGCATTATGAATATGCATGTATGGTCGTCGAAGTTCGACGAATCGTTTTACCCATTTTGTAGAATCGTTGCTGGGCACAAGTAGGTACCCACCCTTGAGGACAGACGGGTTTTTAGGGATTCGAATGACTGTCCCAATCAATCTTGGCGGCGTGGTCGACTCTGGAGCAATGCCATTGGTAGGAGGTGAAGTATTTGTCGGACTTAAAATGTTGAATACGGGGTCGGGATACCGCTTCCACAAATCGATACACTTGTTTAAAACTGTAGATTCTTTTTCGTTGAATTCCGATTGGGGCCTCTCCTCTATGGTCTCTTCGGGTTTCGTAGCATCTGCACTCTCTGCACTGTCAGCGCCCTGTGCACCCTCTGTATCGTTTGCATCTTCGGTATTTTCCGCAATTTCGGAAACCTCGAGATCATCTAATCCTTCGTCCAACCCGAGAGAATCATCCTCATGGGACTTATTGGGTGTTGAGGGCCGCGAAGTTTCTGGCGTGTCATTGAGCAAGGCATTAATTGAATCATCGTCATCATCGTGAGCCTTGATTGGGGAAAGCTCTTCTTCAGAATGATCATCAGCTTCGGACGGTTTGTTCTTGGGCTCAGGCAGACCGATTTTCTTGAGCCATAGCTGTGCGGCTCCGATCTCGGCAATGCGCCGTTTCTTTTTTCTCGCTGCGATGTAGTCTGCTATTAGAGATACACCCCTCGGGATCCAGTTGCTGAGATTTTCTTCACCCTTGACATAGTCATGCTGGCTGTTCATTCTCCACAGGTCACCAGCGTGCTTGATTGGGGCTGGTTTCAAGCCGAGTGAGAATATTGCCGTTGACGAATGAACGATTCTCACGTGCTGCCATAGGGCCGAGAGCATCGAAGCTTGGCGTACGTATGTTCTCCCAAGTATCTGACAATAAAGATTGGTGGAGAAGCGCATTGGCTCGGCAAGATTATCTGAAGTGATGTCCCATGAAAGTGTTATCTGCACCTTGTACTTGTCTGCTGTAACTCGATCCAACAGAAGAGAATTGTGCGAGCTAGAATCCCAATGCCCTGATATCGTAGTACTTCGCGTTCCATTCGCATTTTGGCGAAAATTTGGCTTGCCACCAAGCCTGAGAGTAATATCGGGAACAGGCGATGTCATATCAGGAACCTTGCCTGACTGGTCTACGAGCTGCACTTGGCCGACTCTCATCGAGCTAACATCTTCCCACGGCAAAGCATCGCCCGAACTGTGAGACAAGTTAATGGCTATGCGTCTCTGTAGACCTTGATGGAGTTGAAATGTCCCAACGTCTAATTCGCTAGTCTGCGTGACCTCCACAGGCGTATAAGCGCCTTCTTCGTCCATTTCAAGAACTTGAATTCGCGCTAACAAGTCATGCTTCTCGGCGGTATAGAACTGGGATTCACTGATCCGTGCACCTTGAGGCTTATTCTCTGATCCAGGCGTAGTGTCGCGCATCTCGTCCCAGCTAAGTAATTTATCAAGATGCATCGCGGTGACCTTTGCGAATATGGCTATCCTAAGGTTGATGTCTCGAGGCCCGAATAGAGGAACGCTCATACTATGAACGCTATCAAACCGTATCGGCTCTTCGTCGAAGTCTTTAATCATTTGTGTCGTCGTTGCGCCATTTTCCGATACGCCCGGGATGAACAGCTGGGCATGTACATCAGTCCCTTCTCGCTCCGCAAAACCAACCATGTCATGCATAACAACATTATACTTCAAAGTACTTGAGGGTGCACGAGCACTAGATGGCTCAAGTGAAACCTTGATTATACCAATGGCATGCGAAGTATAAGGCGATAGAACATCCAATGTGAAATCCTGTACTCGGCTGTCAAAGACAGCTTTCAATGGAACGTCAACTTCACCAATGAGAGAGTACTCGGGCATACAAGCTTCCACAAACGGATTGTCAAGCTTGAAATGTCGGGAATACTCTGGCTGGTCAAGGTACTGATGCATTTGACGCATTTGCCGTACACGGTCGTGAAGTTTATCCACACTCCACAAATGAATGACCATGTTCTTAAAGTCGACCACGCGGACGCCAACACAAGGTTTTTGCGCCTGTTCAAGCGCAATATCGTCCTCATTTGACACGTCGTTAAGAACCATGTCGTAGGAGGAGCAAAGCGCGTGACCTTGGTCTACCACTGTGAACTGGAAGACAACGTTTTCTTCCAGTTCTTGGCTCATAATCTGGGCTTCTTTCAAGGTTGCCGCATGCTGAAGGATAGCCTCGGCCATTTGCACGTATTGACGTCCCTTCCAATGGCTGACCACCTGTTTGGCTCGCTGTATCTCCTCTTCTCCAAGCTTGGGTTTGGCCTTTGGCCTCTTGAGCGGATCCAGTTTTTCTATCTTGGCCTCGAATTCCTTCTTCTGGACTGCTAATTGTTTTTCCATATCGGCCTTGATTTGAATCAATGTCTCTTCCATTCGTTCTTTCTCTTTTTTGATCTCTTCGACCTCCACATTCGCAGCCTCGGCACTCTTGAGCTGGTCTTGATACTCCTCTTTCTGCTTTTCTAATTGAGACTGCATTGTCTCCCGAATCTCTCTGAATCGATCATCCACATCGCCAGCTTTGGGAGTGGAGGGCATGGTAAGCGCGGTGTCGAGTGAGAAGTTGTCAAGTGTTCCCGTTGACATATATTTTTCACGAACAGGGTATGACAAATTCGATTCCGCGTCATCCTCGCCCTCGCGCTCATTAACACGCTCAGCTCTGGCACGCTGGACATCTTCAAAAAGCGCGTTCAACTCTTCATCGGTTAGACTTTGGAGGTTTTTGTCCGTGCCGAGAATAGCCCCAGCAGCTTCACGCCTCGCCAGTGACCAATCCGAGTCTCTGCCTTCCCGAGCCGGGGCGGGGGAATCGGGACGACTATCACCGTACTCGGACCCAGCTTTACTCACGGATCTCTCATGCCCTGAGCGGGGGGGTATACTCTGCAGTTGGTTTGCTGTCACGGTTTGGCGAAGTAAACTTTGTCTGTTCTCATCCCGTTCCGCCTTGGCTTCCATAGGATGGTTGAATCTAAATATGTGAAAATCTCCAAAGATGACTCGATAGCCAGAATGTAGTCGCGTAGTCTCCGAGATCCGCCTGCCATTGACCATGATTGACGCACCCTCACCCGGTGTTATCGTAACAGTGCCGTCCATAGCATTATCAAAGGTACAGTGATCGTGAAGTATCCGAGTTCCGTTAAGACGTATGTTGGCTTGATGTTCGGCATTAGAATCCACATTCCCAACCGTAGTTTTTCCCGGCTTGAGATTGTAAACCAGACACTCCGCTAGCAGAGGATCATCCGACAAGTTCACCAAATGTGGCATCTTCTTCGGCGTATGCAATCCGATAAACCCTTTTTCAATGCTAATTCCCAGTTCCTCTAGCGCTGCTTCACGCTCTTTGTGAATCTCCTCAGTTTTCAGTAGTTTCTCTTCCCAAGTCTGATTGAGGTCGGTCAATAGCTTCTCACTTTGGCTGAGCTGCTCTGCAATCTCGGCTTTCGATACTTTCTTTACAGTCCCATCCGACTGAGTGATACTGACAATCTGCTGTTCTAAAGGCGTGCCCTCGGCATACACTTCCTCTGGAGGCACAGGATGGCCGCCGGCACCACCGGCGCCTCCTACAGCTCCGCCACCGAGTTTACTTCGCAGCAGGGAAAGCTCTTCCTTCAATTCCCTTATCATACGAGCATTAGCATCCTCATTGATGACAGCGTGGTTCTTGATTCGCTTCGCAGAGTCCGCATAACGTAGGGTGCTAAGAGTCTCGTCATAATTGATATCAGCGGGACTAATAGCCGCAATCATGGCCGTCATACTGTTTCCACCCAACGAGTCCTTGAGGAGCCATGTCAGGACACTGTCTCGATACGGGACGGTCCCTCCAGGACCCTTTTTCTTCTTCCCGGTCGAGAGATCAGCCAGCGCTGCTATCACACGACCGAGAGTTGAGAGGGACCTATTGATTTCGGCACCCTCTTTGAGCCGAGCACCGGTAGCACCGGTCGATGTCGCTCTTTCTGAACCTGCAAGATCGACCAGACTAATCTTAGCTTGCTTCTCTAATTCCATCTTGGTGTCAGTGTCGAAAGATTTTTGTGTCAATATCAGGGTAAAAACAGCATGACTTCGGCTAGAGGTCTCATTCATGTTTGTAGCGGCGACGGTTCTCGCCTTGTTGCCTTCGTCCATCAAGTTCTCAATCTCCTGGAAGCTGCCGACTATCAGTTTGGCCAGGTCTTCGACATATGGACCAGTGGACGGATGCTCTCGGACTTTCAGGTTTCCCTTTGTTGACGGGTTAAGTAGGTCCCGAACTCTTTCGTTGTAGATTTCAAGATAGGAAACCTCAACGGTACACCGTGTGTTTTTGTCCTGTTGCAGCCCATTGATCCTCTCGAACATATCTTGGCAGATCTTAGGGATGATACCGTGTTCCTTGCCATAACCCATCATCGAGTACGATTTTCCGGAACCGGTCTGGCCATAGGCAAAAATACAGTTATTGTACCCCTGAAATGCATTATCCAGAAGGGGCTTTCCAAGATCATTGTGAAGGTTTTCCTGGCCGGCATAGGTGGGGTCGCTTTTGTTGAAAGACCAGTACGACCTATCGAAAGCGAAGGACTTGGGCGCTAAGTCTTTGGGACCCTTTCCGCTATGTGCCCCGTCAGATGGTACAGTAAGTACGGTCTGATTATCTTTCATTTCCACGATACATTTCGCCCCCCGGTCGATTTCTATTGTTGTCATTAGTCGAAGGGTCTACCTCACACGCCAGCGCTGTCCCCTGCTTCTCGATATAGAGGAGGGGTCGGGATTGTCGACGAACATACCTCGACTATTGAACGGACGACATCTCACCACCACCTTGATGTTTCCACCGCCAGCGGGAGCCATGGTGGGCAGACGGAGGACAGGCCCCTCAGATGTGTGTACTACAGCAGTCGAATCAAAGGGGTCTGGGTATTATAACATGCGACGGATCAGGTAGTCGTGTCGAGCAGCATGCGAAGACCTGTCGGGAAGGGACGGGTTGGCTCTGCACCATACAAAGAATCAGGAGCCTCGTAATAGATAAAGACGCCGGTCGTGATTCCAAAGTCTCTCCACCCAAAAAGTTAAACCAACAGCTGGCGCATCAGAAGCGCTCGCGCCTTGTCATCCTCGCCCGACCTAGCCACGGCACTTCGGAGCAGGACCGGTCGCTTCGAGCGGCGGTGGAAGTATCGAAGCGTGGGAGTGTCGAGATGGTGGCTAAGGTCGGAAAAGATGTCGACAACAAGGCCAGACAAGGGGCGGTCCGAGGGCGGTCGACAAGGGGCAGTTAGTTGGCCAAGGCAGCCACTTAGTGCAGTGTCGGGTGTGTTGCGCAACGCCGAGCCTGCACCAGTCAAGCCTACTGAATAAACGCGAGTCGTCGATGTGCTGGGTCGAAGTGGTGGCTGTTGGTCGTCGGCGTCGTTGTCGGGAGGATTGTGTGGTGTATGTTGGTTGACTCGGCAATGGGGGCGGTGTTAGGAATTTCGCTTGCGACTTGTGTACAAAGAGTGCATGCGGTAGAGAGACGCGATCGCGACTTGGGAATAGCACTTCAGTACGCTATCTAGGTGCATACTACGGGATACCCGGGTAGGTAAACACAGTACCAGATAAGCAGGTGCATATGTATGTGAGTAGACATGACGACGCTGCAGCCAAGGGTGTGATTTCCCTGGAACTGGCCGCCTTTGCCAGATGGCATGTGCTGCCACCATCTGTCAGAGCCGCAGAGAGTTGACTCTTGCAGGATAGCGCTTTCGATAACCGGGGATATCCCACTTATTCAATGCGCCACGCAATATACATGCTTATGCACTAATGTAAGCAGGTAGAGGTCAGTGCAGCCAGCAACGATCTGTCAGTACCTGTCTGCCCACTCACTGTGCTTTTGTTTACATCTCCACTGACTTGGTACATGCTCAGTTACAGCAAGTTTTACAATGGTTCATCAAGTGCCTCTCTTTTGAACTTGAAGGTGGTCAAAAACAGCATACTTAAACTAGGCATTGTGGAAAGTTGAATGCTTCTATTCTTTTAAAAGGGACTCTAGAACCTATGGCTTTGCATCCTGGAATCTTGTGCATTTCAAATACTGTACGGGAACTCTGTGCTTTAGGTTATCTATTTAAGCCCTAGGTCCTTGGCTAGCTGGCCCTTTGTTGTTGATGGGTAGAAGTCTTTGTTCTCTTCGAACGTCTTCACTGCCAGATCCCTGTCCAGCTCATTCAGCTTTCTGTAGAGCGGTCGGACAAACTTCATCCGGCCGACGGAACCCAGCAGGTCAACCACTCCCGAGAGCTCAGACTTGTCTCCTGCGTTGAGGGCGATGAGGTAGTATGCCGTCTTCAGCTCGACGTTTTTTGATGAGCTAATGTTATAGGTAGTGCCAAGAAGGTGAGATCGCTCAGCGTTCAGAGGGGACGAGAAGTTCTGAACGGCCTGCAGGAAGACGAGGAACTGGTTCGCGGTGAATGACTCTATATCCTTGGCGCTGGGTTGATAGCCCTGATCCTTAGTCAGTATTATAGCAGAGCGCTTTTAAGTTACGCGTAAGGGAAGTCTAAATACTCACTGCTTCTTTCCACTTCTCTGCGAGTGCCAGACAGCTATCGACGTAAGCCGTGTTGAACTCTGGTTTAGGCGGCAGCCCGGGCGCGTAGAACCGCTCCTCCCATGGAATCTTGGCAATGTTCTGCTTGATCTCGTCGTTGCCATAGCTCTCAAAGAAATCCAGGAACGTTTGCTTGAACTCGAAAGAGTCCAGGGACTTCCGAGCCCAAGTCTTGAAGTAGTGAGGAATAAACTTGTCAAAGTGTTCTCGGCCGACTAGTCTATCAAGGTAGTAGAGGAAATGGAAGCCCTTCTCGTAGGGAACCGAGCTAAACGCATCCTCGGGATCAACACCCTTGTGATTGATGATGAGTTTGGTGAACTCGTGATCCGCCCCAACCAGCGCCACGGAGTCCTCTGACTTCTCGTAAGCTTCATCTTTGCATGACGCACAAGAGTCTACTTACCAAGCGATTTCCAGCCAATGATAGCACTGAAGTCGAATTGCGGTTCGCCGCTGCACGAAATTAGTAATCAGCGGTTGCCATCTGCAATGGAAGTTTCAAGCAGGTCAAAGCATATGCAGGAGCCATAAAGTTCGAAACTGCCAAAAGAAAAAACAGGATGTCAAGAATACATACTGGATGGCAGCGCCAATTCGACGCTCGAGATAGGTCGTCCAGCTGTTACCACTCAATTAGCAACCCGCGAACATGCTCAAAGTGCAGAGAGGGGCTAACCCTTCGTTAAGCCAGAAATGTTCCCACGAAGCACAGCCTACTAAGTTGCCGCTCCACGAATGACTGAGCTCGTGAGCGATCACGTCGACATTCTGACGGTCACCACTGACGATGGTAGGCGTGGCGAACGTAAATATCGGGTTTTCCATTCCACCGTAGGCGAAGCTGGGGGGTAACACGAGAACATTGTACTGGCCCCATTGGTAATCAAAGACGAGTTTCTCTGCGACTTCGAGAAACTTGTCCATGTCGTTTTCCAGCTCCCATTTTGCCTCCCGTAGCGCCTCCGGCCCGGTTGCTACGACAGAGCGCTTACCAATAGGAGCCGTTTCGATATCTCCAGAAGCAAGGGCGAAGAGGTATGAGGGAATAGGAACCTTTTGTTCAAAGCGAAATAGCTTATCCCCAGCACCCTGAGTATCTGATGGCACAGGGACACCACTTGCGACTACTGGTAGCGGCGAGGTAATATTAAAAGTGAAGGTCGATTTGACGTCGGGGGTGTCCTGGCATGGGAATATAGAGCGGGCTAAGATGGCCTGGCATTGCGAGTAGACATAAGGATGCTTCTTGTTACCTGTCTGCGCTGGCGTCATCCATTGCAATCCCACGCAGTCTTTGGTAGTCTCAAGCGCGATGTCCAGCTTCAGAATATTGCCTTGCGGCGCGCCTCCGGGCACTGAAATGTGAAGTGGCGAGCCGTAGGGGGCAACCCGATCTTTGAGAGCCCACTGCACATCTGCAGAGTCGGACTTGACTGACTTGACTGATAGATAATTTGTGTCTTTAGAAATAAGTGTCAGTGATTTGCTTTACCCTCTACTAAATTGATTATAAGACAATTTGGCAGCATGTAGGCAGAAGTGGCAGGTGGGTGGGAGTCTCATGATATTTCCTCACCCCTGACTGGAACCACACCAGCAGGAGAAACAGAAAAGTCTGGAAAATACCAACCCAAAATGACCTCTTGACTTTTCTTATCCGTCAGCGATTCCAGCTCGAGCAGCACAGAGCCGTCGAGACGCTGCTTCTCGAAGTCGATCTTGAAATTGACGGTGGTGTGCTTGGTGAGCCACTCGCCGTAGTTGGCCAGGGTGTTGGGATCGCGTGGCGCCATCGTCGTTTGGCTATAACTGCGAAAATAGCTATGACAGTGGCTGTGACGGCGATGCCCAAGTGATGCTAGCGATGGCGAGGCAAACGATGCACTACGGATGGTAATGTGAAGACTTCTAAAGAACAGCGAACTGCTCATGGAAATGGTGCCGTTGCCCCGCATGAAAACGACGCCCAACGTGTTAAACGACAATCCTGTGGGCAGTTGATATCTGGCTTTCGTGGCTTTCGCCTCGCGTGCTCTTTGCTGCCTGCCGAATCAAGCTAGTTCTGCCTTGTGTAATGCTGCTGCATTCCCGATTCCCGTCGCAAGCCGTCGCTGATCAGTTTATTATGGAGGCTTTTATCTAAGTCTTCCAATAGGCATTCCATTAGTTTACATCATTAAAGTAGATTATCTATTTAGGCGCTGCGAAAGAGTATCATCCCAGCTGACTGCCAGCCGCGAGCGGTCGAGTCTTTGGGCCGCTCATAGCGTAAGGTGGCGCTTGGGACAGTGTATAAGGTGCCCGCCCACAGTAATTTCATCATCAATTACTCAAAGACCTAAGGTAGGTAGACTCAATGACTCCCGTTCTTCTACAACACCAACGTCCGCCCCGAATTGCCTACATCATCAAGAGTCATAAGGGTCCAGTCCTTTGATATTGGGCCTTTTGTGATGTACACTAGTAAGTATAAGGGAGGTCGGTTAGCCAACGCCAGGTTGGTAGTAAGAGATAGTTCCATCCCGGACGCTCCCATAATGTGGCCGTCATAGTCTAAATTCAAGCCAACTCGCGATCCATCTTTTGAATCACTGGAGAATGAAATCTGTCATAGATTCTAGCCGAGACTCCACTAATGCAAGGAGAGCGACCAAGATGGAGTCACAGGGCGCCTCACCATGTGGCCTGTTGCCGGCTTGTTTCGACCCCATGCTATCGAGCCCCTTTCTTACTAAAGCAGCCTCAACCCCCAACTATAGTACAGTAGACGGTCACTAGTGAACACAATGTACCTGTATGCCAATCACTCTGGCCGTTTCCATGGTACAGTAGCCGGCTGCAATGTAGGCGATCACGTCCCGGTATCACGGTGACGGGACGCGAATCCAAATCAACTCCTCCTACTGATGCACGCAAGGGGGTCCGGCAAGAAGCTTCCGTTTGCTAGTCACTATGGTATAAACGACCAGAACTAAAAGATAATGAAACCATAGTAAAGGCAGTACGCTGTAAGTTGCTTCAAAATGCCTGCTTAAAGTTGTAAGAAGCATACATCCCACCCAGATTAGCTTCTTTAGAGTGTGCGCAGTATCTTTGAAAGCGCTTCTGAATAGAGGAGATACTTTGCGACGATCATCAGTGGCACATGCTCGCAAGATTATACCAGATCTCAGTAAATTCAACCTCTCGGGATCGGGGCTCGTCCTCCTTACTTCGCCTTAACTAGGTGTACTCTCTTGCATACAATAGTTTTCACTAGAGTATCTAGAGTAGCTTGTGACCGTATCTGATTGCTCGTTATAAATTGCACCCCTTTTCATACAAGATATTATCAGCCCAATATGAGCCCAAGTTGCTATGTACTATGTTCAAAGAGGAAAGGACTTCGTAACTCTCGTTATATATCTCAGTTATATGGACCAGGTGTGAAAACCAACTTGTTATATACTAGTGTTTCTTCTCCTGCCTGTCATCATACGTATATATGTCGATATCTCTCTATTTGCGTTGTTTTTTCTATGACGGGAATACCCAAAGCCTTAACCTCATGGGGCCACCGAGCGACAGCGTTCCAGGACCTCGACACACGGTGCACGACGGTGGTGCGACGACGTTGCTACAGTATGGCTCATGAGGTATCCAGAGTATCACAACCTGCTGTCTCAATCCTAGAATAAAGAATACGTATGCATACAGTCAGTAGCCGGGGCACGAAGAGATCTAGACTCTCTGTGCGATAACAAGAATACCTACATGCTGCTGTACTGAATTACGATATCCTCACACAGAGAATTGGCTCTTCCATCAATGTATCAAATGGCTAAAGAAGAGTATACTGGTCAACACTCGGAATGAAGTCGTATTTCAATTCTATGTCTGACATTTTATCTCTTCTTCCGCTATGCAATGAACCCAGAAAGTACACGAAATAAGTCTTGTGTTTAGTGATCTCATTATATTCCAAGTATGTGATTCTAATATACTTTTCCGAGATTAAACCGCATGCGCTTTTCCCAAGGCCAACTATTAGACATAATTATAGAAGTAGGTATTGAAGTGCATATTTTGAAAATGAACTATGTAGAAGCTTTCCATTGGGGCGATGATTTCGATCCTCGGGTGCCTGTTCGATCTCCTTTTTCTTCATATCATTGAAGGAGAAAGTGTATTACCAGAAATTAGCATTTGCTCAATACTAGATGCATACGTGAGATGAATAGCGCGAACCGAATTTAGTCAGCTGAACGATCTTCGCCGACTTCGGCAAACTCGTCCTGTCTCAGCCACTCATACTACAAATAATATCATTCGATTCATTCTCGCATCCGTCGCCTATTCCTCACAATTTACCCTCTCTCTATCACGGAAGCCGGAAAGCGAGCATCAAAATGTCTGACAACGGGTCAAACAACCCCCTCTCCACAGCGCGGGCCCATCTCCGCATCGCACGGCCCACCGACTCAATCCCGTCTCTACTCCCGTTCTACGTCGACGGGCTGGGATTCGAAGTGAAACTCTCGTTCGGCGGCCACGAGGGCTTTGATGGGGTGCTCCTGGCCTCGTCGTCTTCGGGCTACCACCTCGAGTTCACCCAACACGTGTCTCACAGGGCAGGACGTGCCCCGACGCCAGACAACCTGCTCGTCTTCTACTTGCCGGATGAGCCGCTATACCAAGGCGCCGTGGCGCGCATGAGGAGCGCCGGCTTCGAGCCCGTCACGAGCTTTAATCCGTACTGGGACCGTTGTGGTGCTACGTTTGAGGACCCTGACGGATATAGGGTTGTTTTGGCGAACATGCAATCTCCCGTGTGAACGTAGTCACACTGTTCGACTAGGTCACAATCTCAAATCCCATCGTATAAGTTCTCCTCCACGAAGTGTGGTTGTAAGAAAATATTCTGATGAAACTGGACGTAAATAATGATGGATAAGGTGTTATTGAAGTGTATTGAGTTTCGAGAAAAGCAAGTCTCACGAAAAGGGGGGCCACTGTTGACACACTTAGCCTCATTTCGTATAATACAGACATCTTGACTTGAGCAATACGTAATAAGATTATGGGAGTTGGTAGGCAACATAAAGTGCTACGTTTGGAACCTAGATCAAAGTCTAAAGCCTTGGAATACAGTCCCCAACCAGCGCCATCTATACATGTATGGCACTCACGGTATTCCCCGACGGGACGCATCAAAAAACGTAGTACCCCCTCCGACCCCATCGTTGAAATCAATTGGCGACCTATCATCTCAACAATTAGATCTCGTAATGAATCGTGAGCTAAGTAATTGTATGGAAGCGGGTAGACACAGACGGCACTACCGTGAGCCCCGCGTCCGTGTCAAAGCCAGCTGATATGTAGTGTACCAACGGTGATGAACCGCCGTAGTCACAACCGTGGAACCTCCCTTGATATCTCTCCTCGCTATGACTTGCTTTGTTCTTGTGATGTACAGGCACGGGGCGTCTTATGATCTAACAGGGGAGTGGCCGCTCTAGCCAACAATATAGTAACGATACACACAGCTCGCTCGAGAACAGAAAAATAGGTGACGGTGCACACTACCTATTTCATGAACCCAGGAATAAGTAAAGCTGCTTGGGTTCTGTCTATTACCAACAATATCGGGGCTAGCCAGCTGCTCGGGTCTTTCTATCACCAACATCCCAAGGGTAAATGCATCAAGTATGCTTTAATCACAATATCATCCACTGGCGCAGATGAGTGCTAGCATACAGGCGCAGTAACAGACAAGCATCGCTATGCATTGTGATATCACCTTGGAACAGATGCTGTCAGCGGGGGGAATGCGGGTCTTCTCCATGCTAGAAAAAGGAGAGCATTACCATTCTCAGTGTGCGCTCCGTCGAGTTCACTCTGCGAAGTTGCTGGAAAGCTGGTTTGCATGGGTAATATATATTTGTAAGGATTATGAGGGCTGGGGTTTGGAACCGTCTCTGCGGCTCTTCCCTTGGAAATTCACGATAACCCAGTAATACACTACGTCACGTCAAAGGTTCTAATCACTATCTATCCCCACGATCTAGACGAGATAGCGAACTAGAAGCCCAATCGAGCCTAAGATGCCCTTCGCAAAGTGAGGGTAGACCTGGTTGCCGTAAAGTAGTACCTATTTGAGATTGACAAGTGAATGCCTGGCGGTTTTGTGACGGGGTGAGAAGCAGTTATCATGGGTCCTTGTTAGCCGAACCAATACTCGAGTCGTGTCTGCAGTACAGTGTAGGTAACAGCGGCCTCAAGTTAATTCAGGATGAGGCCTGCCCCTTGGTGGACCAGTATACACCATCTGAGCAAGGCCCCCCTTGACTCCTGTCGAGGACCTTTTGCCTAGTGAAGTTGGTGAGCGGGGAATATGCAGTAAGTAACATGGAGTAGGTAACATGTGCTAAGTTAGAGTCTGTGCGTCTGTCACTACGCCACCTGGGCAGCGAACCCAGTAGGCGATGATGGAAGTTGCCAAGATAAAACGACTTTACCGGCAGATAAGATCGAGATAGTGTAGGTATGTAAATGTAGAGTACAAGGCAACCCCACACTTTCGCATCTCAAATCCCAACATTTTCTGTGCAGGCATTTGTGGAATGAGGTTTCCAGGCTTGCTAGCGATGATCAGAAGCTCCCACAAACCCACGTGCTCAAACCACGGATAAGTAGGCAGTTAGCGGTACCTATCTATAGCTATATGAGACGCTTAGAAAAAGCAAGCCTTTGAAGCTTCGAAAACCGTTGTTGCTTACTGACTATTACACAACATAACGCCCGAAGCACCGCCGTGTCTTATGTGCCGTTCGCAAAAGTCGAGGACATGACGGATTGGAGTACCATGAGCATAACCACGCTTAACAGTCGTCTTCAAACAAGAAAGCGTTTAAGATAGACGACGTCGCTTGCGCTCACTGGTGAGCACCCTTCTGCAACAAGACCTGTGGTTGGCGATACAGAGCGGCGTCGTGGCGCCACGTCCGGAAACTCTACGGCATTGATAAAACAAACCTCCCATTCGATCCCCCAATGCTTATCGCCGTAAGCTTCCTACTTCCAGGGCCACTCGCACGCCGCCACCGATTCCTGTGTTACCCAAGAGAACCCTCCCTAGTATAATGTGGCGAGCTCAGCAGGTTGCAGGCCGCCGGGAGATAAATTTGGACGCCGCATGGAGCCCCGCACGAGACGGTCTCGACGCTCCCTCGTCCCTCCGGCCGGGGCGACTTGGCCGGGGCTGAAACAGAGTCTAGCAGGTAGTTTCATATCTAGATCCATACTTCCCAGGACTGACCCGGTACTTGTTTGCAGCTGGGTCCAAACACCACATACGTGGTATACCAATACTGGTGTCGCCGCACGGGTTTCAGTAGAGCACTGTCTTAGTAATGCGGGAATAGATATCAAGAAGTTGCCTCTGGAGTTTTGAGCGTCATGATCATGAACTGGCGTGGGCAAATTAGTCTACTATATGCCCTTTTTGCTAAGTGACACCAGGCCAAAAAGACTCAGTTCTGACTGGTTCCTGAAATGGAAAGTTCCGTAGGAGGATAGGCGACGGTTGGGCCCCGATAGGCTCAATTAAAGAGTTGCTCCTGGTTGACCCTGGTTGCTCCAGGGGTAATCGGCTACTAAGTAGACTGGGTAAACCCCGTCTATAACAAAGCTTCTACGGTGGATCTGGAACATTCCGCTGACGCTATGATTGAGAAAAGTTATCGCTATATAAGTACCTACCATAATCTCTCACATAACTTGATTATAGTCGCCGACCTTGATATACGACGTAAAAAGACGCAAAGCGTCTGAGGGGCAAGCTGCCATTCCGACAGAAAGGACAACATGTGTAGAATAGGTAGCAGGTGTCCTGTAAAGACTTTGAGAACCGAGTGTGATTCGAGGCAACGCCAAGACGTTTGCTTTCGATTATGGTCAGCACTTATCTCACTTTGGAAGGAATGACGGCATAAGTGATCTGGGCGAGTTACCCAGCCACTTACAGTAGGCACTCTACGTAGCATACTTTTACCTCTAAGCGAAGTGCTCTTTTACAACTCAGTCCTAGTGGTAGCAGGTATTCACCTAGCCGAAAACCTAGTCGGAAACCTAGTGTACGATTCTTAGTCTAAACTAACACTTTCTAGCGAGATTCTAGCAAACAGCCCTAAGCGAGGTCCCGATTTAATATAGGGTCTCGTGTAGTCTATACTAGTCACCTGGTCGCTCTACATCGATACAAGACCTGGATCTGCGGACTGATTTCGCGATATCAAACAGTATGCAAATAGATATAGCTAATCATGATGTGATGTTTGCATTTGAAAGAGCAGAGTCGCAATGACTTCCGCGCGCGCGGCAATGAGCCTGTCATAGCTACCCACCGATCTGCGCGCCGTACAATTGCTGTAAATCACCACAGCTGCCATTAGCCGCGCCGGCTTCCGAGTTCGGTGAACTTAGTATCCATACGGCGAATAGGTCTCTATCACCGGAACCTGCCCCTGTACATTGCCGGTGCAAGAATGCATAACAAATGCTTATTTGGCATGTTATATGCCTTTAAAGATCAGCGCGTCACCTTGCTACTACTAAATTATACCTGCACTGAACCGTCCATGATATTCTCTTGGTTTGTAGTCGAGATCATGATCTGACCCTCGTCGTGTCCACTTCTAGCATTCTGTTTGCCACTGTATTTTGCAGTACCGTTGAATACTTGAGATGATTCATGCAGGATTTGCCGTGAACCAATTAAGTACGGTCGCTTGTGCTATGGGTATCAATTCCCTGAAACCTCAACCCACGCGGGAAATTCTCCGCTGTATGTACGGCCAATCTTTCTACGACAATGGACTAGTCCGCGGCGAGTACTTGCTTACTCTGTCACGAGTGGAAGACGCCCGTCAAAACCCTGATGCCTCATATTTGACTTCTCGAGGATTCCACAGGCAGAATGACTTCTTGTCGATCACAGACTCGCAGCCCGAAGACTTTATTTTTTGTCCGTATGATATGTGGCTGATGCAGAGTACTCCTAGCACGGCGATCACAAACGTTTACAGGATTTTGAGAAAGTTTCATGCAAGCCACCACATTGATGCTGACCGCGCGGGATGCCGCTGTGAAGGATGAACACATTCCTCCATCTGCAACGGCAGTTGGAAATCATGATGAGATGAGATGAGATGAGCTTAATCGGTATCTAGATGTAGGCAAGGAAACGATTTACTGATAAGGATCAGAGGAGAGCACTCAGTATGTTTAAAACACTCCCGTTTGACTCTAGTTTCAAATAACAATTTATTATCCTCCACCCCGCTCAGGCATATCAACGTATCAGGTAGCAAGTCCATCGACTTTGTGTTACGAACTATTAGTCATTGTTTCTCTACTCGCTTTGTTTCAAATCAATCGCATAATATCTATATCAAAGATTCAGCGCTTGCATACTAAATACATAGGTATGTATTCATATTATCGTTGTTATCGCTTTTGGGGGCGCTGCCTTTCTAATCTCACCTGATTTCTTGACATTCCTAGTCACCTGCAGACTGATACAACGGTGATAGCGGATCATCATGACGACCTAGTTAGCTATTGTAAATCAGTCTACATATACCCCTTCTACGTTGGTGATTGCATGACTCTTAAAAGGCGTGCAAGCATAATTCATGCCCCCGTCAATGAATTCTAATTCCACGGGTGAGAGGTTCACATTGATACTAAATCTTAGGCGATGCTATTCGTTATGCCTTTGCGCCACTTCCTTACTGGACTTCACCAAACCTCCAAAAAACAGCTAGGCAGCTGTTTCAAATCCTATCTAGAGATAGTCCAATCAACGGCTACAAAACATGACAGCTGCGAGAGATTTTCATGGGAAACATGAACAATTCATAGTGTATCAAGACCCTCGTCTTCTTTGTTCCCACTCATGAAGCGGGACCATCAAGAGACCGCACAGTCTATTTACAACACGGAAAGCTAAAGCCCCTGAAAACAAACATGAGTTGGATATAACTAGAATTGCATATTCTGTTATACACTGACACATATTTTTGAACAGCTTCGCTGATGAGTGGTGATATAACGGAGTTAGTAACAGTCAAAAAAAATGAGAGGACATAGGGAACTGGTGGAAGGGCTTTCATCGAACCCACTTCTGTCCGCTTCGTGATAACAGTTTCTGTCACGCTGACAGTGCACTACTGGTGCTGCAACATGGGGGAGCTCGAGGTACTGTGCTGAGTTGCAAGGTCCTGGCCGGGGACATCGTCGGAGGCAGTCTTGGCGGTTGGGGGGTCAAAGCAAATGCACCCCCGCTAGTCCTTGTACATCGTAGTGTACTGTACTAAGAGAAAGTCGTTTCAGCAACCCCTATCCTTGCATACACTTACTTAGTAGGGATCTGTAACCCCTTCAGGCTTCCTGTCGCATCTAAGCTGTTGTGGTAAGCACCCCCGATACCAACTACAGTAGCGTACAGTAGTCCAGCATTGTACCTGCATACACACTGTGCGTGGTGTATCGTAGTGTATGTAGAGTACATAGTATTCTCGTGTACACTACTGGAGTGCTAGAAATAGTACGCCGCACGGAGAGACCAGGGTGTATTCTACTAACCACTTACACTACATTAGAGCGGCGCTGGACGAGATGTCTTACAGCACGCTAGCAGCACCACGAGTTCGAACGACATGGGGGCCCAGAATAGACGACAAGGGGTTGACGATGGTTGTGGTCGGGAGGACTCATCGAGACTTGCTGTGTTAGATCCAAAGCCCTCGAATACGGATCCCTCGAGTAGAGTTACTACCCGGTAGGGTGTAGTATGGGTGCAGTAGGTAGGTATTCGTCTCGTTTCACCCAAAAAGAAAGAGCACAGGTCTCTTCACACCTGCTAATGGCATCCTATACATCTGCACGGCATATATCACCTGCATTAAGTGCAGGCATCTTCTGCGACCTCCAACCGTTATTCTTCTCTGTTTCCTGCCGCTATATGTCCATCTTTATATCACTCCCCCAAAGTGTTTGCGCTCCCTTGCCGTCTCGTCTCATAGTGAGAAACCTTGCGCGAGCTCATCTCCGGCTATGTTCGACACACGCCCTTTTTTGAACTAGCATAGCTATATATTACTTGTATAAACTTAATCATCATATTTGCCAACCTATCATTTCCGGTTGCGAAAGGCTCTTCCAGGTTTCTTCAGCGCAGACCCGTTTCACCTCTTTTTGCGGTCTCTGATCTGCCTGTGCCCAGGGTCGTGTGTGGAGATGGCCCATATAGCAGCTTGCATGATAGACAGTGATGGCGATACCAACAGCCTCCGGAGCTATATAGCAAACACCTTTTCCACCAAAGCTTCCACTGAGTCGGTAAGGTCACCCCATCGACGTGCTCTAGTACTCTTTTAAAGATCAACATAACTGATGAATAGTTCCATGCAGTTAGTTTCCATTCACTCCGCGGATGAAAGGAAGCCGCTCGTCTGGAGGATGGAGAAGCACAAGTATCAACTGTTTCCCAAAGAGAAGCAGCTGCCGCCGGTTACGGCAGCAAAGCCTCTTGACCTAGATCAAGCACACGTTATTGCAATGGGCCAGTCCCCAGACAAGGTGGACAAGCCAGGACTATCAAATGGACTTTTGTTGAGGATCAAGGAACACAACCTGACCCGGAGGAGGAAGGTCAGCGTCCCCGAACTTGGGCCTATGACGACGGTGCAAGAGGTATCAATGGACTCCCGTAAGTTGGGTTCGCCTCCTTGACTATAGCCGTTGTTAACGATATCTAGCTACAATACCAGGACGACCAGCCCTCCATGAACGGTCCATCAGTACTCCTGTCAACACACTGCGACTTAACCTGCGTGCAGAGCCTAGGGATACGCATGATGCTTCAAATAATGGCAGATCCATGACGCCTAACCCTTCAAATACTCCGAAAATGCTTACCAGGCAACCTCTCTCCCCAAAGGATCTAGCACCGCTCACGATACCTACCCATACTGGACCGTTTCCGGCACTTGCTCGAAAACTCTCACTGAGCCGGCTCAGATCAGGGAGTAATCCACAGGATCAACCCGTACGGCCACCCCGGCCGGACGAGTCGCCAAAGTCACGGGCTCCTTTCACGCCCTTCACGCCTCTTTCTGCTACCGGATCGACGCCCACGCCAAGATCTGCTACGATTTACACAAACTCGACAATTCCAACTCCGATCTCCGCTCCGCCAGATTCACGTCGCTCTCCATCTCCCTGGGAGAAACAGTCAATCACAGCAGCTACGGCCCCCCATAGTTCTACAGCCAGCCCCTCGATTCCTAAGCCTGATCCTGAAATACGCAGTGCTTCTGCAATGGCTCACAGGAGAGGACAGTCCGACTCCGGAAGCATCATGGAGCGTGGACGCCCTAGAAAACGGGCCGACGGTACCATTATTGGCACTAAACACAGACGGGCCGAGTCGAAAAGGAGCATGAGCGCTGAAAGGAGAGCATTCGAGGCATTGCCCCAAGGATACAGACCCCGGGATGCTCTAGCAAGACTAGATCAGGTAGAAACTACACACTTACAGAAACAGGCTCTTGGTCAAGCGGCGAGGTTCGAGGTATTGAGAAGGGAGGATGTGGACAATCTTTCGAAGGTAAGCCAACTTATTGTTTCCAATACAACGGAGTTCATGCATTAACATCTGCCAGGAGCTCCGCCAGCTCGACGAAAGAGCAGAGTATCTTCGTCACACATACACCTCTCTTCGTGCAGGGCGTCGTAACCTTCAATCCCGCGTCTGCCAGTACCTCCGATCACCCCGCATGGCCAAATTCAGTTATGAGTCCATGTTGAAGCAGGAAGAGACGCTAGCAGAGCTCGACGCCTCTATTGATGACTGGGTCACGAAGCTAGAGCACGCTGAGAACCGACGCACGCGCGTTAGGCAAAAGCTGCTGGAGCATGTTGCTGCCGCCGCCGCTATGTCTGCCACGGCCGGCCTTGGCGGCAGCAGTGAAACACTCCAACAGGCCATGGGCATGCGAGCGCAACCTAGCGCCACTGATGTTGCGACACCACCTCGCAGCCCCACCAAAGGTACGACGTTCCTCGATTGCGCCTCGCCGTCACCTTCATCTTCCCCTCAGCGGGTTGTCGCACGGGTGCCATCCGCTATCATCGAGGAAGAGAACGAAGACGGCAAATCCCACCGAAGTCGTCTGAGTAGTAGTACCCAGACGGCCCTTGAGCGGATGGAGAGCATCCGCATCTACGCCGACAGTGATGTCTACGCACTTCTCGAGGACGTCGAGAATGAGTTCACCAAGCTCAACGGCGGTGCCAACAGCCCGGAGCCCTTGTCGCAGCGGCCGACTCACCGCCAGAAGAGAGCGTTGCATCACACCCAGAGCCATGATGTCTTGGGTCGCAATGGCTCGGCCGGTGTTTCGACGGCTTCGATCAGGCCCCCACCGCTGTCGCCTGCTGCGCCTTCGCCGCCAATGAAGAACTCGCCGGCTCAGGACGGCGACGTGTTCCTCACCGCCGCTGTGTTCCAACCTCAACAGACCGCCGTTAACGCATAAGTCGTCACCCAAAAATGGCTGCGATTAACCGTATCGCAACCAATATTTATGATATACGGCCTTACCTATTGCATTTCTACGATCACTCGTCTTATGATGACTCACGGCCGACCAGCGGACATTCATTTGCATACTTGCATGGAAAGCATTCATACATCAGTTTTCTCTTAATTTCTCATTTCAATATTTTATTTCACTACAGTCCCTCTCTCGAGATCTTCTTATTACCATCAGTTTACTATATCTACTCCATCTTCTTATTCATCCGTGTCATTTGATTTTTTCCATTGTTACTTTATACTGTATAATCCCTTGGCGTTCACATTTTTCTCTATTCCTACGTCTTCAACGGACGACATGTTCCAACGACTGAACGGCAGCCAAGATACCCAGTGCGCTAGGTACCGTATCATGTCGCATGTTTGTAACGGCCGGACCTGAACATAATCACTCATAAGGGCCAGAGTTTTGACCTTTGTAACCATCCACGTATCATTTCCCTTCTCACATTATTATGTATTTATGAGGGCCTAACCAGCAGCCTCTCGTTTTAAAAAGGCGACGTTGAAAAGTTTGGGGGCGTTGCAAATCTCACAGCAAAAAGTGAAGGGGGCAGTTAGAGAACCTGTCGCACTAGACAATTGGAGGCTGATAGCTTCCGAGAGATGAGCAATCTCGGTACCAAATGAAGAAGAGTTTACTACCTACTCGGAACACTCGCCGATCTACTTACTCTCTGCACCTCACCGTGAATGCTACTTCAGCCGTGAAACTCTCGTATTGAGCGCAGACCAGAAATTGAGCATCCTCGGCTCAAACTCATAATTAAGGTACCCAAGTAGTAATGCAGAAAGCTCAACGATCAGCAACTTGCGTACGCAATGTTACATCGCAAGCCTTCAGCTTTTGTTTCTATATTCGTCTCATACGAGTCACGAGGCGTGTGAGTTTCCGAAGGATTACAGAAACATGTAGCCCCGGTAGATCCTGCAGCCGCCCCCTCTCCGCTCTTCAAACTGGCCGCCACCTATGTCTTATTCGACAGTGAAAGCAAGACAATCGATAACAACGCTCTTTTCGTCTCGCATTATCGCAAGCTACCAAATGAGCTCAGCTTAAACAATGTCACCTCGTATTCGCGGCAAAAGAACACTTTAACCTCGACTTTCTATTCTCTTGTCCTACACTTTCATCCGAAATTTAGCTCTCATTTTCGTCTGCCAAAAATGCCTGGATCCCGTGTCCCATCTACGAGCTGATTTATCTGCCGAATGCTTGTTGGCTCGTACGCGTGGTCGAAGGAAGAAAATAAGCTACATGAAATGAGCGAGAGCTAAAGACTGGCTGACAGAAAAGGCTCTAACGCCTGGGGGCGTTTTATTTCTGGGAAATCCTTCCCGAATCCAATCTAGGTAATCTGTCTATCTAGTACACATGCATCTCGAAGATCTAGCTGTCAGGAGAATCCTTCGTATCGAAGTCCAAAAAGGTAAAGTAAAATAAATAACTAACCAACAGCAAGAGCTCTGCGCCTCACCCTGTCTACACCTACTGTTCGAGAGGGGATATTCCTTTAGGAACGACATGTCTACTGTAGGTATCTGCCTAATTCGGGTATCTATCTATCTGATCTGATCTGCTCCAATCTGATACCAACTGTACAGTACGTAAGGTACTCATCCCACCACCACTAAAATGCATACCCGTGTCTCTGCCGCACCCTTACCTAGACTCAACTCCCACTCCAGTTCCTTCCCGCATTGTCCTTCATCTGATCTTTTTTTACCACCAGGTGGGGAGGCAGGATCAAATGATCGGAAAACGAACCGGTCTCAGAGGCAAAACACGTCTTCGTTCCATCCCGTTATTGTTTCGTTTCGAGCTCTTTTTCTTTCCTTTTTTTGCCTTTCCCATCCATAATACCCATCCCCAACCCTACACTCGCTTCCCGTCCTTCCCGTCTCAAGCCGCGTTTCAGATGGGCACGGGCTAAACTAGACTGATCTATGCTTATCACCATCCGGCAATATCTTATCGAGTCATCAATCATTCATTTATTGGCGATGACGTAGCAGGCAGGTAAGTAAGTGTTCGAAACACCGTTGTGAAGAATCTATATACTGTGACACATAGTGCCCGAACCTCTTCCCTCAACGTAACACTACCTGTGGGAACCGAACGTAGCGGCATAGTGTCGGGGGCAGTTGAATCCATGCAAAGTCGACACGCCGGTCACTCCCTTCACCTGCCTGCCTTCACTCACCATGTCACCGTGAAGATCTGAAGATGACTGGAACTAGTAAGCAGATAACGCTATGTAGGTGTGTATCACCACAACTCTTTCTTCATCCCATGCCTGCCAAGACCGTTGACCCAAGCTGCGGAAATCCTGTCCCGCGTGGCGACTGAGTGCCCATCAATCTACCATCAAACTTATTTTACACATACCGCGATTATTCTCAATTTTCTCTCTGTTTGTATAAGGTTCTGACCAAGCTGGACTAGGCAAATAGCTATGCACAAACCTATGATGGATACCACCGTGTCACAAGACATGCATGCGTGCCGCACCATTAAGCCGGTTGGTTCTAAAAAGGCGAGCATCGTCTAGACCTGCAACCGGCCGACATTGTTTGTCCTCGGACATTTCCACGTGCATGAAAAGGCAGGCAGACAGGCAGGTAACATAAGAGATCCATACGTATAACAGAAAATTCACGCTACCCACCCATAACGCATAACAGGTTGCCACCCGTTATAGGTAACGAATGTAGAAACCCGAACCGTCCGAACCCGCCCCGTCGACACTCGGATGAGGCAAGGAGAGAAGGAACATAGCGCCGCGGAAACTTCCCCAGACTCCACGGCACAAACAATGATGCCCAGGGACGGCACGCAGAGCACAGACGGGGAAGAGGGCATCACGGGGATCGAACGGTAAGGGGCTAGAGGTGCGGTGCGTGGCCTGGAAATCACACCGACGCCATCCTCATTCGTCGGTTTCGCAACGACGAATTAGGTCCTTCGCCGTCTGTTTGTAGTTAAAGTGCTTGCATGACGGGTAGTATGGGATAGCAGCGGTCTGGAATGCGTCTCATTCGCGCGGAAGTGTTCGCATGAGAAGCGGTAAGAGATCACGCCTTCGACCCCAGATTTTCCTGTCCCATACCACGCTGGAGCGCAGCATGCAGAGAGAAGCTCGAGGGCACGGACATTTTGAACGACATGTGCGCGGGAAGGTGGACGGACAGACGGGTCGGGATGAAGAAACAAAATGCCCACCTAGGCGACGGTGAGGAGGCCTTGATATTCTACTGCGTCTCAGTCTTCGTGTACGTCCCCTCTTTACTTGTTGAGACCCCGTTATTTAGCATGCGAGGTCATCGTCATCCCCGAGTCGAGCCCAATGGCAAGCCCGGAATTTCCTGCAGGAGGCTGTTCTAGTAGCTTGTCTCCTCGGCATGATCCACTCCCATCACATCGCCATCGCGTCACGGGAGCGGCATCACCAGGATAGGTATAGTGAAACCGTTCGAGCCCCTTTCTTCATATAATCGCAATATGAAAGAGTAGAAAAATCACATGTTCAGCCCGCCTCCAAGACCGACGACCGACAGCCCAGCAGTTCTGCTCCACTACCGCTTAAATCCGGGTAAATGCCCGTTCCCACGTCGACCTCCCTCTGCAGAAACGGGGTCAAACGTGTCGATGTCTGTGTGATACGCAGTAGCCGAGCGCGTGTGCAGATATCTCTTCGAATTGTATATCTACAACTGCAAAGTGAATGTAGAATCGACCGGGTTGCAACGAGCAAGCAAGCCAGCAAAAAGGATATGCACTCCGCGACGCAAGTCCATTGCTTCCTCCTCACTTACCATCGAGGTGACGCTCCGGACCTTTGTAGCGACCTGCAGAGGCGAACCCAACCAGGAAATCGGAGGGCTGGGGATGACACGAGACAAAAGCAGCGATGCTAGAGCAGAACACTGCTGGATATTTCCCGATTCTGCGCCAGGCGAGTACGACGTGCATGAACGTGAGGGGAGAAAAACGATCCGTACTGCATGTCATCGGAGGGTAGGTATCACATCGCCATGACCCAAGACTCTTGCCGGGCATTTTCAGATTACTTCCTGCTTACCACGGTACTACCGCATCACGTCTTCACCGACATAGGGTTAGAGCCATTGGTAATTGGGACGGGGGAGATATTGAGGCGAAGTGCTGTGCCTCCATGTGGCAGGCAGGGAACATGCGGATACACAATGGGCTGGAGAGAGAGTTCATCCCATCTCTTCCTTTGGGAGACAGGGGTTTAATTGATAAAGGAAGAGATATAGTGAGGATCGTCTTGCCTACCTTGTCGTATACAGGATTCAATGGCTACAAGAATCTCCACAATTAATTTTTATCAATCGTCACTGTTGTATCAGTTGGTAGGAAAGTAAGGGGAGGAATAGCGCGAGCCGACCGATGCATATCGTGAAGAGGGGCAGGTCACACCGAGATGGATACTTAGTGTACTAAAATAGCCAGGGGAAGATTGAAATACGTCAAATGCGGAGAGATCCAGGGGTCATTGGTACCAGTAGTGTAGGGTACGGGCAGGGTAGGTCCCAAGAATTACTGTACCAGATTCATGAGGTTGCATTGCATCTAATTCAAGTCTCAATAGTCAAAAAAGTTTGGACGAACACCCCCCGGTGATATGGCACCAATTAAGTCCCGGATTTCCCTACATAGCTTTGCGTCTGATGGAGGGGGTTGCAGGGTTGGGTCAAGAAACAACAAGGTAACGCCTTGGCTACATATCAAATCGATTATGAAAGTAGCGGTTTCATGAACTTGCATATCGATTTATGTGTCCTACGTCTGTTGATAGGTGGACTTGCTAATAATGGCGCTCAAGCCTCTTGTTGTTTTCGGCAGAGAGACGATCACTGGAGATGGCGCGAGGGTATTTCACTTCTGTGCCACTGTTACGCTGGTTATGATGAGCCGGGATGAAGTACATTGGATTGCAATAGAGTGGCCCAAGGACCTTCCCGTTCTGCCGCGATAGTCTCAGCTGCACGGCCCCGGTCGTCTTTGAGAGTACGAATGTCGTCGGATGGCGGTGTGACTGGTCGTTGCAAGCCCATTGCCTGTGCAATTTCCCGGAGTGGCCCAGGAAAAGCATCTGTGCGCAGAGGAGAAGCAAGCCAGAGCAACAACCAGACGACCTCCTCCTTTCCTTGCTCGATGGCAAGATGAAGGCCACTCTTCATATTGGCGAGAGGATCTTGGTACCGAATGAGCTGCGCTGTAGAGAGCACAGGTTCTTCTCCGTCTCCTTGGTCGACATCTCGAAGCAGATCCACCATACCGTCAACGTCGCCCTCGGCGCACATGACATGAAAGGCGCGTGCTGGTCTAGCTTCGGGGTTGGCTTCCAGGTACGCCTCTTCCGTTATGGCTGGAAGTATATCCAATGCTTCCTGAACACCCCCTTCATTGGTATACCTTGTCAATATGGATACGCCTGACGTAGCTTGCAGGAACGGGTTGGTGACGGACGGCCCAGCATTGTTCTCGGCCAGAGGCGATTGACAAGACGGGCATTTTAATGAGATGGCTACGTCTGAAGATTGGTCCAGGAGACACTGCCAATGAAAATGGCAGCCGCAGGAAAGTTCCAAATCATCTGGGACAGTTTGCGGGCCGGCGTCCTCACCGTCCCCCTCCTCGACTTCAACGACGAGGGGATCCTCGCAGATCTTGCAAGCGGACGTCGCTGCCATGTTCTCCCTGGAGAGTCTCACTGGTCAATGACACATCGGGGACAGCTCTGAGAGAGACGATCGGTGAGCAAGGTGGCGGCTCAACAACGGCCAACCAAGGCTGTACTACATAACGAAAAAGTGACAAGTTCGGCGACGAAGACGCCGTGAGGTGCTCACAATCCGTAATTCCGCGATCTGAGTGGACCCGAGCACCAGAACAGGTAGAGGCATGCGAGATGGGAAAAAGAAGAGGACGGCGTTTAGAGATTAGATGTGTTCGGACTTACCGACTGGGCGGCTTTGGTGGTCGGATCTGATCTGAGGGAGGCCTCAAAGATATGTACGCGGACAACTATTATCTTAGCGGAGAGCTACGTGCGTGTGGATGTATCTGACAAGACTTCTAGGGTGATGCTTGAACGATAGAGTAATTCTCTCGATGGAAAATAATTTTCACGGGTTGAATCCAAGAACGCCAGAGATGCACCATTATGACATAAAACCAGGATAATGACGCCGTGGGACGGAGTGGAACCGCGCTTGGCGCGTTATAGCCCTCCCACAGCCCGATTTTAACGACCTAGCTAACGTTAGGTACTTACTTAACCTCTCCACTGCAGCGCATAGTATCATACTTAGGTACATGTAGATGGGAAGTCCTCGACTGAGATATGCGCTGAGAATTACCACGTTCCGGAGAGCGTCAATTGTCGGATTCTAGAAGGGTTGTTAGAACAATGTTTAATTTTAATTTGTTTATCCCTTACGTTATGCAGACGCAGTAGCAAATATGCTTCGAGTATAGACTACAAGGTTTGTTGAACTTGTCAATCAACTGCCAAGGAGCAAAACAAAAGCAAACAACCAGGATACTGAACCTTAATAGCAACAATCAGCCTCTAACGTCATCGCGAAAAGGGTTACCTATTAATAAGATAGATTATCAGGTGTGTAGTTAGTAAGTAGGTAGTTAAGGTTTCAAGGGTATGCACTCGTATTAGAATTGCCACTCGGCCTTATTAATGAATAATCTAAAACGTCGCCCTTGCGTGAGAAAGTGCCACCTTGTCGGAGTATTTACTGCAACTCATATCTCAAGTAGGTAGGTAAGTAGGACGCCGTTGACAGCTGTGAGTAGAGTCTGCATGCCGTAAGCAAGACTTCTGATGTCAAAATTGAGGGAGCCGTTAACTTTTTGAGTTGTTTTTTGGGTCTTCAACTCCGTATTAGGCAGCCCCATAGACGGTCTTGGCGAACCTAGCGCCCTTGGCTGGGCTGTGCAGGTATACACCCACCTACACTATGTACTTGCTTCGCTAGCGTGCGGGTAGCCGCGCGGAACAAGATTCGGAGGTTTTTCTCTTTCTTTCTTCGTTCTTTTGTGGTTACTGTTTGATATTCGTCCGTATCATCAAAAAGAACAAACCACACTAGTACACCACGCTGCACTACGCAAACACACTAACGCAGCACTAAGACAACAGCTTGAAACCAAACCCCCGGTTCCCAGTGTTGCTGGGTTTTAGTGGGACCTCTTTAGTCGGGTCAACCGACAGACAAATGCACCTCACCTACTCTATCTACCTTAGCATCAGCCATCTCCGTGCAAGCTCCGTGTCAGGATAGAGAGGGGGAGGTGGATTTACAGATCAACCACTTCAGATGTCTAGTTTGGAAGAGGTTACCGCGATGCACGTATGCAAGCTGAAGGAAGACATTACATTCTTGACTCCGGCCAACTGGGTCCCACGGTAGTAGCTGCTGCTATCTACACTAGATACACAAATGCACACTACTATTCCTACTTATGGGGTTTCGCAGGGGAAAGAGGGGATGGGTTCCGCCCTTTTTCTGTGGTTTCCACAGCGAAGCTCGTCCAGGCCACGAACCCGCATCAATGGCGGATGAGCTAGAGGAGGTCTCGGCAGCTTTGAGGGCCAACCGTTGTGCCGTGATGATTCCCGATGTCGAGGGTCGCTGCTTCAGATCAAGCCACATCGTGGAGGTTTGACCCATAAGTGGGCTGATTAGTCACTTTTCTCGCCTCTCAGCTTAACTGGGATGTGGTCATATCACACTAATGTACGGAGAACTAATTAGTCTAGTTTAATGCAGCCGTCGCCGGAGGAGAGAAGGGAGTTTCGTTCTGCTGGTTGGTTGGTCGTTTGGTTGGTAATACAGCAACGCCCTTTCGTCATACGGAATACCGTCATTCAGGTCAAGACACGGAAACCACCGTAATTCATCATAGGTTACGCATACCAAGTGCTTCGTGGGCCTACTTTTTTGTTCCTCTGAATCGTACTCGTTGTATATACATCTGCTATATTGATATGTACAAGTGATACACGTAGATAGTGTTGTTTGTACAGTTCCAAGGCAGGCCTCCCAGTCCCTGGGGGCTACACCTCCTTAGATGGTATCTGATGTCCTCAAGCGTCGTTCGCTCAAGCCAGAGTCGTCTAGACTGTAGCTAACCAGGAGCAACCCGCGCAAGTCCATCCCTAAGACACTTTTTCCTGACCCGAATTTTCGCCAAGGGGGCCGGCCCCTTTTCCCAGCCCAGTAATGTCCAGCTCGCTCAATCGCTATCAATTCCAAACAAAAAAAAAAGTCGCTGCATCAAACCGCATGTGTTGATGATTATTCCTCTCTGGGGTGGAAAGAGGAAGGCGTGTTCGTCTCTTTTTAGTCGTCTAAATAGTATGCAATAGATTCTTCTCGGCGTGTTCTATCATGTCGAGGATTATACCGTCTGCGGCCGTGCTCGAACCCAGCGTTGCACCGCTCGTAGACTTGGATCTTCGGCCGTCCAGCGACCCATAGCTATATCTGAGCCTTGAAGCTCTTGGTAGATAGATTCGTCTGTAATTTGCGCGAACTCCTGGGCAAAGTGTTAGTCGGGGTTCGACGCGCGGCCTGGTGAGTGTATGTATGCATATTCGTATCGGAATTGGACATGTCCAGGCGGGATAGGGGGTTCACCATACATTTCGGAGTTGCTCGTCACAAGCCCGTAGTTGTCGTCGATTTGAGGAACTCGGCCGTTGTCCCTGGAGTACCTGCTCTCGGTATTCGACCCATCTCTGTGCCGCGGCCTGGCGGAGGTATATCTTCTGCGCTTCATGTCTTCGGGAAATGGCGTCTAATAAAACCCTATTGAACCCGCCCCGTCAGTATACTGTTGTCCATACTCTTCTTCTCGTCCTTGGGATGGTGCAGACGCACTGTTTAAGTTCCGCCTTTGCTTGCTCCTCTTCACCTCCCCGTGCGTGTGGTACTGTGACGTCCGCCGCGCAGTTTAGGATATGCTGGCCGTCCAGGGCACATTGTCGTAGTGCTGCCCAACCCTCTGTGTAGTAGTCTTCCGTGTGTAGTGGTTCCGTCGGCGCGGCCGCGATATAGTATTGCAGAGTTCGAAAGTCGGAGAGGACATCGGCAACCCGTGCCGTCCGGTAATCGTTCACTAAAGGGGCAAGGGACGTGGTTAGAATAGATATGATCCTGCCGATACCCGCCGAGGACCTGGTAAATCCTGGTGCTGGGCGCCTATGGTCTGTCTTTCGCACTCACGTCCGTCCATTTTGTGTAGTTATGGTTTTGTTTCGAAGATCGAAATCGCAAGGAATTAGCTGAAGTGGTAAAGTTGCTGGTGGATGCCAAGGGACTCGGCCGAAGAGGAATATTAAGATAGCTACGTGATGGGCATTAAGAAGGAACCGTGCAAGAAGAGAGAGATGGCCAAAGAAGCAAAGGGGGATAATAAGGCTGCTGCGGGTTCTCGGGCAGGCTTTGGAGACTATGGTGAAGACAATTCCCATGCTGAAGCGAGGCAACTTGGAAGAGATGACGCAGTTTTTGTAGTTTTTTGTAGTTTTGTAGATTTTCCCCGGGACTCCTAAGAGCCCGTCTAGCTACCGTTTACGCTTATACACAAGCTAAGACATATTCAATTGTTGACGAACTCTTGACCGGCAGTGTGGTCATGGTGTTCCATAGAAACGTTAGACCACAACCGGCCCCAGCCCCCGAGACCACAGCACATCACTGGTGGGCATCGAATCGGAGTTTCTAACGACGCATCTATCCCTACGACCACCTTCGAGCTCAAACCTGGGATATCCTAACAGAGCTGGACGTAGATCTTCGCTTATTACTCCGCGAGCAAGCTAGGCCCTGGTGTGCATGGACGCAGCTCGCTAGCCAGGGCCAATCTCGTGGCATTCGACGCCTCATCTGCAAGGCCCTCGACGGACGCTTGGGATGGACCCTCCAGCGCTCCACACGCAAAATGTATGGCACGATAATATATTCCTACTTAGTAGATAGATACCTACACAGACACTTACGGCATGCAATGGAAAGGTACCAAGTACCGTGTAGGGGGGAGGGGAGGTGTCTACGCAGCGAAGACGGCCGGTGGGGAACAAAGGGCATTCGACCTGGTCCAGCAGAAGCAGAAGCAGCAAACGCACACGCCAGCGAGCCTCGCGTGTAAGATACCTACTTACCTACTTGGTAGTAAGAAGGTAAGAGAGAGAAAGAAAGAGGGCCACAGGCGGGCAGCGGCATAGGCCCGTACGCTAGGTCGCACGGTATTCAGCGCGCCACTATCGACGACGTTAATCCCGATAGAGGGTGGTTGTCAGGTGTCATGGAACAAAGCAAAGGGAGGCTCAGAGGGTTCCAGAGGGTTCAGATGGGGACCGGACGGATATCGCGAGGTTGTGTGGGAGAAGTCGGCCCAATGGCAGCGCGCGGTTGCGCCCAAGCCACGGGAGCCCACTGAAAGGAGACAGCTGAACGCGGGTATTGTCTTTGCGGCATGGGGCCTGGCGCTGGTGCTGGCGCTGGCTGGCGCTGGGGCCACTGGCTTAGGGCACGCTTATGGTTGGGGCCCGTCACAGCTGCTAGTCATCGCGCGCTGATCTGCATGTAGATGGATGGAGATTTGGGAGAGATGGGAGATGGGAGATGGGCTCGGGCAGTTGTTTCATCGGTTTCTAGCGTAGTCTTACATTAGAGTATACTGACTTAGGCATGCAAGTCACATAGGTATGTGCTTTTCTTCGATATGGCTTAGTACTTAGGCATGTAACTAGATTACAAACCTAACCTACTTACTACCTAGTAACTTGTAAGTGCTAGTATACTACCTAATGTAGTGGAGAGCATCTGGTATTAGTCTACCAGACAATCTTGATCCATAACTGAATACACCTTGACATATCTACATGTAATTCCTTCTTCTAACCCAAACCTAGACATTACCAAAACCACAACTAATAATCTCATCGCGAAAACGACAGAAACCACACAAGTAAGCAGCTTAACTCGACAACTCTGCCAATCCATTCATTGCTTACTTACATACTGACTTAGGCGCCTTACTCCAAACTCAAGTACCATCATCAACACCGCCTATACCAGAAATAGTATACCAGAACTAGTTACGGTAACTATTAGATATGCAATTCACTTATACAGAGCCGCTGTAAGTCCAAGTTGGTAAGATGCTCACATATATAAGGTAGCAGTATTAAATCATTAGCCACACATGGGTAATCAATTGAACCCTCTCTTTACCAAATACAACCTACCACCCCTGTTCCCTGCGGCGCGCCAGACGCCATTTGCCGCATGCCTTTCTGCTTTGGTGCCGAATAGGTATGTCAGCAAGCCCTGGGTGGAAGTCCCAGTCCCACTGTCACGGGACAGGCACCTTCTAAACTTACTTGGCGGCTGAGATTCGTGCAAGGTAGGGTACCTAAGGGTAGGTGTGTGCCCGCCGCCGCCAGCCTTAATTCAGGTACCTACCACTGCACATCCCTACATATTAGAAGGGGAGGGGTGCAATTCGGTGAAAAGGTGACATCAGGGATATATTTTTGGGTAAAAATATCACCTCCGGGGAACCACCGCCGTCGAATAAAAATATGTAGACCACTCACTTCATACACCTACACTTTGACAGCTAAGACCCCAAAACGGCGCAAGTACGTTCAGCTCATCATCAACAAATCTAGCCTTCTCGACATCCATGAGAGAGTATGATAATAGCAATCTGACTGCACTCTTCGAGCTGTGGTGAGAAAACTCTATTGAGGTTGTGACGAATTATTGCTGTAGTCACATCAAAAATCGATTTGCTTGCTCCACGCCGCATTGGGCGCCATTGTACTATTGCACACGATGGGCAAGGGGTTATATGTCAAAATACCCCTGCCCCTCCAGTCTTGATGGGGCTACAATGGGTGGCAATTCCAACCCCAAACCCTCCATGCAGATACATCAGCTACATGGACGGAGGTTCAGCCTTACGGCGTTTTGGAAACTATGCACTAGTCCTTCTCCGCAATGGCCTGTAGCCTGTCGTCTATCTCCTCCTCAGTGAGGGTTCTGAAGGAAGGATCGGTGCCTTCCTGACCGTCCGTCCGGGGACCGCCAACTATTCCAATTTCAATCTCCCCCTTCTTGAAGTCCATGCTGAGAACGGTGCTGAGGGTGGTAATCGCCAGTTCTACAACGTCCTCCCAGCTGCCCTCGGCATGATCCTTGTTCTTGAGCTTCTTTTCCAGGTGATTAAGAGCCTCCTGTTGTTTGGGCCCAGCTGCCGTGCCCTTGTAACCAACGTAATAGCCGGCAGGGTCACATTTGAAGAGCTGAGGTCCAAACTCGGAGTCGAGTGATATTAGTGTCGTCGCAACACCGTAAGGGCGCATGTATGCCTGCCCATAATGTCAGCACGGAGGCTCATTCCAACCTACCGGGGATGCAATCATACCCTCTGCGTGTACACCTGGCTGATGTTGGCCAGTCTCTTGGCCAAGACATCGCATGGCATTTCATAGCCGTACTTGTAGCGGAATTCGGCCGCCTCGCCCTGGGATCGCTGGGCGAATGCACGGGCATCGGCAATCGACCCGGTCATGACAGCACCAACGGACGGCGAGATTTGGAAGATGTGGGAGACGGAGGACGGATCGATCAGTTTATCCTAGGCCTCGTAGTCAGCTTCAGCCTCACGTATTGGGTGGCCTTCGCAGCTGGAGCGGAGGCTCAAGAGACCTTACCGGGACCTTTTTCTGAGACAACACCACCGCACAATCCTTACCCCGGACGCCTATCGACATGATGTTGGCGGCAGTGATGGCCTTGAAGGCATATTCTATTCGACAGCCTTCCGTCAGTCACGCACATCCTTCACCGCACTTCTCAACTCTCATCTCGTCTCGAGCTGTCGTGTGGGGAGCTGAGACGCCGGGGGGTGTCGGAGCGCATCGCTGAACATACCGACTTGGTAGAGCCTGCCCTGCTCAGAAAAGATGGTGATGTGCCGGTCATAGCCAGCGCTTCCTATCCAAGCCAACACCGTCAGCGCTGGGTTTGGTCTAATAATAAAATCCAGAGATGCATCGCAATCGGCCAATACGTACCGCCCGACATGATGACGAAAGTTTAAGACGGTGGAACTTAGATACCGACTCGCACAAAAGGGATAGGGGACAGGAGGTTCGAGGCTGGAAAGGTGGTAATGTGAGATATTCGCTGCGTAGTAAAGGAGGTTGATGTAATCGAGGGGGATGTTCTGCAAACAACAGCCCTGGAGGTGTCGTCTTGTTACTGGAGCCTTGCCTGCCCGGACTCAATCCACAGGGAAGCTGTTTACGCGGTCGAGCTGCCTGAGAGCTCGAGCTCGGGCCACAGCGACCGGTCCAAGGTACCTGAGTACCATATCTCGATGCTATACCGGATATGGAGATGGCCCCGTTTCCTGCATGAGCATGGAGGACGACGGGACCTAAGAATCTGAAAAGAGCTTAGTAGGTTAGGTAGGTAAGTAAAAAAAATATAGCTACTGTTCACGATGTCCAAGTATCTAACTTGAATCTTCAGCAAATCTTGAAATCTCACGGAACATCTCTTGGAGAGTATCGCAGTCGTTGTAATATATATTTGCGAGTACGAAATAGACGCTGCATTGGCGCTAGCATCAGAAAAAAACGAGACTATCTGTTTCTCTCATGCAGCAGAATCAACACTAGCCTCAACGTGAGGTGATATGCTCATCCTCGCTCTCTTATAGCTACTGATGTCGCATTATTGAAGACATCTTCGTTGAGACATTTCACTGCACTCTTATCATTCCCGGCGTAGCAGGGTGATCGGCCGCACCTTGTATCGCACAACGAGCACAGATACCTACCTACTTACGTGTTCATCCCACCAAGGCTCTGTCCAATCTCGGGCCATGTCGTCCTCGTTCAACTCCACTGGGGACGCGCCAACGCAGCGAGTTCCAGCCTGGAAGCGATTGGGTCTCAAGCTCAAACCTGCGTCAGAGGCACAAAGCAATGACGCTACCCACCACTCCACGCCCGCCCGCCCCCCTCCTTCGTCAGTGCCCAACAGTCGGGCACATATTGGCGGCTCGACCCCCAATGCGAAGAGAAGGGCCTCTGCCGGCGCCCCTGCATTAGACCACTCCGCCAAAAGGGCAAGGCAGGACACCACGTCTTCTCACCAGACACCAAACAAGAGACCTAAAGCCGTCACCTTCGCCGCGGAAACTGCCGGCCCGCAGGCTTCCGTACCAGTCAAATCCAAGCAGCCAAAGCAGAAGGCGGGCGCAGCAGTAGCGGCTCCAGCGAAGCCAATCAAGAAGTCCGCGCCCGTCAACCTGGAGCCGGCGCTCGCGTACCTGCGGTCCTGGCACACGGAGCGGACCACGGGCGGCTGGAAGTTCAACAAGAACCACCAGACGAAGCTGCTGGAGCAGGTGTTCGCCGGGGCGGACGAGACGACGATCCCGGCGGTCGACATCAACGTATTCTACGAGTACATCCGCGGGCTACAGGGCGGCGTGCGGACGCGGCTGCGGGAGCTCGCCAACGGCGTCAAGGCGCAGGACATGGAGGCCGGCGCCGCGAGCTTCGCCCCGGGCAAAGTCACGGAGATGGCGGAGCGCAAGCAGAAGGAGTACGACGAGGTGATCAGGACGTTCCTCGGCCAGGCCCGGACGCCCGAGAAGAAGCGCCGCTTCGACGAGGTCGAGTACGTCCTGCGCACGACCGACATGGAGATGCAGCGGCGCGTCGTGAAACGCATGCGCGCGGAGATGGTGCGGGACGAGCTCTCTGAGACCGACGCTTCGGAGACGGCGACGAGTACTACCACTACTACTACCACGAGCGGGGAGTCTACTTCTACGGAGAAGGGGAATCCACCCGGCCGAGATGAGGGCCAGGCTAGCGATAAGCGCCTCCAGCTCAATGACGGGCCGCAGCAGAGGATCAAGCGGAAGAGGAAGCTGCGGACGGCAGCAGTAGAAGACGACACGAGCTCCGAGTCGGAATCTGAGAGCGAGTCGGATGCGGATACGAGCTCGAGCGGGAGCAGTAGCGGTTCCGATTCCGATTCTGATTCCGGTTCGGACGACGGCACGCCGGGGAGCAGAGCAAACCAGGATACATCAAGTAGTTCGTCGTCATCCTCGTCTTCAGAATCCGAGTCTGATTCCGAGGATGACGATTAAGGTTAAGAGCTAAATTGTAAATTGTTGGTTCTTTCTTAGACTTAATATGCCAGGATAGGATACCCAGAAAAAGTAATTGAGATATTCACACATCTACTTTCAAAACAAGATGCATAACTCTTCCAGGTGCCTAATTCATGTCGGAATGCTCACTTCGTATAGTTATTCATGATTGAACCGTAGTACCAACGCCCCCAAATTAAACCATGATGCTGCATGCTTGTCAACCAGAATGAATTCATCACATGACTCCGACACAGCCACCTATACGCCTAGTACCAAGTATTATATATACTATTTCGATGTCTCCCAATAGGTTACCATTCTGCGCCCACAATTTCGATCATTTAAAAGGAGATGCTTTAGGGACTGCAAAACCAAAGGCTCTGCACACTCCCTGCCAAATATGATTTTCCCGTGCCTAAGAATCCAAAGGATCTTCGAGGTATTCATAGTCGTCCTCGGGAGGTAATACGTATGCCGAGGCGGCCAGGACCGCAGCTAGCAAAACGGACACACTGGCGCTGACGGTGCAGAGGTAGAAGGAGTAGTCGAGGGTCCAACCCGGGACCACGAATTGCGAGTCGTGCTCGAAGAGCCAGGCCTGTGGGTGTAGAGTTCAACGTTAATCAATCAAGATCATCCATCATTATGCGTTGCAACCAAAAATGTAATGACGAATACCACTCGGAAGCCAGTTTTCGTAGATATTTTTGTGAACCGGTGACGAAGAAACAGAGAGGCAGACGGAGTCAACTCACCACAATGCCCATACTCGCAAACTCGACGACGGCATCAGCAATAAGGAAGCCGCCGATGAGCTTCCAGCCGCCCTCGCGCTTGAACTTGCCGCCGGCGAGGACGACGAGGAAACTGACGAGGGTGGCGAGCTCGACGATGGTGGCGAAGGAAAGCAGGAAGCCGCTGGTACGCCACAGCGAGCAGAAGGTCTTGTCGTCGCGGCAGTCGTCGTCGCTGGGGAAGGGCCGGCACGCCGGATCGGCGACTGAGGAGCAGCTCTCGTGCAGGCCCAGCCGCTTCGAGAAGGTCGAGCCCGTCGAGGCTGTCACGCTGTACGTCACCCAGTGCGTCGTCAGGAGCGAGGCTAGGGTCAAGGCCGTCGCTGGTAGCTGGTTAGCTTTATGGTTTTCTCCGGATCACGCCCATCTGGATGGTGTTGGTGCCGCTTGGAAGCTCGTGGGGGGTGCAGGCTGAGGTGTGCGAGGTGCAGGGTTGCCACATGACTTTTCGCAGGCGCAGATGACAGTAGCATGATACTGTAGCATGATATTTTCCTTTGAATGATAATGACTTGGGGAGGCTTGATATAGGGTGTGTTGATGTTGGTGGTGGTTGGGTATGCCTTTTACACGATGCAGGCTCGGAGAGGGAATGACGTACTGCATGCGAAGACGCCCAGCGCGACGGAATACACTATCTGGCGAGTCATGGTCTCAATTTGCCGCGCCCTCTTCTCGACCAGCAATAAGAAAGCAAAGGAAAAAAAGAAAGAGGTTGAAGCTATTCAGATGTGGTGTCTATGGGAGCTCAGAGAGAACCCCGCATGTCGTAGCAAAGAGGGAGGTGTTTTTAAGATTGTCGAAGGTTTGGCGGTATTGACGTGGTGGCTTGGTTGGCTGGCGGTAGCTGGCCGGCTTGTTAAATTGGTTGGTCGGCCGGGCTGGCGTTTGTATCAGCTGCTCATTTGACGTGGGTGCGATTTATGGGTTTGGGCGACAATTGGAGTAATGCTGGTTGGCGATCTCTCTGATTCGAGGTAACGCTGCATAGACGAGACGAGGTGAGCTTGATAACACACCGAGATTTCATTACAGAAAATACAATGAAATAGCAGAGCACCCGTCTAGCTAATTCGGCTGCCTAGCTGCTGATCCCCAGGTCTTACAGCAATCTAAGGCCGTCTCAATTGCAAGCACAGGCCCGCCAATAGCGGTTGCTTATCATTTGTTATCGGGAGTATTCTCAGCCAATCTACTCCGTCACGTTGTTGGCTGTAAGTCACCTTGTTTATTCTGTGACCAATTTGTACATGACAGCTGTGTAGGAAGCTCATAACCAGTCCAGCTAGATTTCATAACCATAATCCAATATCTCTTTCTTTTGCCTTCATTTCCACTCAACACGCTTGTCTGCGTAGGTAACCTAGGTATTCGTGTCTGCACAGTAATCTAAACCCCGGCTCCCGCCCGTGTATACAAGACATCGTATGGCCGTGAGTTCAGATCACAAGGCGGTAATGGCGCGTTACAGTACGCACACATACGACCAGTGTCTGGCCGGCGTTATCGCATGCAACGCCGCTTAAGTGCCTTCCCGGAGTTTCGCAGCGGGGTAACATACGACATGTCGTTTCTTTACGGCAGCGCACGGTCTCGGCTTTAGTCGGACAACCTGCGACGCATGTTGCCGACCAACCACTGACACCCGATTACCTCCTCTGTCCATACCACGGGAACTTGAAATGACAAAAGGCAGCGTCTGTAACTTGGCTATATTTATGAGACAACTGACGGCCTACGGCTGAGGGGGACCACCAGTTGAGACATGTCTATAGACTGTACAGTAGGTATGATGCCACTTAGATCGCTTTCCTACTGTACGCTAAGGGGTATAGGATGTTAGACCACATGTCTCGGTATCGGTTAGGCAATCATAGATATTGAAAGAGTTTGCCCAGGTATTAGTTGTTTCATGGATACAAAACTTCAACCTTTTCGCCCACTGGGTGGCTTTAAAAACTACCAGTCTCTAATACAATGAACCACTTGTTGTTGCAGTTTTGAGATCTATTAGAACGTTATAAGAGATCGGTATTTGTTTTAGTCAGCTATACTAAAATAAATGAAGAGTTTGCATGTAGTTAACTTAACAATAGCTTACGAATGCGTATTAGGGACCTTTACGCAACAATAAGTGTCTAGATATTGTCTACAACAAGTGAGGGGGTCTATAGCAACCAGAAAAGTAAATAACCACCTCTCAGCGAGCGGAAAACGCAGACCACATATACATACAAAGTGTTATTGTGAGCGATACCATAGCGGCCTATATATAATATTCTACTGCCAGCCTGATGCAATCTGTAAGTTTGAGTATGCGCTTATAGACAGTACCACCGCACATATAACCCAATTTCCGATCACTTTCTCTTACAATCCCGTTTTAATTCATCCTTTTCTAAACTACGGTTGATATTTATGTGTCACATTGGAATTCTCCAAAACCGGTATATACTAGGTGTGGCGATACGCATGAACAAGGAGTTACCCGGGAACATAGTCAAGGGGAACGAAGACGAGGACTTTTCGTGGGACAACAAGAATTCACGTTTATCCTATACTGGAATTCACGGAATGTAGGAACATGACTCAAAGTCGAATTTATATTTGAGGTCGTTAATGAGTGGCAAATTTACTCAGTAACTACTACTCTCTGGAATTATTTCACCATTTGATTGTCACAATACTATATAGTGGATCCAGGCTCTCAGATTCTCGACTTGACAACGTTCTACCTTTCGTAGTGTTGTGGTCCAGCGCTGCGTCTTTTGTTTCGTGACGCTGATAGTTTCTTAAAGTTAAGGCCATGGTTCTTCTCGGGAAAAAGAAAACCACTTGCGGCTTTTCTTCACGAACTTCGGCCTTGATTTCTTTTCTTCTCTCTTGTCCTTCCTTCCTTTCCCTTCCTCTTTCCCTCTCTCTCTTTGTTATTTTTTATTTTTTATTGTTAATTTGTTTTACCTTCAGTTCTTTTTTTCTTCCTTTCTTCCGTTTCTCTCTCTATTTCTCCTTTCTTTCTTTTGATTATTCCCTCTTAACAGATATACGAGCTTAAACAAGACTTAGCCGGAGATTCTTGTGTCCTACTGATCGGGAGTGAAGTGTCTAGAGTACCTATAACCATAGGACTGAATCACGCTAAGTACCATGGTTGGAAAATTATCATTGCGTTGAAAGGAACATCGAAGTTCGATATGGCTGCGAATTATTATTCGCGATGGAGATATAGTTACAGAATTACGAAGAGCTAACGAATCAGAAGAGAGGGAAGATATAAACAGGGAAAAAGCTGAAACTCTCTTCATATAATTCTCTATCGGGTTTGTGTTTTAGTTTATTTATTTCCTCAAATCACAACTCAGCTCGCCATCAAGAGCTATATTAGACAATGAGAATAACCCCACCACCCATCAACGTGTTAGAAAAAAAGTGACGGGTGAAGGCTGATTCTCCTCTTTCAGTCTTGGACGTGAAACTGAAGTGAGGCCACACATTCCTCAGGGGTAACGCTTACTTTGTAGGGTTAAATGAGAAGACAATTGTAGATATATCTTTAGGTCTGATGCCGGTGCTATGTATCTACATGCTTAGTACTTACTGTACACCGTCGGATCAGACCGTGAAATTCTCCGCAGGCTAAACGTTGAGGTGTGTCAGCACCACTAACCGAACAACTGCGGTACTCGGTATGCTCGATTGTGATTGATGGAGAATTGTTCAACAGTTTTTCCAGGAATGGGGCTAAACCGGTTGATCTCAGCCCCCCTGTCTTCCCCAACTTCTTGGGGCCGTTCTCCACACCCATCTCCAATATTCGGGTAACCCTCAGCGCCCATTTAGAATACCAGTAACCCGTCTTCAACATCCCGTTCCGACAACTCCGGGCTCGCGGATACATAGTACGTGAAATTAAACCGAGCAACGTAATCTAAGCTGCGTGTTCTTATCGCAAAGATCGCATCAGCGAACCAAGATATAATAATAGATCCATCCGATATATTGAGTTCTGGGGTTTAGGGGCGGGACAGCTTTTCTGGGGTGTATGACCTCCGCTACTGATATAACGTTACGGATAGATAACCACTACTTGTATAAAAATGGGTTCTTGTCAATGCTTTGTCTTTCAGATAGGATGGGTAACGTTTAGGGGGCTTCACACATACCTCGGCGCTTCTTAAGCCTAGCCATGTTGAAGCTCGTAGGACTGCCTCGAAACAGTTTGCTTTGTTTCATGTAGCCTCTGAAGATGTTTCGGTATCCTAGTTGCTACGGTAATTGTGAGATTTCTTCTACACGCCACTCACAGAAACATCCATCAATGGAATTTCATTATGGTCCCCGCTAGACTCGATGTCGCCTCTCGCGGCCCACCTCCCCACAAACTACTGGCACCACAGTACTAGCAGCTGTGGGATAAGGGCGGGGGCGGTTCAGGAGGGTTGATGACATGCTTAACATCTGTTTCTAGCTCTGTTATCACCTGCGTGGACGGCCGCTACAAAATGCAGTAAAAAATGTAGTCGGATGTTGTAAATGCCAAGGCTAATTATATCAATCTGGAATAAAAAAATGAAAACCGAACACTGGCCAAGCGCCGGGGGCCATGAACCTTGTAATATTGGATCATTGCAATGAGCCGGCTGATAGGCAGTTTAGTGTATGTGTAGTGCAGGTAGCGTGAGGTAATAACATGCCTAATATCATGTACCCTTATTAACTATAATAACACAACAGACCCTGCGCGGGGGATTCCTGTAGCAGGCTAAGCACCAAAATCCTGCAATCTAGTGGCTGGAAGAATTATTGTCGCTCATTCATGCCATGATTCACCTAGTATGATTGATAGGAAACCTTGTACCGCTTCTATTCTGTCCAGGTAAGTTCCGGCTCAATTACACGCTGGATATTTACAGCAGTTACTCTAATCTACTTTTGTGACCATACTAATTGGTCCACCCCCCAGTTTCTACCAACGCCTCAACTGTCCTATTAAACTTGAGCCTCAGCTGAACGGAACCTGGCATATCGCATGGAGTAATCCCGTTTGACACCATTACCACCATCACTCAAATCTACTCGACATAGAAATCTCTGCGCACCACCATTTCACGCTCTTCGCTTTCGTCAATCTTCTTAGGTGTGTCACAAGTAGCCAGTACGATTTTAGCCAAGGTTACACCGGAGGTATACGGCATGATTGGCAGCGGTTGCCATGCACCTACCAGCGTTTGATCTTTTCTTGGTCGTTAGTTCGAGCGCTACTTGACTTTCTAGTCTTGAAAAGATATCTGAGTTGGGAGCTCGGCTCTGGTAGGGGCCATCATTCTCCTTGCGCCAGGACGCGCCACGCGGCGAGTCGATCTGAGAGACACATTATTGAATTCCGTCGACGTAGAAAAGATGTTGACTCAGGTCCCGATGCCGGCTCATCGGCCTAGTCCAAATGGAAGTGTCACGCCAGAAGTTGCGATGGATCTTGATTCAAAAGCTGTAACGCCGAGTCCAAGCAGTATTAATACAAGTAACAGGCTGCGGAGAGGCGACACTCGGACCGCCGTGATTGTCTACGGTCCTGGTCAAGAGAAGATAGTATCTATCTTTGCGGATGTGTTAGGAAAGCCGTTTCAACTGGCCGACAGTTTCCAAGGTAATATAGCGGCAGAGAAGGCGCTGGTTCTTGGTATTTCCGCTGAAAGCGCGAGGGTCAGCGTAGCTGAACGAGACCGAGAAACCGTGGTTGTCATACATGCCCACAACGTCGATCTCGGAATGCCTCCTGATACATATCTCTCTACTCAGTGTGACTACGAGTTCTTATATTCTGATGGTCTATTCTTTCGCCGGGACCTGGCTCGTTTCATCTCGTTCACGCTTGGGCAGGTTAATCATCACGATACGCTCATGGAGAAGCCTCGCACATTTTTTATATCGACGACATTTCCCGATGTCCGAGCTGCTTTGCCGAACATCGAAGTGCTTACGGTTGGATGTGATGCGGTGGAATTGCGGGTGGACTTACTTAAAGAACCGCTAGGGGACGGCACTTTTGCGGAGATACCAAGTTTAAGTTACGTGGGTGAGCAGATAATGCTCTTACGGCAGAGGACCGAACTACCCATCATTTACACCACGCGCTGCACACGAGAGAATGGACGTTTCCCAATGGACAATCCCGACTTATTTTACGAATATCTTTACCGCGCCGTTCAATGGGGTGTCGAGTATATTGATGTCGAGGTGTGGCTCCCAGAAGATATTCGACGAAAGCTCTACGAAAACAGGGGTAATAGTCACATCATGTCAGCTTTTCACGATTTTTCCGGCGAGTTCAAGTGGCCGTCAGCCTATGCGCAGTCTGTCTTCGTTGAGTCGTGCAAGTATGCACACATTGTCAAGATGATTGCCATTATAAACGACCATAACGAGAATTTCGAATTAGAGTACTTTCGGTCCAAGATACGAGCTGAGTACCCGACCTCGCCTCCATTTTCCGGCCTTAACATGGGAGAGACCGGTCAAATATCTCGGACATTCAATAAAGTCTTCACACCTATTACTCACCCTCTGCTTCCAATCATCGCCGCACCCGGTCAGATGAGCGCTGCTGAGATTAACGCCGCCTTAGCTTCTCTAGGCCAACTTCCGAAGAGTAGTATATATGGTATCATCACATCGCCCTCTCGAATCCAGGTTCCTCACGCCCCGTTCTACGAGAAGTGTTTTAACGAGTTAGGCTTACCGCACCATTTCGCAGTGGTCGAACGGCAGAAAAAGGGACCTTTAAGCATTGAAGCCTGGTGCAATCAGAGATCTTTTGGAGGGGCATATCTGAACCCTGCTGTTTCTTTCGCAAGTCTAATGCATCACAGTACATTTTTCTCAAAGCTTAATAACGGGACAGGTCCAACTCTCACTGAAGCGGTTCGCATGATAGGAATGGTGGATACCATCGTAGTCCAATCCAGCCCAACATCTTCTCCGGGATCTTCACCCCCATCAATACCTTCCAGCCCCCACCGCCGTAGCGACTCATCGCTCAGTCCGACACCCAATAACACTTACGGGTTTCCTACTTCATATTCACTTCTTTTTGATAATGCAAGTTGGCGTGGCATCCTTAGCACTCTCACACGGGATCTTGCACCCTCAGCATATTTCGGGCGTACGGCTGTCGTTCTGGCTTCTCATGCTGACGACGCTGCTTCTGCTATGTATGCACTGAAAGCTCTTCGCGTGGGAAAAGTGTACACAGTCGGCTTCAAAACACCACCTGCTCTAGCGCGCAGCTTCGAAGTCGAGCCATTCAATAGTCTCGAGAGCCTGCAGAAAGCAAGGGAAATGGGCGATGATACTGGCCCCTTCGTTCTCATATCCGCTCTTGGGCCGGAGAAATCTAGTCTTGTGGGAATGTTGGTTCGCCTCTTTGGAGGCACCAGGGGATCTTCATCCCAGATCCGAAAAGTTTTCTTAGACCTCGCGGACGGTCCAAGGAAGGGCGACCCAGGCGCCGTTGCTGAACAATGCGGCTTCGCTGCATACGGGGTAGAAGATACGACTGCGTTTACTACTGCAGAAACCGTCAGGTTACTGGTTGGGCAAAATGTGCCGTACAGCTTCGTCCGTTTGACCAGTGGAAAGGGAATGTTTTAAGACAAGACACACTCACCTATACGTTTCAAATCAACCTGGTGTTGATATCCGAAGATGTCTGCCTTCGTGGCCTCCCTAAATCATCAAACGTCATTCATCAAGCACCATGGAGCGACAGCGATCTCTTACCACGTGACAACCTACGACGATTCATTTTACATAGAAGGGGCGAACGCCTGCGACTGAGACTCAAAGGTCACTGCAGTTAGGATTTTCGACTATGCCTCTATCCATGGTGCTGATGGCAAATGCGAAGGGCACTACGGCAAAATTGCCTTCCGAACAAGAAACATTATGCTACAAGTTCGAATGGTTGATACGACTCTTGAGCGATGTTTCAAGCGTACTTCACATCTCTAGTCACAGAAAGCAAATAGTGTCTTGGATGATGATTAGGGTGTCGATAACAAAGTGGCAGAAAGCGGAAATACTGGCTAAGAAGCTGGATGGCATACTTCACTTCCATAAAGTCAACCCCCCCCCCCCCTTTCTGATGGGGAGACTACATTGCATTCTGGTATGGTTAGAGCATTACTTCACGGCAAGTGATCGTACAAGAAGGATGCACCTATAAAGCAATATTATGGGCGGGAGACAGTGTTTATCAACTTGATCATAGCAATATTGAATTCATGTTGATCTAAGGCCTAATATTAGACCATTTCCGGTCTACAATATATAAGTCGATGGTGCTGTTGTTGAAACTAAAGATATATCATACATTTATTACTGTGCATGCTAGACCTGCAATAAGCGAACCATACGGTCTGTATCCTAACTTGTTCCAGCTCCTCAAGAGAAATGCCGTACTCAAGGTGCATGATGCATGATGTAAGAAGCAGACTAGATATAGAACGGAACCGACTCACCTTGCATATTGGGGGTCGAAATCAAGAACTCGGAGACATGTATTAAGCTCCGGCCGAATGCACACTGAAGGTCATTTACGACCTACCTGGCCGTTCGGTAGATGATTGGTCCTTTCGGGGTTTCTACATTATCGAAACTCATACTACGTTCGTCTACGATCGTCTGCTAATCTTCTTATTCAGGCTTTGAATACATCGTCACGGGATCTTGATCGCAGACAAAAACTAATGGGAAATGATACATCAAATGAGCTTTCTCGTTACGAAGCGCCTGTTCTTGTTTCATAGAGAATGGGCATTGAGAACTAATCTCCGTGCGACTGAGCATTCACGTTGTTGATCAAACTTATATCGATCCTGTTGTCACTTGAAGGTATAAATGAATAAGCACACTTTCATAAGATATACATTTCCTTCTACTATCACTATTAGAGAGATACATGTCACCGTCAGTCGTATAATCAGAAAGTTGAACGATATGCTGTATGAAGATCACACATCTAGAAAATGACGTTGAAGTCGATAAATGACAGGGGCTGTTGCCCGGCGTGTATTGTATGATCAACATTTGGGGGCTGTTGATGCACCCCAGAAAGTAGTATGTATGTAGTAGGTATTAGTGGGCATCTGCTTCTGTACCACAACAACTACGACGTTGGATTCTCGGTTCCACGGAGAAGAAAGCCGTTGAAATCTGATCACGCCCGGCTAGCAACACAGTCCTTGCGTCATGCGCCCCGATTTATCGAACGGCCCCTCTCTTCGGTGCAACGCTCTGCAGAGTAAAGGCGTTGAGAGACTAGTCCTGGCATACAAGTAGTACTTACTGCTTACCATAACGAGTAGGTCAATTAGCTCATGCAGACCGCTGGCCTTTATTGGTTATTCGTATGCCATGACGGCGAATCATGGCTCGCAGTGAGCTACGATATGCTATCCGGGCCACAGGCTTTCCGAGCCGACTTAACAAGCCAGCAGCTATCTTTCTGGAGATATATGATTGCAGCTTGAAGCTCTTACAGGCTTCCTCTCCTGGCCTGCTGCGAGTCGTATTGAATATAAAAAGGAAAAAACACAAGCAGAATAGTAGTACAACAATAACTACCAGTATGTCATGCCTGCAGGGACTATCTGGCCTGCCTCCACAGTGGCCGTTGCTACACTAAGACTCACTATTCATGGCTTGGGTCCTTGGCAATGGAGGTGCCCTATACTGCAACATCACACGGCGCATAAGATGTTGTGGCGATCTAATCCAGACTATTCAGGCATTGAAGCATGTCGTCAAAAGGCCACATCTTGATTGAATAGGGTGATGAAGGAAGCAGCTTGACGAGGATAATCCCTAGTCGTACGTCATAAAAGAAAGCACTACAACCGTAATCTGTTCCAGAACTTTTAGCCCACCATCTCGCTTCGTCCGATCTTACTAACTAACAGAACTGGCATCGTTGAAGGCACGGTACTTATTCTGTTCATGTAGGAAGCCCAGACGAGCACGTAGCCAAGCTCAACCGTTGCTAGACTAGCTATATACACGAAACCAATCTTCAGGGTGTCCAAGAACTCGGGAACCCACAATGGTATGATATCTAGGTACTCGGTAGCGCAGTAAGCATATCTGACAATATTAAGGATGCGGCAGATTTTATGTATGCTGCAGCTTGCCGTACGCTACCCGTACTTGTCTCCTATCTGGATAGGGCGTAAGCGAAGCGAGTAGCGCCCACGGTATTTAATGTATACCTAGTGTACAATAAGTTACTTTTAACCATGAACCATGATATACTCGTATACACGCACACATGGTGGTGTCAACTTGTGCATCTGAATGCCGCCACCTTTCACAACCGGGAAAGCTTGCTCGACAAGCTTCTCGTGCTTGCATCGGCAATCCCTTCTCAACTCCGCGAGTTGAGACGGCACTGACCCGCCGCCCAGCCTAATATAGGCAAGCCTCCATACCCTGGCCAGTGGTGTCTTCTACGACACTTGACACCTTCTAGACTACCTTCTAATATAGCTATAGAAATGTTGCTATAGGAGTTTTACCCCTGGCCTGACATTGGCGCACCAATCAGATCCTGGCTGCTCCAGCATGTTGGCACACCGAGTACCATGTCTATACTACATACACTAGGTATTCGTCTGCATTCGGTTTTTTTTACTTGGGTATGAAACACTACTACGTATTCGACGCCTAGTAGATAGCAGGCTTACTATTCGCAGCGGCGAATGGTTTCCTCTCATATGATCTATCTGATGGTATCGACAGCTTAAATTTTGGAGCTGCTCTTATTGAGAAGAAATACGTGTCGATCAGCCTGTACATAGACCGTTTTTGAAACTGAGCCCTTGACCCGTGCCAAGCAATTTGTTATCTCCGAAGATCCGGCGGTTTACCTGCATGCTTACATAGATACTGAAGGTTGCGAATCTTAAAGATATCGTGTATAAAATTTTACTACAATTAGAGGTTTGCACCATTATTTTAATCTGAGGGTTGAAATAAAACTCGACGTTTAACTGTAGATACGAAAATACTACGTAGCGTATCTAGTGTCGGGGTTCCAAATACAACCGTTGGATCCCAGTTCAACATAAGCCCGATTTACCGACAGATGCTCACTAATATTAGCAAATGACCACAGCTAGTCTTTTAAGTGCCTGGCTTCCCGAACTAGCCAACATTCTACGACTCGGTGGTAATGGCAATCTAATTAGGGACCAAAAGCATTAAAATGTAGAGAGCTTCTTGTCATTAATCGTATAGCATCTAATCCTCTCTCTGTGGTATTGTCCTCTCATACCAGAAATAGCAAACAGCGGTTTGTTCCGCCAGGAGGACATGGCAAGAATTCTGTCCAAACAAGGTATTTCCTAGTATTTCATCCAATGTACATACCACAACACCGAATCTCCTTACATGGGTTGCACTTACTTGCATTCATTTGTCGTACTTTGTATACATAATTAGTACATCGGAAAGCCGCTGCCGGAGTCTTTCGTAAAAACCCTAGCAAGCTTGGAGACCTGGTCCATTTTAAGGCCGGCATTTTGAACGCGTACAGTAGAAGTGCTGCCAGAACATGCTTCCCAATACCGGTATCCATTTTTACTTGGCACCTCCTTAACAGCTCAGCGTCGGTTGCGCCGGTTCCACGCCGATGACCCCACGTATCATAGCTTTTAATCGATTAGGAGTTTGAGCCTTGCTTTTGTAAAAGTACTTTTGTATTAGACAGAGAAAAACACAGGCATTGTTTTCTGTTTCGAACTATCATACGTTATCTTATTTACATATTTTCTATCATTTGTATGGGTTTTCTTTCTGGCTAATAGGATATCCCTGCTCGAAGCCATGTTGGTACATACAGCACACGTATATGTACATTGCTTGAATAACGCTTGCTCCAAAACGTCCATCCAGCGCGTGTGTATCCCCTGCAACGGTGCTTCCCCGCTGCGGCCCCGCGCTGACCTTGTAATGGAGGTTGGCCGTGAACCCGGAAGAGTGAAGTCAAGGCGCTGTTCAAGGATAAGAGTTGGCCTAGCGTGGCAAACATGGAGCACCCCAGAACATAAGCGCGATCTTGGGATGTTATAGTATGTATTGTAGTATACACTAGGCGTCTGTCGAGGGGCCACATAATTTATGGCACGGGTTTGGTTGACATGGGGTAAGTTAGCTGACATTTATTATGTGAATCGCTTCCGCCAGACGCTCGTGCGAGCTCAGCTACACCACCGCCAGCTCTATGATCTGCAGATTCTATGATACGGTGATTGGTTGAGACAGGAAAACTTGAACCGTCGATACGGACGGCGAGCATTGAGTATGAACAAGAGAAGCCCAGCAACGAAACCAACGCCTTCGTGCCGCTGAAGAGAGCCAATTCAAAGAATAGGCCAGCTCCTCGGCATAACACCACCCCGAGCAGTCTGGCAAGAACTTCTTGGTTTATGCCAAAGCAAGACTCGTGGCTCTATTCACCCGTTCGAAATTCCGAAACGAATTTGTGAACATGAGCTTAACCCACTCAAACAGCACCCATTCACTCGTCATGTCGCGACCTCAGGTGGGGATTGAACGCTTGCCGACACGGCGGATGAGCAACGAACCACGAGAGTCAATGAACTGTAAATCGTGTCGGAAACGCAAGGTGCGTGCTAGGCTTCTAACTGCTAGGGATTTTGACATCTATCAACGTACCCGGCAATTATGCTAACAATTGACTGCTGGTGCGTAGATCAAATGTAATCGGTTACGTCCGTCTTGTGAAGCATGCCAAGTTTTCCAATGCCCGTGTATATACGGTACGTCTGATGGTTGGATTCTCTGCGGTCCAGATTTCGGGTACTAATAGTACGCTTTTCAATTGCAGATGCCGTCCCCAAGAAGCGAGGACCTAAAACAGACGTGCTTGAGGCTTTGCTGAAGCGGGTAGACGGCCTAGAGGCACAGCTTAAGGACCAAAAGAAAACGCTAGGCAGTTCCCCGACCATAGAGGAGGCGCCATGTGCGAAGACAGAGGTGTTGGATAGCAACTCTGAGGCGCCTGCTTCGGATTCAATACCACCAGCTCCTACAGCGGCATCTGAACCCAGACCGAAACGCGCGGCTCTCGACACATCTCGAATATCGGATTCTGGGTCAGACACAGCTCTCTACTCTCCTGCCATGACTAACGATTCACCTCCTTCAATTCCGTCAGATGCCCTTCTTGATACGTACTTTACACGTTTCCACGCAAAACCTTACCATATACTAGACGAAGCGTCTGTTCGACAGCGGCTGCGACTTAATCAACTGCCGCCGAACCTAGTCCATGCTATATACGCCGTTGCTGCGAGGTAGGTCTCACGTCGATACGATTGGCTATTGATCCTGTTTCTGAATGAATCCAGATATACGCCGCATCCCACTGGGTACCAATCGGCTGTGAGGCTAAGCGAGAATTTCGCTTCCATATCTAGAAAAGAGATTGATATTGACGAGCCAACCATTGATACCCTACAAGCGCTTCTTCTTCTCGTGATAGCTTATATCGCGTCAGGGAAAGGGAAAAAAGCCTACATGCTCCTGAGTACGTGACATATGTGTCGTCACCCCCCAGCGTCTGAGTGCCCATTGAGCTAATTTATTGTGCAGCAAACGCGATTGGCATGGCAATGGCCCTCGAGTTGCACCGTGAAGTAGACCCAAATGCGCCTATCGCGCCTCTAGAACGCGAAATGAGGAGGCGTTTATTTTGGTCATGCTACCTACTGGACAGATTTATGGCATGCGGTTCAAAGCGTCCATGCCTTATTGGCGACAAAACAATTTTCCTACGTCTACCATGTTGGTTTCCAACGCCTGGCGGCCTGCCTATCGAGGGCGAGTTCTTCCAGAGCGGGTCGAATCTTCACTCTTTACAGGGGGGTGGCAGAAAATTTCAGGGAGGCAGCGCAATGCTCATCGATATTAGCCGTGTTCTAGGTGTGACGAATCGTTACCTTGCGGCTGGCGGAGTTAAAGGTGACTCGCATTTTCCATGGCACACGCTTTCAAAGCTTTCCAAGATAAGACAGGACCTCGATATTTGGGCGTCTGGCACTGAAGACGTTTTCTCAAGTTTAGACACTCTGTTCGGGCATCCGGAATGCACTGTTTTAGTGCTCAGCAAGCTCGTGTACCACTTGATTTATTGCTTGATCTATCGGCCATTCCTGCCCATCGACCTTGCAGAACTTGCCGTGACAGGTCAGCACCAATCATGGCAGATTGAGGCCACAAATATGTGCTTCCTGCATGCCAACGCTATCACCGAACTGGTAGAATTAGGGAAGCAGACGGGAACTACTGAATGGCCAGCCTTTGTGGGATACTGTCTCTGCACCGCTGGCACAGTTCATATCCACGGGACGCACTATAATAGGGTAGGAGCAAGAGGAGGTGACATGGGAAGTTTTGCCGCATCTGCAGATTTCCTTTCGCGTGAGATGCAACAACTTAGCGAGCTCCGGTACGCATGGGCGAGTGTACAGCATCAACGAGAGGTTTTGCAGAATGTTTATAACGCCCATGCGGAACTTGTCAAGCGACTCGCTACCAACTCAATGCGCTACTCGCCTGCGTTTAATCTTGAGGATTTTTTCGGCCGCTATGCAAATATTACCGGCCTGGGAGGCGAGTCCTTCGACTTTGATGGAGCTAACTTAAGCCTAGTGGAAGTGGTTATCGACTTCACTACGGACACATACACAGGAAATGACTTGCATGCCCCTCGAGACAATTGTGAACCCGACCGGCCAAATCTCAAACGAAAATTTCCAATGACCCCGAGCCTCAACCGATACGAACCAGGTAATATTTTATCAATAAATGCCAACATAAATAGCCCAACCTCGATCGGACCGCCTGTTCCTAGCGCCTCCTCTCGTCGTTTCTCGCTCGCTACCGGGTCCCAAAGTTCGCCCATGATGCGCGTCGCTCCCTTGACACACCCTCACTCAGCAGCGCAAATCGTGAACCAAACACACGATCCAGCGGCAGATCAATCGACACATGTTGTACCGGCAACACCAGCATTCTCAACACAACAGCCCTCACAGACTTCGGGTTTCCAGGGCAATTCTGTCTCTAGCCCAGGTCATTTTTTAGCCTCGGCCCAGAATACTGACAACGGCAGCAATGGAGCAAGTCTTAGCACCTATGACCCAATGTTTGGTACAGTTCCTACGAACACTTTCCCCTCTCCTGCACCTTGGCAAGCCGAGGACAATGACGGGGAGAGTGCTATGAAAGTGTCCACCCCTGGCGCCAAAAGCCATGATGGTAGCACCATCACAGGAAATCTAGAAGAAAAGGACCCGTTCCTAAGTCTCCTAGAACAGCTTGCCGAAAACGAAAACTTTATGGGGCAAGGAAATGAACTAGATTTCTTTGTCACGGCCGCCCAAGGCTGACGCATATCTCTACCAATTGCGGTTCAACACTATACCTAAGTCCTTTCATATATATAGAACTATATATTTAAGGCATCACGAAAAGATTCGACACGACTGTACTATTAGGAAGCCGGCGTTAGCGAGCAAAATCACTGTTAATTGGAAACATGGGCCGGCTTTTGCCCGCTTTTCATGCGTTTTGGGAGCATCATTTGCATTGAGGTAACTCATGAACGGGTCAAACTAGGATGATTATGTTTTGGGCTAAGCATTGAATTGTGTATATAACTCCGGCCAATCATAGCATGAAATTGCTCATAGATGCACCATATTGCAATGTCGTCAAGCATTATGCCCAACACGACTAAAGCCAATACAAAAACATGCACAGATCACAATATAGTCTTTGGCGCGCTTTAGGCGTCGTCTTATTGGAATACAGGATATTAAAAATTCCAAACTAGAACACGACCAACATCAATGTTCGATGCAATGGCTCTATTGCGGAAACGCTCTCACACTATGCGCACTTCTGGGTTGACCCTGACGAGTTCCATCGGGCAATTACAAGCAAGCGGCCTGCAAGTCGTACTTGATATGTAGCAATGACCCATCCGGTCTAAAGCCAATACAGCAATGAAGCCGATAGCAGACAATGGCAATAGAGGACAATACGAGTTCGTCAGGGTTTCTCGGTTAGCTGTTAGCTTTCTGCCCTGGATTCCAATTAAAGTGATTCGTATATTGCAGGTTGATATACCTGTCACAGTCAGTTTCAAGCTACCTGTAAAGCTAGTCGACGTGTAGGTACGTGGAACGCTTGAGCACTTGCGTCGGGCTTTAACATGAGACAGGTTTGTCTTTACGACGGGCCGCACAAGCGCATCGGATGCATGTGTACTATCCAACGCCCTAATTCGAACCCCTACCTCAGGAACAAGCATCCCCGTAAGCGCTGATGGCAACTACTACGCAGATATATTTATCCTACACTACAGTTAATACTTGATGTCCAATCATTCACATACATCAATCCTGTGTTTCCAGAGAAAGCAAAGAGCATACGAGACTCGATTCTCTCTACCTTACTTCCCTTCTTTCGTCTTTTAGACTTTACCACTTCAAATAAAACAGGACTTTCCTGAAGACAGTAGCTTACGTAGCACCCTCCCTAGTTCCTGGCTCCACCAAGACTAGCAAAATCCACATTCAACAATTCTCGGCAATACGGGCCGCTCAACGCAAAGAACTGGAACGATACTGACAAGGAATATCCTCGAGCCATGTGTTGTTGAGAGGTCCCCTGTTCTTAATCATGTATTATTTTCCTAGGGGAGTACCCATAATAGATACACGTGTACATCTGATCAAGACAAAAAATAGCTGTCTCGAACGTCAGTGCCACTTCCTAATCATCGTGTCCAGCTATAGAACTATCTACAGAACGAATGATGTCCGAATATATGGATATTGAGGCTTATAAAAGAACCATCATCGAGCTTATGGAACGCCTTCTCCGAATTGTTTCTATTTACGTTATAGTTAGCCCGTAATGTATTCCAAAGTCGCATTTATGAAGGGAAGGAGAAATGCGGCGGCTTCCTATGTAAGATGTGACAGTGGTGTTCCATAGAGTCAAATAGGCCGGTAATTGAACGGCGCTCTTGGATATCTGAAAGTCATTTTCGATAACTCATGCAAAAATCAAGTATTGTTTTATAAATGGGTTTGTAGATGTTCTTATAACCGAGACAACTGAATCTGTATGCAGGTCATCATTGCTATGAACTGGGGACTCTCAGAGCGGCAGCAACATCTGACCTTGTTATTTACATTAAAGTATTCATAAAACATACATAATTCCGACCAATTAAGCTGATCTCCAGCACGACAGGCTGCTAGCGGATCTAATATCACAGAATGAGAATATCACGTAACTCTGCCTAAACGGACTTAGAATTTTATCTGGGTTACGCACCAGTTCCCCTTACCACGATGAGCCTTCCGTTTTTTCAATTCTTTTGCCGGTTGACTTCCAATGCCTCTCGCCTTGCGTTGAGATAACTCATCGGACATGTCCCAGTCAATCTCACGGCAGATATAAATCAGTGAAATGAGATCAACAACGAGCGAGCTATTGCGAGGAAGAAGAAGAAGAGTCGTCTCAACTCTCACGTGCCCAACGCGCATTAGGCATTAACATACCCTAGTATCCGAGTGTAGACAGTCGATCATATATGTAGGGACGGCACGGTACGATCGGCACTTAGCAGCCCACTCCGAGTTCTAGACTCGCTCGCTTAAAGCCTAGCAGTACAGCTGAGCCATTGATCTCAGCCCCTCGAGTCCATTAACTAAGCCTTAGGAAGAGGCAGTGATAGAATAAGCTTCACATACAATGTCCGGGGTATAGCATTTTCTCTATTGCGCACTCGCAGAGAGACGACGTTATCAGCACTCGTTCCCCCACTTTCATAAACGAAGAATATATTCAGTGTTGTCACGTTTGTGATGCGAGTGAGACATGAGTATCATAGTATCCATTTTGGGAAAAGCGGTGAGAGGAGCCCATTATTTGTCAGGTAGGTAGCGGAGACAGCGCAGGTTGTTTGTGAGGAAATGGTGATATAATCCTGAATTAAGGTTAACTTGAGCTTCACATCACACGTAATATCAAAGGGCCAGAAATAAATTCTTCGATATAGTCAAATAGCGCCTACTCGAGTGTTTCGTACACCTTCACGTAACAACAAGTGCCTTGTTGCCTACCCAAGGTACGGATTTCCTGGCACCGAAGTAGGTTACTGGGCACCTAAACCCCCGAATTTCAATCAATCAATAAGATTAGCATTATACTCAAGATTCATGTCCTGAAAGACCTGCTTCTTATACCAAGTCACTAAGCCGTGAGGCGAATATTATATTGCAAGGTTGACAATAAGAACTAATTATTGTTTTTATATTACGAAACAATTCGGACACAAGGATCAACATCCGGAGTTTGAAGAGCGGGTGGTTGTCTAAAACTGGTTCGTCTATCCATATGCCAGGAAGCAACTGTGAGGGTACAATAAGATTTTTTTGTTGCGCAATGGTCTCCAAAGGCATTGTATTCCCTCACGCTATATACAATCTGAAACCTCTTGCCTATATCGTAGAATCATAGGATCGCGATATTAATAGCTCAGTCCGGAATACTCTGTTGACTAGTTGTGATGCCACGGTCTCCTATCTAAGTACCTACAGCTATCTTTACTACCAATGAAGTATAGGCAGGTAGCCAGCCATTGACAATTGTAAACCAAAACAACAAGAATTCCCTTGGATCTAGTTGAAATTGTCATGTAGTTAGATATGAATGCATGAAATGGATCTTACAAAGATTCGTCCGGGCTACGATAGTATCAATATGAATGAATCTGGAATAAACCAAGACATTTACGCAACCAGTTAGCAATTGTGAGTGCGCCATGGTCAAGAATTATCATGTACGCTAGAAATAACTTCACCACGTCGCTAATGCGTTCCTCTCGACGTTAAATTCGGTGATCGGATGATGATGGTCAAGGCAACTAGGAGGTTAGAGTCTTCTTTATTGCTTCTTATGTTGTATCATGGTATGAGGCCGGGCATTAAGAAGAGAAGCCTTTCGTTATCCGTGCGGATTCTTGTTGTTTCATTCTAATCACAAGCTCCGATGCCAGGTGATCGATTCATTGCTATCCGGGCCTCATTCTTCTAGGTATCTCTATCAATCTCCTAACCGTTAATACTCCGTCGACCTGCGTTCCTTTTCTCCGCTGACAACACCGAAACACATCAAGTCCCTTCTTCCCCGTGGAATCTGCCGGGTCAAGACTGCTAGTTTAGGGTATTGTAAGATATATGTTGTCGCATGACGGATCTGGAGCTTTCATACAGATGCTACAGCTATCTACAAGTAGTCTTTTTGTTGTAGTTCATGACAAACGGTAATGCCACGTAGTGCACAGGGTACAGACAACCATTTTTATACAGCTAGCTAGTTGTCCACGAAGGTTTTGAGACCTTCGCGCAACAACATGTGTCTTTACCTACCCCAAAGCACGAGGCCCCTGACAGGTTAACCTTTAAAACAAGATCTGCTAATTATTACGAAACTAACACTTAAAACGGTTTCTTTCCTTGCATGAGCTACACTAAATATTTGCCCGAATAAGGATGTCACAGACTTTCTCTGGGCGTATATCTGAGCTAAATAGAGCTCGATAAGCGGACAGCGTAAGTGCTATAGTTTCCGGTATTGGGTAAGCCTGGGAGTTCACTTCAGTATAGCATGAGGTATCCGAAATGAGTCTTTGGGTGGCAATTAGTGGACGTAGGCAATCAGAACTCTATTAGCAGAGCACAGTTGGTCGAAGATGAGGTAGCTTAGCCACTTAAGATACAGTATGCAACTTTACTTCTCACCAACACATTTCATGACATCCCTCATACCAGCACACATTCGAATCTTGGCACAAGTATTGTCTATTAATCACGTATAATTCGTAAATAGCGACAGCGGTCGCTCCACCCCATCCCCCCTTTCATATGCTAGCTATGCCTTCTTTCCGAAGCATAGTACGGACACTGTTTTGTGACGAGTGCCATAAATCTAAGCTGGTATCTAAGTCCTTTACTTTATATCCATCATCCATCTAGATAGTATGCCCAAAATCCCTCTCTTCTACACCCCGATAAGCCACGCGCCCCTGCATAACATGTCATCACCAACCGAACTGCTCGCAATGAAGTTCAACAGACGGCCCGTTGATGCTAATACAGCTAGCCGTCGTGTTTCGCACGGTATTAACTAGACCCAGAGGGCCACACGCTGCGACTAATACTCTCTCGTTTTTCGCCGCCGATCCTATTGCCTCGCGGACCGAAGTCTCGATATCGGGTCGGCCATATATGATAGGGAGGCTCACGCTGTCCGTCGTTGAACGGTTCGCCTCTCTGGATTCTACTTTAGATAGATTATCGTTCTTTTCTGAATCTTCGTCGCGGGCAGCTACAGAAGATGTCTCTGTGCTTAGCCCTGGCGTAGCTTTGTCCGAGATAGAGGCTGGTTTCGATTCCACGAGAGTGAATAGCTGAGATGATAAGGGTGGAATGGGCACTACCTCTCCGATCTTCTGTATTGTGTCGACTTTCGTTAAATGAATCTTTAGGCCGATCTTATCCGCGCATTCGTGCGTAAGCAGGTGGCTTAGATGCTCTGTGAACCATTCTATGCTGTCTGAAACCTCGCGTCAGTAATTTTACTTTGGTTTCAGGAAGACCTAGTATTGCACACGTACGATGGCTCCGCGACACCCATATAAATTCAATTTGCTTTGTCGACTCAGGACTCAGCCTCCGGATCATATCCGCCGCTATACCAATGGTGAAGGTGGCGCCTGAACCGCCTGCCACCAGTATGACCTTGTCGTATTCCATGGGGTCTGGCAATGTTCCATATGGTCCTTCAACAGACACCTTGAGATTTTTACCTGGGTTTTGAGTCGCAAATTCATGTAGATCTTTCGTAAATCCACTATGAGTGTTGATGACGAGTTCCATAGGTTCGGTGGCTACTATGGTGAAAGGGTGCGTCTCAAAAGAGCGGATATGCGGTAACCAGACATAGCAATGCTCTGTAGAGTATCGGTTAGTATATGTAGCTAAGCTTAAAAATTGTTTATTCGGTGTACTTCGATCTCTTCGTTCTTCTGGGTCTAAATGCCAAAAAAGAAACTCCAACAAAAGTTGAGATGAACGTTAATCAACTTACTTCCAGGCCTTGCACGTGTTATTGGTTTCTTTATCACCACACGAGTGCCACCATTGGGCAGTGGGAAGACCGTCGCTTCGTTATTGAGACCATTGTAAGCCAGTCGGGCGATTCGAATCATCCGATCAGAGACCCAGAGGGAGGCAACCACAATGGTGATGATCAAAGTCTTTTCATCCAAACTTGGTCGGTGGAAGCCTAAGGCGACAACGATCACCACGAACAAAGATAAATGAATGATATAAAAGAGCTCGTACTTGGCTCGCTGGAGGGTCATGCCAGAAAGAACCGTGAAGAGCATGGCGAATCCCACGACGATACCGGCGGTGACGACATTCTCACGAAGAATATACGTGTACCCATAGTTGATGAAATAGGACGTGTATAATGATGCGTCTGTATGGTAGTGGTGTTAGCAACTGTTTTTTAGACTTCTCGATTGTAAGACGAAACCGCCGAATGTACGGCTATCGTACAGAAAGGGCCAACAGCTGGAACGACAGAGAGATACACTGAAGCATTACGTACGTAAAATCGCATAAAGGAGAGTTGTATATCCAGCTATTTTATGAAGACTGTTGAGCCGCTCGTATGAGTACGCCGTCAAGAATGCGAGAGGTGTGTTCTTCAGTGCTAGAAAGACTATGTATCCAAAGTCAGTATTTGGTCTTATAGACAGGATAATGAGCCCTAATGCAGATTTTACTGAAATAGAAGTAACCCTAAAGAGGGCTCCTTCATTTGGTACTCAACGAAAGAGCAGAACTCGATATTCATAGTACTTACCAACAAACGCCAGATTTCCGGCTGCCATCCTATGTGAGGGGTTAGTAGGGCAGAAGACTTAGATGATTCCAGTACTCACCACCCGAATCTTGAAGCAAAGTTCGCAGTTTTGCTGAAGTCGACACGGTAAAAGCTAAACAGAGCGTTCAACCCTACAAAGGCGATAACAAGTGCAGCATGGCCAACAGATGTAAAAGCAGGAAGCTGTCTAAGGAGGACTTTTCGAAAGGTCCTTGGCAAATCGTTAGTATAGTTGTAGCACAACGACAACCTCTGTGACTCACCTTGACAATACCACGATAGGACGAAGAATATTAGACTGGGACGAATTCCATGCCAGACGACGAATCCAGTGGCCCAAGATGAATATGCCGATAAGAGCTGCGAGGGATGCAGCATAGTATGACAGAGTTTGTTCGTTGACTTGTAGTCGAATTTCCATCCACGATTCGCTTGAGCTAGAGCCACCAGTGGCACTGGCGCGTGGAGATTTTGTGAACGGCGGCGATTCCATTTTCTTTGACAAGTGTAAGGCTTAATCGATCTAGTAATGTCGATATAAGAGGCTTCAGCTTCGTAGCATGCCTGTATCGCTGGTTTCCTTACGGGTAGGAATGGTTATGTGTGTAGGTAGTCTATCGACTTATCAATATTGGGGGAGCGTAGATATGTATTCTCTTGAGAGGCTCCGAGGATGGAGAATAACACGTTCAAGTAGACCGGAGAAATATCTGGGGTCACACCGGACCAAGTATAATTATACGAAGAAGCCCGTCTATTCTCACGGCTCTGGCCGCTCAATTAATTATTCCAATTTAATGAAGGTTAGCGGAGACCAGAGGCCCTATCATGAACAAGGCTTTAATACTGGGATATGGTCTAGTACGGCAGCGAGGAGGGTCTGAAGTAGTTCGTTTCTTGGCTTTTGCAGGTCTTGGAACGCCACGGTTATATGAAATCCCCATCTTAAAAAAGACGTAATATGATATCACGGTGCAGAGCTTATTTACACCTTCCCACAAGGCGAAGACCGTTACAATCACCGCTTTGATTTCAGATACAGACAAGTCAAGGGATACATAGTACTGGGGTAAGAAGTCACTTCTTCAGCATGTACAACAGCTGCTGTAGTTCAATGATACTGTTATGTTGACTACGACGGGTCGGTAAATGCTCCGAAACCCGAATCATACGCAATGCTTGGAATACGACGCGAATACGCCTCTTTGTCCGTCAGACCAACATCATAATAGGATCTGATAAGTTGTACATGTTTGACTTCAACACCTGCTATGAAAACCAAACGGTCATATCAATTGGATCGCGGACCTGGATGCATTCGTAACCGGAAGGAGATCTCTACGTCGGAGCCAGTCTACAGAGGCCTAATCCTAGTTTGTGGCGCAGGACGCCCGCACACCGGAACCAGTAAGTGACCATGGATAATGGTGTATGGCGGTTGCACAGGTCCGTGAACAAGCCGCAGGTACAAGTTTTTGGCGCCCTTCCGGACCATTAGTAACCAACCAGCTTTAAGAACAGTTGGGGGGGACGGTAAGAATTTCCCTTGGCCAGAGTGCCACATGTTAGAAGTTGGCAGTGACAAAAAGCTGGGAATAGTAATATGGCTAAAAAGACCAAGAGATTTATCCGTGCTAGACTGTCTACGGACGACATGCGGCCGGTGATCTCTGGTGTTTCCGTTTTGAGGCATTGACACGGTTTTCGGTGGAGCAGCTCTCCTGATGAGTCCCATAGACGGACCATCTGCCAAGCCGGCCGACAAATTCGCCCCGATTGAAAAAAAGAATAAGACCGTTAGAACCCACTATTGCGATGTTTAGAACCTGGGCAAAACTCCACAGGTCCGGTCGCGTTCGGGAAGCTACATGGTTTTAGATATGTTCATGTTAGTTGTTAGCTTATAAATGCATTATTAAAACAGAATAAGCACGAATGGGACGGGTGTTATCCCAAAGGTGGTAAGACAGGTGGCAACTCCGATCTGAATTTGATTGCTCAATGATGTGATTGGGAGCCGCTTGGCTGTTATTCCGTGATAAATGCAGCTCAAACCATGCTTTCTTTTCATTATTCTCTTCATGTTTCAGATCATTATCCTACCAATTACACTCAAGCGAAAGGACATCAGACCCGACAACAGAGCAAGTATGATGACGTGATGAGTAGAATGAATGAGGATTGCTTGGGATATAAGGCTACGACGACACGTGGCACGGACGTCACTCAACTCCTCGGTTTGAATACACATGTGAAATTGAAGATGCCCTCTGCATCTATCAAAGTATAAGTTCCTTGCTGCGTGACGAGGTGGGATCTGAGCCCTGGCTTGACAGCTGTCTATCTAGGTTCCTGTGCATAAACGCAGGATACTGGGATGCGCACGGCATTGCACGGACTGGCTGTGGGACCGTTGGTTCCACGGCATGCCACCCGGGGACATTGACGCGGAAAAACTCCAGGATGACCTTGCGTCAAGGCTGACAGCCAATGTAATGTATGTGCACAACGGTAGTATGATATGACACTCTACCTGATATCTAACAAGCAAGTTTTGTCTTTTCTTGTAGCAGTAGCACCAGTTGGGTGCCGAGCTGCCTTGGCTGCAACCTCATCAAGTGACATTCAGTTACCCCTTGCCGATCGGGTATCTCAGATAACTTGTGTTGCCTACCTTCTGATGCATCCCTATCTTTGCTATATCAAAAACTGATATGTATAATACCCAAATCGCAGCCCTAGACGAATCAGAAATCGACAGATGGTTATCATTCTAGTGGCCGAAGATACACTTTCTGACCACTGATGATCTTCAGGAGCTTATGTTGTGGCTTGCTCGCCAAGTTTAAGTGATGACGCGGTTGCCGCGTAAATGATGCTGGTGTCAGATCTAGGACGTGATTTATCTATAATTGTTTTATTAATGTAGCGAAGGCGAGGGACAAGGCAGTGTATCATAGGAACTAAGGCATACAATTTTGCTGTTAAAGGCAATTGATGCAAGATTAAGTTGACTAGTGAATTAGACTAGCTAGTGAATTAGATTACTTACATAACACTTAGAAATCAGCAAAGCGCTAAGAGCTGGGTTCAAGGCTTGCGCTAGCTATCTGGTTGTTTAAATGGAATATGGCACCATCCAGTATTTTTGGGCAAATTTCTTGTACCAGTGAGTAATATAATGAGTTTGGCTGTTATCTTCAAAAGGTGCTCGAGCAAGTGAGGGGCAAGAAAGGCAAGCGTTTTGGACGAATGTTTGCCTGCACAATGATTACCTATCTTTCGGTATAGGTCAAACTTCTATAAAATTAACACTCAGCTTACTTCTTAGCAATATTTTGAAGACCATGTTTATAGTTTATGCTTTCGCCCGGAACCAGTGGCTTGGGTCGTCTCGGCAGTTCAACTCTTGGCAAGTCGCATTGCCGAGTAGTGGGGGTATCAATGCAGGTTTACGGGTGCGACTGACCTCAGCCGTAGGCTAATCAGTTGTAAATAGGCGAGAAGAAACAATTGGTACTTAATAATATGAAAATAGTTATTATATAGGACTCACGACCTTAGCTGACGTTGTATTGTGTCAATTTATTTTTTAATTTAGCGATCTGCAGTGCACTATGGCCAGCAGAATCTGGGGAACCCTGAATGAAATAGGTCTACCCAAAAAAAACCAGAGTATGCAACGCTACATACGACCTAAGCTTTACAGGTATAAACATTGCTTAAACAGAGTACCTAAAACATGATTAAGAAGCCGGAAATAAAACATTTTCCTTACTATTTTCTGATTTCCCCCCTATATTTTTCCAGCTGCATGGTTGGCATTTGAAATAGTAGTGTTCTCTGCTATCATCAGAATGCCTTAATTACGCTGACCATTCTGAACGGCCTGAGCCATTGGTAGTGACGTCGGCTGCAAGTATCGATCTACAAGCGCTTCAATAGGAGTCCTATCAACGCTCATGTCAGCGAGAGCCAAGAACTCAGTTTGCGCTTCGAAGATGTGAGCCAGAATGGCTCGACGGTGCTCACGGTAGGTCTGGGTTCGGGCGCTAACTCGCTCTTCGAGCGCATTTTCATCGACTAGTCGTAGTTCATTCCGGATTTCATCTTCGGACTTACCAAATTGCGCCCTGTCGAGATCGCGCGTCAAAGTCTCGATGCGCATTTGCGCTGCTGTATTCGCGTTCAGTAAGTTTAGCACAGCAAGTTGGGGGCTTAGCTTCTTGTCAGACACTGACGCGGTGACTTGCGTGGTGATTTGTTGGATAATAGAGGACGTGTCTAGAGTCTCGGTAGGAAGGCCGAGATTACGACCTAGTTCGTCTATCGCTCCATAAAGCTGCTTGATCTCTTGGTTCGTGTTCTCGACGGCGTCCCAGAATTGACGAAGGGTGGGATTATCCGCGACCACTTGCCGAGCCCACCTGCCTCTGTATTCGTCTCTTGCCTCTCTAAGCTCATTGCAAGGAGCCTTGAGTTTGGTTGGTGACTCCTCAGTCTTGCCACTGTCCTGTCCAGGGGATGGGAGATCGCGTAGCTGGGCTTCAAGAGCCCTGACATTTTCGTCGCGCTCTCTAATTCCAGCACTAAGCTTCGCTATTGTCTCGCGAAGGCTTTCTTGGCTGATGAAGTCTGTCTCCGTTCTGTCTTTGAGGTTTTGGTTCTCGGTCTGAAGGGACTTCACTTTGTCCTTGCATTGTTCCAAATTGGCCTCCAGATCTATAATGCGCTTTCGAAGAGTTTCAGTTTTCGAGTCTGTAACATTATTTATCGATTTCAAGCTTTCAATTTCCCTCTTAAGAGATGCGATCTCGCCTTTGCTGTTAGCTCGCTCAGTTTCACACTGTACAATCTGCTGCCTAAGAGCCTTCGATTGGTTCAACGTGTCGTTAAGCTCTCTCCTCTCCCTCCTGAGCTTTAAGATCTCATCTTTGAGACCCTGTTCCCTTCCTCTACCATCACTTCTTTGCTGCCGAAGGGATTGGACCTCCTGGTTTAACGTGTCGTTAAGCTCTTTCCTTTCCTTCCTGAGCTTTAAGATCTCATCTTTGAGACCCTGTTCCCTTCCTCCGCCATCACTCCTTTGCTGCCGAAGGGATTGAACCTCCTCGTAACGCTTAGAAAGAGTTTTACGAGACGTCTTTAGATCTGATTGTGCAGAATTCAGTTGTCTTTGGAGATCAGCCACCTGAGACTTACACTTAGAAAGAGCATCTTCTGTGTTAGGATTACCCCTAGGTTTTGATTTCTCCTGTTGAAGTTCTTCTCTAAGCCCCTGAATTTCGGTTTTCAGTTTGCTTCCGTGCTGCTCACACTGGTCTAATTTATCTTTCAGCTCGTTGTTCTCCTCGTGTAAGATCGCGTTGTCCAATGAGGTGCTAGAATCTTCCGAGTTACTCGTAGCCTTCTCCTTAAGTGCCTCGATCTCGGCATCTTTTTCGGCCATTTTGCGTTCTGCTTGAAGATTGATTTGTGCCACCTTGAGAATGGTGTTCTCGTGCTCAGCCGCCAGTCGATTGAAATACTCTATAGGAACCACATCCTTACCGACAAGCTCAACTTTCAGGCTGTCAAGCCACCCACCCTCTCGAACAGAGCGAGTTTTCCTCGCGATTCTTTCTTTTTCCTCTTGATTAATGGGACCATTTCTCTCCTTTTCTAATTCGGCGATCTTCCTAGCAATTTCCTCTTCAATAGACTCATCAACAGCATCGTCAGGGTTCAAGAGACCTTTACCATGACCCTTCAAGAATTCCTTTTTGGCTTTCTCGGGATCAAAGTCTGGTGGGGGTCTAGCAAACCCATCTTCGCTGCTCATACTAGACATCATGTTGGGTTGTTGGTGGATTTTGCTCGAGGGTGTCAATTCCTAGTGAGTTAAAGTTCGATAAACGGTTGTTATATCTTACAATTGTGTGAAATCAATAGCGTACATTACTTGTGTCCGAATCAGCGCTGTTGCGTGTTTAAGTATATTCATAATTAGGAAAACACTATAATTGTTAATTTTGAGACAATTGATCTTCCAGATAAATAAATATTCAATGGAATTGTTTCTCTTATAAGCTCTTTCTTCTGTCTAGCATTGTAAAAGTAAGGCTTTCATTGCGTTTTTTACCATAAAGGCATCATACGTGAGTCTTTTAGGTAGACAAAGACACACAGGAAGCTTTTGATACAGAATACTATAACTTTAGAGAATGTATTATTGTAGTGAAAGATTATACGTCACGAGTCCTATGTCATCCATCATCCAATATTTCGTTCTCCCACAAAACATAAGAAGTATAAAGTCAGTTGCTGGAACAGACGGAGTAATGATATAGAAAATATGACAACACTCAAGATTTCATTCGGCCTTTAATAGTTATGAACAATAAGAATATTAGAATCTTCATTGCAAAGAAGACACTATGACTATTATATTATATGCTGAGGGTTTCAATGCTGGACTACACCATTCACCCCTTTTTTCTGATAAAGGAGAGTGGAGAAGAAAGAAAAATAAGTTCAGCATCCAAGTTAACGTATCAAGACTGCTAGTGTGAGGTGCTGTATGATACTTGTTGCCGCACGAAGGGCCTAAAACCTTCGTGCCTAGGTTATAGTTATATACAGTTAGTCTCTCTGTTGTAGTTAGTGATAGGTTTCTGGAGCTTATGATCAAATTTCTCTTCTTGCAGTCGTAAAAATGAATTTCATGATGAAACACATCGTTTTGAATATTGTCTATCAGAGATCCTTCAACACCTACGTGATTTAAGAGATAAAGGCAAAACAAGCTCCAAGCTAATCCTTACTTTCTCTGTATCAGTAATCATCAAGCACACAGAAGATTCGGACCCGCGTGCTGGCCGAAACAATTGATAGAGATTACCCAATCGGCGAGTGGCATAAAAGACAAAGTTGGTGAAACGGTAGATTGTCTTGGTACTCTCTAGCTTGTGTTCCCTAAGCTACGATAGGACCTGTGACTAACACCAAAGGCAATCCCGAACAGGCTTACGTGTAATTGGCATGCGTCACCATTAAAAATTTCCCTGCAGATCATCCAAGGGGAGCGGAAGGCGGTGTAATATGGAAGCACATTTTTTTACCGTGGTTTTCTCAGTTTGTCATATCGTTTTGTGGAGGGGAACAAAAGTGACATTATCGTAACCTTTGTCATAGCATTCTAGTTCTAGGGGCGCGTTATCATGTCTCGTCTAATCATTCTATCGCGAGGTTGCCCACTCTGCCGGGCTCCTATCTGGGGTAAGAATGAAACAATACCCTTCGCTCCTATCTATCAAAACAATTCGTGTAAGAAACAAAACCGGCAACGTCCCATGAAATCTCCAACTAGTGGTCTTCTCATCAATACAGCTCATTCAGGTATACCACAACCGTTATGCTGATTGGGCTCAGATAATCTATAGTGTGAGACGAGGAGTGGACGAGTGATTTCGACTCGGGAAGAATATAAAAATATGTGTGCGTAGACGCCGTGATTCAGACGCTGCTCTAATCATCTGCTTCCATTGCTTCGATGTCTCAGTTAAATCCAGGCTTGAATATTTCGGTAATTAATTTCGCATTTTAGTCGAAATAGCTCATCACCAAAGATCGTCGCTATCGACCATCTCCCTTTGCTGAGGGGGGTTCCAGTGGTTCGCGCTTCTAGGTGAATACACACCCATAGACGACTTCGCGCTCATGCGGCTATAGGTCGGAACAGGACTATTGACAGGGCGTTGGACAGACACTTGGCGAATCGGTTGTAATGGTTCTTGCGATAGTCTGCGAACTGAGACTTCAGGCCAGGACTGGCCAAAGACTCGAACAGGAAGACAAGCCAGGAGTATTATAATCGCAATTACCATGACGGCCCCGTCAAGAATTAGGAAAAGTGCTTCATCTCGTGCAATCGGGCCTCGAAACCCTTCGGCGATTTGTACAGTCCGGTATGCTGTTCGCAGAGTAACCAGAGTAGCCGAGCTAGTGAATGCTGATGGGTTTAACTGTCAGAAAGCATTCACGCTATAAAGGGGTAATGTCTCATACCAGCTAAGAATAATTTGAAAGACGTGCTCGTGTAAATTGAGGAAAACTTTGGGTCCAAATCGTGTTGCCGTAGAGTGATTGCGAAGAAGACGCCGTGTAGGAAAAAGATGGCCAGCGCAGCGAGCTGAACGGCTAATCCCGCAACAAGCACTCGAACTCCAGTCTCAGTCTTGATATGTTTTAGCAGATAGCGTGACAAGTTGACGTTTAGAGAGGTACATACCGCAGCCGGGACGTCCTGAGTCACCGAGATTATCGAACCAGCAAGCTCTAAACCGAGAGACGCCGTAGTCAAAACGGCAAGGAGGAGCAGATACCAAATAGATCTCCAAGAACGATACCCCTCTCCATAAACCCTGACAATGCGAGGTACAACCCAGAATATAGCACCACAAATCCATGTCGGGCCAACGGTCGTTCCGATGAGAAAGATGGTGAAGTTGGCTCGGTTGTTGGGATGGCTGTGTAATAGCAGCCGGCCAACGTAACCAACAACCTCCAGGGAAAGACCCATGGCTATGGCTGCAGCGAAGCCTAAGCTTCTGTACTTCGCACCCAGTACCAGAGCTATGGGTATGAGAACCACGAAGAAAGCGAGGAGGACGGCATTTCCAGGGAGCGTGGGCGGTCGGGAGAGGAATACCGGCGCACAGTCAGGAGAGAAACAAGCAGTAGAGCTAGACATAGCCATATCGTCTGCTAATCATCTCTTGACGGACACTGAATCAAGCATGGAACCTGTTCGACATAGTCAAGGTGAAGACCCGGCTGGTGTAGCAATGTTGGGTCATGTTGTTAGTTTATACGACTAAAGGCCTCAGTTGATGGAAAGAGGATAGCACAGGGTATACAAGTCTTAGGGTGCATGGTGCTCGTCTCTGCCCGACCAAGTAGGCTAGCGATGAAAAGGAAAAAGCGCGCCTCTTTCCCGACCAGCATGGCGTGACTGTTGGTGGTGGTGCAGAGGAAGGGATCTTGGGTGAAGATGGGTGGAACCCGAAGATGAACCCATCACAAATCATCGATTACACCGGTTGGACAGGGTAACCAAACCCAGTGGCGTACAACTTGTTTGTTGTACCATATCGTCTCTCCAAGCCATTCCTTGGGGTAACAGAAGACACACACCATACAAGAAGAATATCACAACAACCGACAGTCTATCCATTGATGTACCGCAGCACGAAAAGTGAAAGATGATTGTCCCTCAAAGGCACCCTCGGTGTCCTCGGTGAAAAAAGGTCGAGGAGAGCAAGGCGTAGCGAGTGCAGTCCCGACAGCATGGTTCAAGCTAAGATGCCCTGCTAGTCGTCCAAAGGCCTACCTATCATGTTAAGATACGTGATTTAGACCAGCGGCTAAAAAGGCATGTAAGTGGTTAATAGACGAGAAGCCTGCTTGGCAGCTAGCCAGCGCGATCCCATCCAGGCAGCTGGGTTTTTTGCAGAGCCTCACCCCTCCGTCGCAGTGTGAATCTATTCGCAGAGGCAGAGTAAACAAGCCAGGTTCAGGGCTTGGTGAATTGGTTTAGCGCGGGTTAGCTAATGCTCAAATACCAGCATGTATACATCTACTTGGCAGCCATACGGCCTAAACGGTGGGCTCCCGAAATAGCTATACCAAACATAGGGATATAATTGTCTAGTGTTTGTCATGGAAATACGTGGACAAGAGAGAGTGGATTGTATCTTCCACTGCTCGGTTAAGCACGTAATTCCAGAGTCGGGGAGGCTAAAAGCTCGGACTCAGATCAAAAAGTACGGATGCTTCATTATTGAAATACAAGGGATCGGATGGCTAATTGACTTGCGTTTAATAAGTTTCACCTTGTTACAGGGGCGCCAAGACTACATTAACTCTCAACATCACCATGTGAAATAGGTACATTGGTGATGTCACCTCCTCTACCCTAGTTTATAGACTAACAAGCAGGTAAATAAAGTGTTTTTGTTTAGCAGCATTCCTTTCTCAACGTCCATTTCGAGTCTCGTCCGCTGGGTTTCCTATGTGCACGATGCGCCATTAGATCCTCGATTCGCCGTCGATTGCAACACACACTCATTTGCCCTCATTCGCTTATTCTCCAAGAGTGGGCGTGATTTGCGTGATCACGGCCCGCCAGTCACCACGGATAGCGTCGTTGGCAGCGCCAGTCTTTATGTGTTCAGGATTCCCGAGCTACAGAAAACGGTATAGCGTACAACAATCAATGCATGAGGGCTTTTCACGTGCGAACCAACAGTAGCACCAAGTACTACTATGTATACTGTTTGCCGTGTCTCCTATCGTTGTTCCCGCACTTCGGCTGGCCAGCTACATGTCCCCTTCCGATGGTTTGTGTCTAGTCGCTACGTTTCAACGGTTAACTCGCGTGATACTGCTGAGACTGACCCGAGACTGGGAAAGGCTCTGCGTGATGAGTATGCCTGCATTAAGGATCACTACGGTATGTTGGCAACGGGCTATCTCTCCCGCTCACTGTTTGCTACCTCTTACCCCTTGCCTTGATGATCTAGCTGATGTTACATCCCAGAGTCACCTAAGCTCCCGATCGTTCTAGCGCATGGGTTGCTAGGCTTCGCCGAACTTCGCCTCACGCCTGGCTTGCTACCGCCCGTCCACTACTGGCGTGGCATTACCGAGGCTCTAAGAGCAAATGGAGTTCATGTCATCACTACAACAGTACCTCCGTCCGGGAGCATCGAGAAGCGCGCCGAGAAGCTTGCTCGTGGGATTGCCGACGCCGCCGGTGGTCGTCAAGTCAATATAGTGAGCAATTCTCGCTGCCACTTTCTTCCTGTCTTGGTTTGGCCGTTTTTAGTGTAAATGTGTAGGAAGCGTATCGCAGTTGGAAATATTCACAGGTTACACTCTAAAATGGCAGTTACTAATTTCAAACGTTTGGCAGATCGCGCATAGCATGGGGGGCCTCGATGCCAGATACATGATATCTCATCTGCGTCCAGCCAATGTGACAGTCCGGTCCCTCGTCACTGTCGCATCTCCTCACCACGGGAGTTCTTTCGCCGATTTCCTAATTCAAGAAATCGGCAAAGAGCGTCTACCCTCAATCTACAAGCTTCTCGAGCGTAGCGGTATGGAAACAGGTGCCTTCGAGCAATTAACGTCAGCTTATATGACGAGCGACTTCAATCCCCGGACGCCCGATGACCCACAAGTGAGCTACTACTCCTACGGTGCCAGTAAGTAACATACCGAAACTCCCGGTTTCGCTATTTCATGTGTTTTACTCAAGGAGAATAATCTCCTTGATCCTATTTTATTGTCTTGAAAGACACACGGAGGAGCTGCTACTCAGCTAATAATCTCTTAAGTGATGAGCCGCCCCCCGCTTCTCAGCCCTTTCCGACACTCTCATGGCGTGATATCTCGTGTCGAAGGGCCAAATGATGGTCTTGTTAGTGTTGCCAGCGCCCAGTGGGGGTCGTATAAAGGTACCCTAGTCGACGTGAGCCACCTCGACTTAATTAACTGGACGAACCGGTGGAGATGGATGTTGCGAAGCCTTGTCGGAATTACATCAGGGTATGTTGACTGACGTCCCGTCTCATGTAGGATTCATCGCTCACAGGTCCACAGCTTTAATGCTATTGCGTTCTATCTTGGTATTGCCGATATGCTCGCAAAAGAAGGCCTTTAGCGAATCTAGCTAGGATTGTGCGCTACCCCCACGATCATAGGTAAACAGCAAAGAAGCTTCGATTGCATCGGCACTCACTCGACTGGGCTCCTCCCACGAACTAGCTTCATCGGCCCGGCGCCCCGCGTGCATATCAACGCGGGGGAGATATTCTGTTGCTTCCAGAAACACCGATGCTCCCCTAGATGATCTCCATGATCGGCCGTTGGAGTATGCGGTTGGAACGTCTTGATCTCTTGTGTTGTATCCACTTACCGCAAGGCACTACGTGTGGAGATACGTTATATGCGCCTCGAGCTACCTCAGTATGACATCTGTCACGCTCGTCTCGACCATTTCTGATGCCTGTTCATCCCAGTCGCCGCGATAATGCGACCCTACTTCTGAGAAAAACGACGTTTCTAGGCCTGACTTGCAGGACATGCCGTCTTCTATAAGAGGTTTTTCTCTCAACCAGATAGGGATTTATCTGAAGAGAAGCATGGAGGTGTGTTTATTTCACCGTAGGAATTGTCCTAATATATGTGACCTGACTTTGCTAGGGGACTCGCCGTTTACTTCAGTACCACCGTACTTTGCCGGATATGTTGTGTAGATTCTCATTGACAGGCATTCGGTAGTTCAACTTAGGATATATCGTCTTGTCTGTCAAATAATTTACCGAATTATGTTTCAAAAATGGATGGAAAGCAGCACAAGTATTCTGGTATAGAAACGTGGCCAATGTCCTATATGAAGAAGGCGGATGGTTGTCCGTTCTCCTAATCATTCGCGCACCACTATCCAAGTAAGCATCGCTGAATATGGTAAACATATCCCAGAGCAAGCCAATGGCGATATGGCCGGTCGCACGACATCGATCCGTTCATGCGTTGATGATTATCGATCACTTAGCCTCCTCAGCTTATGTCTATCTAGACTAGCGACTAAAGAACAGGAAATGCGGTATCACAGTCGTGCTCCGGCTACGAGTATTAACTATCCTTTACAAGTCTTAATATTATAGAGTCCTACGATACCCGCTCATGGACTCAATTGAATCCGAGTACTTTAAACGTCAGCGGTGTAAATCCGAGTCAGTCGTAGTAGAGGGTAGTTGGCATTCTTCACACCAAGCCTACCAGGTCGACAATCCTATGCCTGATATACGGCGCAAGGGCATGGCTAGCCTACTGGCCACTCAATACACGTATATAACGGCAGTGTAAGAGCCCCTCCACATGTAGCATACCTTCAGCCACGCGGCCACCGTCTGTACTATTCTAAGACAACATGCGCGGCATGGATCTTCAAGAGGGACAAAGCAATGCTTTCACTTGTAGCCTAGCGCGCCGTCGGCGGTAGTGAGATACAGGATAGACCTATGTCGATCACCGTAAGACGGCGGTCTGACACCTTGATTGGACTTACCGAGCGCCCGACGCGGCCAGCGTACGGGGAGATAAAGCAGAGGAGTGTGTTTCTGCGCCTCTACCTAGGCATCTGTATTCCCCCCTGGAACAGGCAGAAATGTGCAAAGGGCGAGAAAGCCGTGTATTACGTTCGGGTTATAGAACCGATGATATTACTACCTATACTGCTAGCGAGGTATACAAAGCTTTAGTATACTTATTCGATTCCCCCTCTCCATTCGCATCCCAAAGCCACGGGCCGGCAATTGATTCTCTGGCACTCGGTTCGATATGGGATTGGCTGTCTTGCCTTACAGTGGAATCTATGTATTTTACCTCTCTTCACCTCTTAATATAGAACCTTGTCTAGAAGGGTATGTGAAAGAAAGACATGGAGAGGTCTCGGACCCTTTACCGAAGGACTGAGCGAGTGAATGAACGAATAGTTACCAGCGTAGGTAATCCGTACGGTACACTGTATTTGGTCTTGGTAGACTAGAGTATGTAGGCAGGGCAGATAGGCGTGTTATGGCTTGCAGATGAGATGGCTCTTGGCTTACTGTGATCTACTTACAGCGTACAGGCTACACAAGGCACTACCTAGACCACAGTACCTTGGGTAGAATACCAGGCCTGCATGTACACGACTCGCGTGCGCATACACGATTATGCACCCAGGCAGGGAGCCACAGCCAACAGACATAACTGTACATACACACATTTACATACTGTAACCAGACTGGACGCCTGCTTTATAAAGGCCGATGGCGAATGCTGTAGAAAACCATGCATGTATGCGTGTACGTACGGCACATAGCTGGGATGATCAATTGCAACATCGTGATAACTGCTACCCTGGGTAGCACAGATTGCCGGTATACCTACAGACATGTAGTATGGTAACAGTTACCTATCGTTCCCTTTCTCTTCTCAATCTTTACCTCTTTATGTTGCTCTTTGGTAATGAGAACTAGAGCGCCCTAAATAAATCTCCGGTACCCTCCTCCCACTTCCCTATCCTTCCTTGCTGCCCCTCCCCACCACCGACGACAGCGTAGAAGTAGGTATGTAGGCTAAGAAACTCGCTTGTTGGATCCCGGATTTGGATCCTAGAGCGGCGGCGGCAGCGGCAGCTGATACCTAGTCAGTATCATATTCCAGGGTAGACTCTCAATAGCCCAGTAAATCTCCAGTCAAGCCATATACACGACAGTCCAAGCCAAAGGTAGGTACCTACTACACATGAACGTGGTACTCGGCGATTAAAGAAATAAAGCTTTCTCCCCTGCTTCAACAAAAAGCTTTCAAGCCGCCGAGAGCATAGGTACCTACTACCTGTAAACGATTAAGCTTCTTTTCCCCGTCACGCGCTTGCCTCGTTTAGGCTGCTGGAGGTGTCCCATCATTTTCTTTTCAGCTACACACTACACGAGGAGGAAAAAAAGGTGAGCGAGCCCATGTACGAGCTGGACAATAACCCTCGAATAGAAAGATCCAGGGGCCACATGGATGAAGATTTCCCATAACGAAACTGCGGTAAGGGTTTCCCCCTTGTGACTTATCATCTTTCGAGATCTCTGGTGAGCAAGATGTGAGGCAGCCCCTGGCTGAGACAAGGTCATGGGACAAGCCATATCTGCCGCTTCTCTGCTTTTTCTCCTTCTTTATTCACTCCTTCTGTAAACCAGTACCTAGTTTTACGTTTTCATGATACGGTACCAAATAAGGCTCTTGGCGGTACCTTTTTTTCTTGCCCATGCTACGCAACGCAATACGCCGAGAGCGAGAGACAGGAGGCAAAGAGACGAGAAGACAAAACGAGAGACATGCAAGTGTCCACACAATAAACCAGCCCTGTCCGCCAAGTTGCCCCATTCCGCTCTTTACACAAGAGGGCACAGAGTGCGATGGGGGAGAACGTGGACCAGATCTAGAACGACCCATTGTGTTTCGCTCTGCATAACCCCATGCGGCAATCATGCAATGTTAGTCTAAAACGGAACAGGCACACCCATTCACAGCACCACAAACAGTGCCAGATGTACCAGATAAACTCTCTTTCCGGCCAATGCACGCCGAAAACGAGGGGAAAAACAGAAGGCGACCAAAAAAGTACATCTGACAAGCCTAGCGCCGCCAGTTTACCAGCCAATACGTGAAAAGCCTCTCAGGTACGGTAGTCCGTGAGAAAAGCGAGGACGCAGGGTCAGGCCATCGCATGTTCAGGTCCTGTAAAAGGGTAGATAGATCGTCGACCGTAGAAATATATAGAAGGGATAGATGGCCTATCGCGACAAAAGGCCATGGCAACAGGGTGTCAAATGGCACTGTCTTCCCTCCGCAACGGGGAAACACTTGGCCAAGCCCAACCTGTTTTCACCTTATATCTCCTGTCCATCCCCCTAGGATTTGATTCGATAGCCTTTTTTTCCCCGCCTACCCAATATAACCACGCTTCGCGTTTATCAGAACGCCTCACCATACCCGCACTGTTTTGCTAGTCCGGATTGCCGGAGGTGAGATGTTATTCCATCTTTCGATTAGTAGTCGCTTGAAACAACTAAAGCGTTGTTCCTCCCTCAAGGCGGAAGAGGCCTCTCCTTCGGTGTAATGGGCGGATCGTCCGGCGCGGACACTACGCTTGCCACGGTCGCCGGGTACTCGGAGACTCCACCAAGCTCCCAAGAACAAGGCAATGTGACGAGCGGCCTGAGCACGGAACTGATGTCCCGGCCGGTTTCTCACCCGGCCGCGACTTCAAAACCCGGGCAAATGCAGACACTATGGATTTTGAGTAAGTGTCATGAAAGAGATCCCTTGCCCTTGTTATAGCGACGGCCGACAGCGAATCATTTATTTCACGTCCTTGGAACCTCTTGCGTGTGCTCTCGACCCCTCAAACCCCGCTTGGCCGTCCGGTTAGAATGGCTATTACTGACCGTCCATGTTCAAAGTCTTCAAGGGTCAGCCGCAGGACCTGCAGAGCACGCGAATCACAGAGCTGTACATCGCCTTCGATGAAGATGAAAGGACGAATGTCACAATTCAAATGCAGGGAGAGTATCCGAACTTTAGGCCCCACGAGGTATGGAACCAGCCGCTGCCGTGGATGAGACCGAATTTTTATCGACGGCTAGTTGTCTCCACGTTTATGACGACGGGAAAGGAACTGAACATGCGCGTGCGAGACGCTATCTGCGACACGCCAGTGAACAATACAGAGCTGGACTACACTTGTCAGAGCTGGGTGGGAGATGTCGGTGAGTTCTTTTTTTCGTCTTGAGAAGCCTTTCTATCGCCTTGGACGATTTTTCTCCGCTCTCGTCAAGGAAGTGAATGGAGCATGCCACGATCAGTTACTGGTCCTGGGAGACGCCTCTGTCCCCGACAATACCTGTATTTTCGTGATTTACTGACCCACGCTGTAATAGTCACGGTGTTGCAAGATGCGAATCTAATCACAGCCGAAGAAGGCGATCAAGCGCTGAATGGGATGGTCAATTACATCTCGCAGGCGCCTTGGCGGTAACAAGCGATGTTGACTGGGGCCTGAAGAGCTTTCCCGGACCGATCGTATTTTCTCGAGGGTCCGGATCGCAACGCTAGGTTGGAAAAATACCTTGATACAATGTGCCAGCATTCCAAATATTGCGGGAACTTGAAATACCCTATCTGTGGCTATGAGCGTCGGCAGGTCTTGGAATAGACTATGGCGTGGGTAAAATAGGTTGAGTCGAGAGAAGAAACTTACCTGTCTAGTACACGGAGGACAGAGATGAGGCGGGCTTTCAGTAATCACCAGCGCCGTCATGTCTAATACTCCGAGAATCACCAAGATTCCGGAAACACACACACCACTCATCTTGACAGTGCTGGGAATAGAAAGTATACGAGGGGAAAAGGAAACAAGGAAACATGGAAACACGGAAACACAACACGGAACGGAACAGATACAAATATACAATTGGGGAAGACAGTGACGGCAAGACATGGGCGAGAAAAACCCCTTGACAGACTCTTGTCAACCCGGGCAGGACTGGGGGAGCACACTTGAGAGCAGGTCGCGGCAGGCATCGCATCGTTGTACATGTGTAGTTCAGGAAGGTCGATCAAGATCCAGAATAAATGGGACGCTGAAGATCACAATACATTGTCTGTCGACAACCAAGATTTCGAGATGATCGAGGGGACTCCTCAGCAGCTTGTTTTGCATACCTTCGGACTGGGAAGACGCTCTGCTGATGGGCTCAGGAGGTTCGCAGGGAAGACGAGCGCACCTAATTAGTAATTAGTAGGGATGCTTGGAAGTGTCTGGTTGTTGGTTGTGCACCAAAAGAGGAGGCCATTGTCTTGGATACATTAGGTATCTGGCAAATAGACAGCAAGGCGCTCATATGAAAAGACACTGTGAGCAACACACGGGTTCTGCACGGGGTCAGGTAGGTTAGGCTGTAGGTAATACCTAAGGTGTTGGTACTTTTTTTGGAAAGCGATTCCCTCGCCAGCTCGCCTCATTTTTGTTGCCCCGTTAGGTGCCGGTGGGTTGATAAACAGCGGCATCGCCACAACTAATGAGACGAGACGGATCCTGAGGTGGATGTGGCTTACGCATTTCCATTGTTCTAAAATCCACACTCCGTCCAGGGCAGTTTTATCCCCGTAGGAGCTGTTAGATCCCCATAAGTAAGTGCCCAGAGCGGACACCTGATTAGTGCTGTACTAGACAACCGACGGCAGGATGCGACTTTAGCAGCTGATAGGACCCAGCATATCCACTAAACAATCATGCTGCACTGGCGGTTTGCCGAATGCTGTTGGTCGCTGCCCTATTTGAGCGAGGTACGGAGGAGGCTACGTAAGCATTTGTCGCCAGCCGCGACGAAACATGGCCCCAGATCCCTGAAAACGGGACCGGGTATTTCGCAACAGTCTCCAAACCTCCAACGAGACCACCTTGCCGTCTGCTTTCATCTTCTTTCCATCATCATCCTCCTTCCCACGGCCAGCCCATCGGTCGCCGAAACACAGCCAAAGGAACCCGACTTTATCCATGGACAGGTAATCAAGACTCGAGGACTGGGAACATCTGAATAGCACCGGCGACGACACAGCCCGCCGCCATGGCTCCCCTCTCACGCTGGAGCGCGGCTCTAGGTGCTTTGGCGTCCATCGCCTCCGTCGCCTTTGCCCAGACCGAGCCATCCGCGGCCGACTACTATGTCCGCCACCTGCCTGGCGCTCCCGAGGGAGATTTGGTCAAGATGCATGCTGGGTGAGTGCGAGTTCCCGGTACCCCTATCCGCCTGTCTCGTCGTCGCGATGCGCTGACGATGTGATGAAAAAAAGACACATCGAGATCACTCCCGAGCACAACGGAAACCTGTTCTTCTGGCACTTCCAAAACAAGCACATCGCCGACCGACAGCGCACCATTATCTGGCTCAATGGAGGACCGGGCTGTAGTTCCGAGGATGGCGCTATGATGGAGATCGGCCCCTATCGCCTGAAAGACGCCGACACGCTCGAGTACAATAACGGCAGCTGGCACGAGTTTGCGAACCTGCTGTTTATCGATAACCCCGTCGGTACCGGCTTCAGCTATGTTGACACCAACAGCTATGTCCATGAGCTCGATGAAATGGCCGCTCAGTTCGTCACGTTTCTCGAGAAATGGTACCGTTTGTTCCCCGAGTATGAGGGTGACGACGTGAGGACCCTAGCTCCCTCATGATTCCCTAGTTCTACGCTAACATTTATGTCTTGCAAGATTTACATCGCCGGAGAGTCTTTCGCTGGACAGCATATACCATACATCGCCAAGGCCATCCTCGACCGGAACAAGCAGCCCCAGACGCAGACGCAATGGAACCTCAAGGGCCTCATGATCGGCAACGGATGGATAGCTCCCAATGAGCAGTACGAAGCATACCTCACCTTTGCCTATGAAAAGGGAATCGTCCAAAAGGGCTCAGACCTCGCCTCCAAGCTCGAGGTCCAGCTCCGGGTCTGTCGAAACGACCTGGCCTTGACGACAAGCAACCAGATTAGCAACAGGGGCTGCGAACAGATCCTTTCGGATATACTGCGTTTGACTCAAACCAAGGGCTCGAATGGAGAGAACCAATGCGTCAACATGTACGATGTTCGCCTGACTGACACATATCCTAGCTGTGGTATGAACTGGCCACCTGATCTTCAATATGTCACGCCATATCTACGCAAGAGCGAGGTTGTGGCAGCACTGCACATCAATTCTAACAAGAACACGGGATGGACCGAATGCAACGGTGCAGTTGGTAACGCATTTAACGCACAAAAATCTCAGCCCTCTGTCAATCTGCTGCCTGCCCTTCTCAACGAAATTCAGGTCCTGCTGTTCTCCGGCTCAGAGGACCTTATTTGCAACCATATGGGTACGGAGTCGTTCATCAGCAACCTCCAATGGAATGGAGGGAAAGGATTTGAATTATCCCCAGGCAACTGGGCACCGCGACACCCATGGACTTTCGAGGGAGATGACGCTGGATTTTGGCAAGAGGCTCGCAATCTGACTTACGTACTCTTCAACAATTCATCACATATGGTTCCCTTCGATTACCCACGTCGAACCCGCGAAATGCTTGATCGGTTTACCGGAGTCAACATCACTGACATCGGTGGCCAACCTTCCGAGAGTGCACTGGATGGAGAGAAGCTTCCTGACACGACTGTGGGCGGTGTGAGCAACCAGACCGCAACAGACGAGGCAGCCAAGGAAGAGGAGCTCAAGGCCGCCAAATGGGCCGCCTACCAGAAGTCAGGCGAGGTGGTTCTCGCGATTGTGGCCATTGGCGCCGCGGTCTGGGGTTTCATTATCTGGCGTGCTCGAAAGCATACGGCTGGCTACAGTGGTCTACCAGTCACGAACAACGACAGCACCGGGGGTTTCCGTAATAGGCGGGCGAACCGTGACGTCGAGGCTGGCGAGTTTGACGAGAGCCGATCGGACCTGCATGTTAGGTCGTCAACCGATATGGAGAGAAATCATTACAGCATCGGCGAAGCAAGTGACGACGAATCGCTTCCCGAAAAGGGGGAGTCCAGCGCGAAGAACGCCAGAGACTCGTAAGAGCGACCGCACGAGATCAGGAAGTCACTACAAGCGTTATTCCTAGCTTTTCTTCTCATCGAATCATTATGTATGCATAAACACTCGGGACGGCGTTTTATCTTTGGTGTGTCTGTTTTGCAGAATGTGTATTGTGGAAACGAATTCGGTTCACATAGGCGAGAGAGCACGCACATGGGTTCGTTTGCTGTTGTTACCTGTACCTAGCTAGCTAATTCGTCAGCCATTGGACTCCCTCAATCTGTATATCTGCATACGGGTAACTACCGTAGCTATCAATACACATGGTATATATTCTAGGACTCCGCAAGTTGTTGTATACGTCACATTTTGTTATGCGCAGAGTAAGTAGCTTTCGGCTTAGTACTAAACACAATAATTGTTTACTGGCTCGGATATAGAAGAAAAGAGAAAAAAAGGGGGTGGCATTGTGTTCTTGTACATCTCACATATTGAAGCGGTCATTCGACCCTTATATTTAACATTTGAAACTCAGAAAGCAAACCAGAAACACAAAACCATAACAGGGAATCTGGATGAATATAGGTAGATATAGTTACGTTAGTACATACATGTCACAAGAGGAGACCCATCGTCTTGCGCCGTTAAATGAAGCAGAGCTCATTTCTTTCTAAGATTCCTTCTTCCCCATTCCCATTTCCATTCCCATTCCATATTGCACCAGGTCAGGTACCTACAGGTAGAACGTCTTGTATATCGTTACTAGGTAATATTAGAGTGTATCCTGCACAACTTAAGCAAACGTGCATCATTGCGATCACTGCTTACGATCTACCTACTAACATGTATATATAGTATATAGATAAGGAACACTGAATCAAAAAGGAGGTGGTCATACAGAGACAGGTTATTGAAAAGCTTGTCAAGGGGAAACACACGGATCATATAGTTGTTCCTTTAGTAGATATGCTCCAGGTACCTACTACTTGATAGGTCGTGTATCCTGGATGCCAGTCGTTAAATACATTCCACAAATTGTAGGATTGTTATTGATAATGCACATAACATCAGATCCATTCTATCTATCAACACGTTATTAAGAAGAATCAGGCAAGCCGTGCCATGCATGAATAAGTAAAGTCCGTTCCTCACTCTTTGCCTGGCACCTTCCGACCCTTTTGATATCATGAAATCCATGCACGTCCTGATGTAGTCCAACAATGAACAATTCATTTTCGAGCACTCGGCCGTATATGACCAGACCTTAAGTCATACCTATCGATAGCAGCTGACTCTGGATAGAACAGCTCATTGTGGAAATCTAAAATAAACCTTCCGTCTGTGATTCCAATCCATGGTGCACCGTACTCCACGCTGTAAAAAAACACAACTTGTGAAAATGCAAGGGTATAAAGAGGGGGTATATTCATTCCTTTCTATGACGCCGTTGTGGAGGTTACCGTAGGAACCTCCAATTATCTGTAACAAACAAGATATGTGTATGTGGTGTTGCAAAAACATCGTAAAGACTAAAGCTGCCTCGGTCGAAACTTGGCGCCAAGAGATCATTCATCATCGAGCTCAATAACATTTTGTGGTATAGAAGGCCTGGAAATCGCTTTGGAAGTGGCTCGCGCGCCGTTGTCGTCGCTTTCTGTATCGCTATCGTCGTCCCCAGCCGGATCGTTGGCCTTCCAAGACCCATCGGCGTATACAGTGATGGATTTGGTTCGTAGCTGATTAGCCTGCCTTAGACGAGCGCGAACCTCTACAAGGTATTCATCGATGTAAAGGCTATAAGGACGCGCGTCACCATCGCAGAATGGACATTTCCACTTATCAACGTAAGATGGCTCTTTTGGACATTTGCATCTTGGATCACCACAGTTGCATGGCGATTTTTTCCCCAGGCGAGTATTTAGCCAGTTCTCGAGATCAAAGCACTCTAGATGTTTACAGGCCTTTCCACGAACCGGAACCTCGAATATGGTAGCAGTGAAAGGGTCAGCGAGGTCGATGGAGATTCCATCATTGGCCATCTCGAGGTCATCGTCGTCTCCACCCAGGTTTGACACAGAACCAGCTAAGCGCTTCTGGATCACCTCACGAGTTTCGCTCGCCGGCCTGCTTCCCGAGCTGTGTACCATCTGGACGATAGCACTATGGCTTAACACTTCCACGATTTCTACGGCCAAATATGGGGTTTGCTGTTTGCGTTCTTCGTCTTGCGCTGGGACGGATATGGAGAGTGTGTTCACACCTAGCTGGACGAATGACGAAAGTTCAACTGGCAGATCTTTCGAATGGTGTTGTTTACGTTTGACTTCGATAATTTTGTCATTCAAACTCATGAAAACATGACCTGGCCAAGTCGTTTCAGACGTCACCCATACGTGTTGCGAAATATATTCAGTTTTGGACTGGAAGCAACACCGTGCACGGATTCGAAGAGACCCGTTACTAAACCGGTTTACGGGGAGCACTTCACCCGCTATAGTCTCATTTAGTGTAAGCTTTTCAAGCGTCGTATCTGTTAGACTAAATGTGAACTCATGCAAGTATGGCTGCGGGGGAATTGGGGTTGGTTCGAGAGCGAATGCTGTAACGGCCTGATAATACCTTTCGGGGGGAGCGGCGGATAGGGTTTTCAGCATACGCCTCGGGCTCCGCAAATGAGCCTGGTGAAGAGATTGATCAATAGATCTCTTCTCGTAAGGTGTATGGGGATAATCTTGCAGACCTATCCTCACACCAGGAATTGGTATTAACCGGTCAGCTACCTGGGATGGCTGCCGCTGTAGTCCAACCAATGGGCGAGGACATACGTTCGTGGGTTGAGTCGCATTTACAGGTTGGTGAGAGATTGATAAGTCTACCAGGTCAGACTGATGCGCTGAATGTTGTGGTCCCCGGGGAGTGGCTAGATTACGATATGTTGCAGAAGAAACAGGGTGATTGTTGGAATTCTGGAACTGAGGTGAAAGTTGCCCAGAAGAGTGTACTTGACTTGGTAGCGAACGAGTTACTTGTGCGGGTGAAGGCCGCGGACTAGGTGCTGCTCCAGGCTGAGATCGCTTTCTCTGAGCATTACGAAGCTGCTGAAACTGCTGCTGGGCCTGTTGCTGGGCTTGCTGTTGTTGATGTTGCTGATACTGCCACTCCAACTGCTGTTGGTGTTGCTGTAGTTGCTGCTGCTGCTGTTGATGGATACGCTGTTGCTGGAAAAGATGGTGCTGAACGTGTTGTTGCCGGAGTTGTTCTAAGTGTTGTTGTTGAGCTAGTTGTTGTGTATGCAGATTTGGAGCTCCATAAAGTCCTTGTTGAGCCACATTGGGAGATGGGTATGGAGACTGTACCATCCCGACTGTTGAATTACTTGAAAGGACACGAGGAGCGATGACCGCAAATTGAGGAGCCAAGGTTGCAGGTGTCTGTGGAATTACCATCGGCTGCGGAGGAGCTACCGGGGAGTAGGTAGGTGAGGGTGTAAGAATATTTTGCCCGATACTGGGTACGATTCTGCCGGTACTAATCGCCGGCGGTGCTGGCCTAAATCCCTGTGTACTTTCCGCCTGTGAATGTTCGTCGACCACAGAAGGCGAGGAAACAGCCGAAGAGTGGGCTGTTGATGGAGGAAGAATGGACGGACTATGGCTCGAGCGCGCATGAGAAGTACGCTTACATCGAGCGATGAGGGATTGATAGTTCTGAATTAAGCGATTGTTATGTTCGCCATACACTACTCCTTCAAGCCGGAGTGAGTAAGTTCCATCGTCGGGGTTCCGATGTTTCTCCTGATCGAGTCTGAACAACTCGTCTAGCCGTATGCCAATGGGGTTATCCGCAGCCCCTAAAGTCCTTCTGGATGCTCGGAACACGATAGACTGTAGAGTCGGGGAGTACAAGCAGAAAGTATTGATCAACTCACACATCAGCAAGGGATAGCCCTTCATTAGGTGGTCGTGGTTGACGAGTGTCCACTTACACGCCACACAAATCAGGAAGTCAAGCACCTGATTTATTGTGCCTGCGTAGATTTGGTCGAGTCGCGATGCGGGCAACGGTACAGGAAAGTTGGCAAACCATCTGAGGAGCGGCTCTCTTAGTTTTGAATTCGCCTTGAGAATTGTTCCCATGATTCCAAACGCATGATCCACAAGAGATGTGTCGTGCACATTCTCATTACATAACCCGTGAACTGAGGCTTGGCTTGCCGTCCACGAGCAAAACAACTGATGCAGTGCAACGAAGAAAAGATCACCATCGCGGCAAGCTTTGGTCAAGAGAACGAAACGTGGTCGCTCAACGGTCTCGTCCAGGTTTGACTCCCCGCCCAACCCATGCAAATATTCATTCAGTTGGATTTGAGCCCTATGAGCCTCGAGAAAGGCAAGAAATTTGTTACTAAGAAGACGGGCAGATTAGTCAACTATTGTTATAAGGTAACCAGCTTGGCCGACGAAATGAGACCTAAGACATACTCAACTCGCCGTCTCTTCGACGCAATAGACCCAGATGCGTCCTCCTGGACGGAACCAATATGGCCAACGCCTGTGACGTTCGGAGATGGGGTATGGAGAGCCATATCTTCGGTCGACGAAGCGGCGAGGGTTGCCTGGGCCTGGGTCGTACCCTGTGGAGCGGTATTCTCACCGTTGTGCGCTGGAGAGGCTAGATCTCGGCTCTGGGGCGAAGCGAAACGGTCGGGATTTGCATGATTATCGAGCTCAAAGTGAGCTTCGGTGATAGGAGGACCGTTGCGAGAACTGTTTGAGCAGGGGTTTCTAGTGTCAAGGCTGTCGGGAAGAAGCGATAAAGACGGACTAGGTTCGTCGCTCGGAGCCGGCGAAAGTAGAGCGTGATCGGCCAACGAGATCCTACAGTGAAAAGTCAGTTAGCTACCACGAAGTGATTGCTATGCAAAGCGAGTGCTAGCACAAAAAAGGGCTCACGGCCGGAGGGCGGCTTACGAGAGACGTAGTGGGCCTGCCTGGGGAGGGGGTTGCGAATGTGAAGGTACCGGCAGCGACGGCACTGGCGGGCGAGGAGATGGAAGGGAAGGTTGAGTTTGCAACGGCTGATTATGCTGAGACTGGCGAAGAGGTGCCTGAGGGGGTGCCTGTGGGGGCCGCGCCGAGGGATGAGGTTGAAGCTGAGAACGTGACTGAGACTGAGACTGGGGCTTGGGCTGGGGCTGAGGCTGGAACGATGCCGTCTCGGTGGCCGGTATCGCGGCAAAAGAGGCAGTGGTAGTAGCAGCAGCCGTAGTAGCAGCAGCAGCAATTGTCACGAGGGGTGGTCGCGCAGGACGAGGGGTGGGCTGCACGGGTGTCGCGTTGGCCAGCCACGAGGGTTGTCGGCGGCCGACCCAGGCATTCAGCGTCGAGTTCGAGGCGGCGATCTGGCGACCGTCGAGGGCGGCGGATAAAGCGGGTGTCTGGCCGTGTCCTCTGCCCCTGCCTGGGCCGAGGGTGCCTCCGGCGGGCGCCATCAAGGCGGTCTGGTGCGGCGTTCGCGTTGGACCCTGTGCAGAGGTCTCGTCAGCGGAGACAGCCACGCAGGGCAAGTGGACGAGGAGCCGGGCCGGCCGGAACTAAGCTACCGGGATCTGCCTGGGGCCTTCATTAAAAAGACACCCCACCGCCTTGGAGCTTGTTGGCGAGCTGGTTGGCTTGTTGGTTTGTTGGCTTGCTGGCACGGGAATACAAGTCGCTCCAGTCGAGAGAGGATCCGGTGGTGAGAAGGCGCAGGTAAGATTTACCCGTGTCTCGCTCCGTTTGCACAGGTTATCTGGTGTTCTGTCGTCAGGAACCAAGTGTGCCCTGATAATGCAAGGATGGCCGTCTCGGAATGCATGTTACCAACAAGACTCAGGTTGCAAGTGTGGGCGGATTATCGGTGATGGTATGCATATGTGGTATCTGCAGATAGCATCTTGGTGTATATAAGTAGAACTCGACCGGTGCTGCGCGCCACTGGTACCTGCTTCATCTCTGGAATTCACATGGGTACTTGCCTAGCCCCAAGATATGTACCATATTGTGGCAGGTATCGGGTACCATACGAAGTCATTGTCGACAACAAGATTTCTACCGCGGCTACCCTGTTTACCGTAGTTCACAGCTTACACTGCATTACCTTCCCAAGACACCTACCTACTACACTCGGGGTTTCACAAACTGGGAAACCACATCATCTAATCGGGACTTTTGACGCTCGGTCGCTGGTGGTACAATCTACCTTTTTGAGAGAATGAACTTGAAGTGTAGCGGTACTGAGTGTGGACGAGGCGATGATAGTTTATGATGTGTTTACGCAGAATATCACGATACGGTACCTATGTAGGATGTCAACAGCTTTGCAATCCATCCTACTACGTTGAAGTACTTACTTATACAGATATTTATATACAAACAGATGCCGCCTCCTAGGGTACGTAGCTAGTCAATAGCTCGAATTCCCCGGCCAATCCCTAGCTACGGGAAACCTAAGGCAGATACGTCTCTCATTGGGCCAGGTTTTGGCATCAGCTCGTTGGCGTCCGTGCTGTATCCGTTGTCTCGGCAGATTGTGCCATGGTCCTGGGAAATGTCCATGAACCCGGTACTCGACATGTATGATGTAGGTAGCAGATTAGAAATGTTGAGGTTGACACCTGTTATAAGACAGGTCAATAAACATTATAACGCCAATCGCGCAAATCACATTTCTATAGTCAAATTATAATTGCGTCTGCGCATTGGGGGCAAGCTCTATGAGTAGGTAGGTATAATCTATGATAGATTAGTTACCTACGTACCGTCAAATAAGGATCATGCCGCCTACTAGGGCTAAGCTTGGAAGTGGTTCTTTGAGATGATTGATGGTTGAATCTTTACACCCGGTGCACCTCAGGTGTGTAGTGCACGAGCTGCAATAAGAGATGATGCGTGGATATGGAGATTACCTCAATTAAACCACATGCATGTTGCAGTCTTAGCGGCCAGCTCGGTGTCTTGAGAGACAATATATGAGGCAGGCGGTGCTGAGAGGGAACCTTACCTTAGGAAGGAGGTAGGCAGGTAGGTACCTAGGCGAAGGGTCAGCAGTACTGGAAGTTCGTCATTTCTTCCCATCCACCCCGCCCAAGCCGCTACAATTAAATGGGAATATTCACGTTAAACCCCAGCACCCTGTCGCATCAACACATAGAGGTCTACTATAACACCTCGTAGGCATAATTTCCAAGAGAAGCACCATCACCCCCGAAGAGTCTCGGTTTCATCTTGAACTCGCGTGTCAATCTTCGTTCGTGGCTCCAGTCACCCACCAGCCGGGTCAGTAGGTACCTGTAGGGAGGGTTTAGATCTCACACCCCAAAACCAAAAGGGAGGGAGTTGGCAAAGACCCTTGACACGGCACGACGCGGCCCGGACATCGATCCCAGCAGTCATAGCAACCGAGTGAGTGGCGACGAGTTAGTGTGTCCCAAACTGTCGTCGCTGTTCCCGTCTGGTATCGTCGAAAAGGCCGAGGTGGTGCGGTGACGACGACGGGCGACGGGACGAGACGTTCTACGGATCGCCCTCGATCCCCACCGACCACCTGTCCAAGTCACTAACCGCTATAATCAATACTTGCCTGTCTACTATTAGGGGCCTCCATACTACCGTACCTACGCCTCCATACCACCTGGGTATTGCATTGATAATCCCGATCGACACGGCCAGCACACAGACCTCAGCTTCAGCTAAGCATCGTCTCATTCCTGTTACTGTGCCTCGTCTCGTCATTCATTTTCTATATACCGACTGTACAGTTATAGCATACATAGTATTGTGCGTTGTTTATATACTTGAGTATTCCAATTATTACTCGAATCCATCTCCGCGCCAGTTACAGCGCACCCACGACCTAAACCACCTGAACCACCTATGCGATTCGCCACACCCGGCGGGTGGCTGCCAGGTCGGATAACGTCCCCAGTCCCAGTATCCGTCGCAGTCGCTCGCTCGCATCAGTAGAGATTCCCCCCAGTAGAGAGACCCTTTTCCCGCAGCGGCCCACTCCTATTGAGACCATCCCCTTTGGCCTTAGCCCACCCGTCGGAGGCGGCTAGCTCCCACTCTCCTCCGCCGGCGGCTATCCAAATCACTTCACGCCCTCCAGTGTCCATGGTTCATCGTCGTCTGTCCTTCCCTTCCCATCGCCGCGCCCATCCTCCCAACCCGACCTAGGCGTCGTCCGAAGCCCAGCATGGCGTCGAGGCAGCCTGTCGAAAGGCGGCCCGAAGTGGGCGATATCTTGGTTGTCATCCGTGAGTCGTGCCTCGCTCGCTGCCTTTTCGTCTCTCTCCCTGTGATGCCTCTGCCGCTAATCAACATCGCTGTCGCTGTAGATGACTTCCAGGCTAGGAGCTCTGACGAATTGAGTTTGGCTAAGGGCGACCGAGTAGAGCTAATCGAGCGAGACGATGAGTTTGGCGATGGATGGTTTCTGGGCCGCCACATGGTTAATGGGAATAATGGCCTGTTCCCTGAGGGTGCGTCCCCCCGTTGATTCGTTCTTCAGTGTCGACTAAATATCGTTGGCCAGTCTATACAAGGACAGCTCCCAAGGGTGTCGTTGCGCCTGTCATGACGCCCAAATCCGCCTCGAGCCCGTCTCACGCCCGCCCCTCTAATGGCACACTCGCGCAACCATCTCAACCACCAACTTCTGCTCCCCCGCCGGCTCCCGCACCCGCGCCCGCTCCTGCTCTTGCTCCCGCCCCGCAACCAACACCGAGCCTCAACTCGACCCCTTCCCTGTCTAGCGATCATAGTCCAGTCACGCTTCCTTTGAGCGCGACGAAGCAAGAGAACAGGTCTGTTTCTGCGCCGACAACACAAGTGACCAGCAAACCTCCCAGCTACGGCGCTGGGCACGACGCCGCAGTGCACTTCAACCCAGCGTCGAGTCAGGATAGTCAGGTTCTCCACGAGACTTTGACTGTTATCAACGAACATATCACCGATCTGCACTCGTCCCCGCAAAACGGCAACACGCACCATGCGACAGACTCTGGAAGCGAGTACAGCTCTCAGATGCAAGACCGGCTCTCATACATCCAGGGCGAGGAAACGGATGAGGAGGAGGATGCCCCGCATAGCCGTACAGAGGTAGAAGCCTGGACCGCCGATGATGTAGCCGAGTACCTGTTCACGATGGGAGTGGAGAAGAAACACTGCGAAGTCTTTCGAGATCAGGAGATTGCAGGCGATGTGCTTCTGGGTATGGACCAATCCTCGCTTTTTTTGAAGGCTTTCGACCTGGGTCCCGTGGGGAGACGCTTGAAGACCTGGCAGAGGATAAAGGCCCTGCAGGATGAGGTAAACGGGCATGGCCTTGCAGTGCGACGACAGACGTATGGTAGCGATGCGGGGTCGGAAGATTCCAGGGCAACTGGCAGGAGGAGGAGCCGAACCAGCACTTTAACAAACGCCCCAAGGCTTTCGCCCATTGAGGACCGCCCGACTTCAGTCCATGCAAGACGTCTCTCCCAAACTCCCCGGATAGAAGCCATGACACCGAGTGGCCCCGTCTCCCCCAAGGTTCTCGTGGATACTCCCACTAAGTCATCTCACCAGAAAAGGCCGTCAGCAGCTTCTGTGCGTGACCTTCATCATTCACGAAGACATTCCTCCACCGACTTCCGACTCACCGTTAATCCCGGAACTCCCAAGCTTTCCACTTCCGGGACATTTCCCCAGACCGAAGCATCCCACAAAAAGCAGCCGTCTTTCGATCGAAATTGGACAATGGGAGCCGCGCCTGCCCAAAACCCGCCTCGCCCATTATCCTCGGCAGGCTTCCAAGATATACCCAACGCATCTGATCCTGACATTTCACAAGATTCCACAGCCGACCTTGAGCGTGGCTACTTCTCTGGGACAGAACTAGATGGGCGCCGCCGCAACGTGCTTAAAAAGCGCGATAGCGTCGCTTCCCACGCTATTCAATCAAGCTACGCAGAACAGCAACGGGTCCGAAGTGCAACAGCACTATCCAGGCGTTCCCGTTTTGGAAGCGTCGGTTCTACTCGAGACACCACACCCGCATCAGCTGCGCAACTGTATTACAGTACAAGTGGCGACCATCGTCGAAATACTTCTACTACCACCACAGATTCATATCGACCACCCCCACCGGCGAAAGATGGCCCATCGCCTACGGTGACGAAACTTGATGACGCGCGCGCCTCCCCTACTACGCTAGGTTCCCGGCAGGGTGGCCAGGGTGACTGGCTCTCGAATACTAGCGGTAGGATCGCTGGATTTGGTGGGCTGCGAGCCATATCCGATGCTGTTACCGGCGCCGATCGTTCGAAATTTGGCTCACCAGCTGACTCTATCAAAGACTCACCACTACAGTCTCCCGCCAGGACCGGCTCTAGTACACCTTCCGCTGGCCCCAGCTTTGACGTAGAGTCACCTGATGCTGGAAGAAGCCCATACTCAACTACAACGGCTAGCAGTCGAAAGAGCGGGAAGAAAACAAAGAAAGAAACAAGTGCTTATCTACGAGGCTTGCAAAAAGTCGGTCCCCGAGATGCAATGAAAGATGCAGACTATAGTGGATGGATGAAAAAGAAGAACTCACATCTTATGACCACGTGGAAACCACGTCTCTTCGTTCTAAGGGGAAGGAGACTCTCTTATTATTACTCGGAAGATGACACCGAAGAGAAAGGCCTAATCGACATTTCTTTCCATCGAGTGTTACCGGCTGATAATGAACGGCTAACTGGTTTGCATGCTACCTTGACAGGTGCTAGCAACACCCCAACGTCGCCTGCAGATAGCAATCTTCACACTCTCGCTGAGAGTGATGCAGCCGCAGGAGCAGTCATCGAGAAAGGGCCTGATGCGATGTTCATCTTCAAGCTCATGCCGCCTCGGGCAGGCCTGTCCAAGGCTGTAAACTTTACCAAGCCAACAGTACACTACTTTGCGGTACCCAATATTCAGCAGGGACGGGCTTGGATGGCGGCGTTAATGAAAGCGACGATCGATCGTGACGACAGCCAACCCATGACCTCCACATACCAACAAAAAACAATTTCTCTCGCCAAAGCAAGGCAAATGCGTCACCGACCACCAGCACTGATGAACCTCGACGAAAAGATAGAAGAAAGCGTTCAGGACGACGATGACAAGAAGGGCGGCTTAGGTATCACCTTTGGTGAAGTCGATAGTGCTGTATCAGGCTTAGAGAAATCGGGCGCGCAGAAAGCGACAGGGAGTGCTACAATGCTGAAGTCGAACTTCAACACCGAGTCTGGCGATTTGAATTTTACGACATCACCACAAAGCGCCTGAGCTACTCTTTAAATCCGGGGTCACGTGGGTAGACCACCACCTTCATCGGCTTTATATATATATAGCTCTCATGGAATACGACTACAACCAACTGTGAGAAAATCATCCAGGCCTTTGGCGAGCTGGCTATCATGTCAATGGCTTAATGGAAGAGATATTTTCCTTACTCCCCAGTATACTCCAATTCCACACTCGACACGTTTTTGTCGATGTGTGTACTCTCTGAGACGTAGTTGTGGGAAATTGAACACATGGAGCACTAAACTAATCAATAGTTGCGAGCAAGACGTTAATCGATAGAAATGAGCAAATGAGAAGATTTGTTGTGTATGATGGTGGTCTTTATCTTCTGTCTTCTGTCTTCTATCTTTATTTTTAATTTTTTTCATGCTTTAATCCCCAACATCTTTAACCACATGCGTGCCAATGAGACAAGACAAGGAGGGAGACAGGTCTCCTTAAGAAGCCAAGGCGAAGGCAGAGAATAGTTGAGGTACTTACCATTACCTACCACTTAGTTAGCAGTCCGTAAATAAGTTCTAATACCTATATGTATGAGTAATTGATTGAGCTACTTAGACAGACTCTTAGAGGAAACCAGAAGCAGAAGCAGAAGGTCATGGTTATTTCTTAGCTTGTTGTACTATTGGAACTTTAGCTGAACCATGCCCCTTTTGGCGCTTGAGCAAGCCTCAGTTTTAAAGTAGCTAAAAATAAGCATGCTTAGCTTTGTTGTTTTTGCCTACCTCTTTAACAACTTACTCTACATAAATAGTCTTCTGTATCCTTCCGTTGCTATTGATATGGACTTAGCATGGGTGTCATGCGTTAGCACTTCTCCCTTCTGATTTGGGGGCCGTCAACGTTCACTTGCTTTCAATGATCCCACGGTCGGTGCTAACGCATTTTCGTCATCTAGGCAGACAAGGGTGTGTTTCAAGGGTCTGGCTGGTAAGGCTGGTAGGTCTAGAACGAGTATGAGTGAAGGAATGGGTTGCTCCTCTCTTAGAAAACTGCTATAAGAACCGTCTTTTCATCGTTATAATCTGAGCTTAGGCGAAAGGCTGCGACAATAATGGCTGAAGTCATCGGCGTTGTTGCGTCAGTCCTTCAGCTGGTATCAGCAACCACTAAGCTGGTGCAATACTGCACCGAGGTCGCTCACGCGCCAGCTGAGGCCGACGAACTCGTGGTCGAGTGTAGTGTATTGACGCCCTTACTGCTAAGGTTGAAGAAGGACACCAAACTTCAAAATGCCGAGGCAGCTAGACCACTTATAGAACCTCTCATTGATTTAAAGAAACGTATCGACGACTTGGCTGACAGGTTACGGCCTGAAAGCAGGCTGCGGAGACTCTCGCGAGATGTGTTCTGGCCGCTACTGAAAAAGGAGATGAGAGAGGTCATGGAGAGAGCGACACAGTTGAATAGCCTCATCAGCTCATGGATGACAATGGATGTCAAAGACCTGGCTAATTCAATCAAGCAGGATACCGCGGTCTTGCCAGACGTGGTCAAGACCGTTCAGAAGACACTGTCGATGACGGTGCAGAACGAGCGTCGACAGATTCGGGAGATGATGAATACCATGGTGAATTACTTCGCACCAGTCAGTTTTTCGGAGAAGCAGAACGAAATTTTCAGCCAAAGACAGCCGGGGACAGGACAGTGGTTCATCGACTCGCCGACATTCCAAGATTGGCTCGGGTTACCGGGCGCCACGCTCTGGTGTCCGGGCGCCCCTGGCTCCGGCAAGACGTTCATCGCCTCGATTGTCGTGGACTTCCTGCAGGAATTTGTGAAGAAGGAGAAAGACACGGGGCTCACATACGTGTATTGCGATTTTCGCCGACGCAATCAGGAGCCGACAGCGCTCCTGGCTCATCTTTGGACCCAGCTCCTACGCCAGCGTGACTTGTCCAAGACCGAGGTTGACCAGCTCGAGAACGACTTGTACGCCCGTCGGGTGAAGTTGTCGGCGGCCCAGATCAATGCGCTTGTCGAGAAGGAATTCACGGATGGGAAGTTCCAGCGCATGTTCGTGGTGATTGACGCATTGGACGAATGCAACGAGGCGCAGCGAGAGACTCTTTTGGACCACGTTTCTCGACTATATCCTTGGGCTAACGTTCTCATCACATCCCGGGTATTAGGAAGCGACTTAGAAAGATTCACAGATGTGCGCGTGCTTAGGGTTATCTCGGCCGACGTCGATATGCAAGCGTACATCAGAACCCGAATCGCTAATTCGAGAAAATTGGCCGAGAATGTTAAGCGCAAGCAGGATCTAGAGGGTGAGATTGTCCGAGTAGTCAGTGAAAGAGCTCAGGGGCTGTAAGTGCTACTATCAAACAATCATGAAGCCGATTCATCACTAAGAAAACCAAAGGTTCTTGCTCTGCAAGTTGCACCTGGATTCCTTAGCCCTTGAGTCCACGCCCAAAGCGGTGAGAAAGGTACTGGAAGGCATCCCGACAGGTGACACAGCCATGAGGGACACATACAACAACGCCGTCCTGCGGATCGAGAGCCAACATCCGTCTAATAGGGAATGGGCTCTGCGGACTATTCAATGGGTCTGTTTTGCCATGCGACCACTAACTTCGACGGAACTCACCCACGCACTAGCCGTCGACCAAGATGACGAGGAACTAAGTGAAGACAACATCGTATCCACGGACCTTCTGATCGAGTACTGCGGCGGCCTCGTCGTCATCGAGCCGGAAAGCAAGATTGTGCGATTCGTTCACTTCACGACACAGGAGTACTTCGAGGCAGAGAAGAACACATCCAATATGTTCGCCGGCACGGATGGTAGTATTGCTCTCACCTGCATCACCTTCCTCAGTTTCAACGACCCGTTTCTCAACGACGACGCTACGCTGCCAGGGGTCAGAGAGGTGCATGCCGCAACGCCGTTTCTGCAGTACGCAGCCGCGTATTTCGGCCTGCACTATCACAGGATGCTATCACACCCGGACTCCGCAGACAGCGCTTTGACCGAAGAGATTTCAGATGCAATGGGCAAGTTCTTCAAAAGTGCCGTGCAAGTACACCGCGCCGCTGCGTCGGCTCTTCATACCGTCTTGAGGAAATGGCAGGTGTGGCCTGGGGCTCATCACCCTGTCGGGAATCTGAACGTATCCGCCTTAGACCTGGCAAGTTTTTACGACGTTGTCATTCCGAATGACACTGATGCAAGCGACCCTTTCACCCCAGAAGATACACCCCTGACTATCCCGTGGTTCAAGCAACACACCAAGGGGTTGACTGGCGCAGACAGACAATCTTTTGGGAATGCTCTGCACTGGGCTGCTCTCGGTGACTCTGTTAAATCCATGACCTTGCTCTTCCAGGACCCGTCCCTGAATATTGACACCCTCGAAACCAATACTTGGGCGGTGCAACCCGCCCACGTAGCAGCTGTGTTTGGCTCAGTAGGCACATTGCGAACTCTGCTCGAACACTCCGAGCTCAACGTCGAGTCGCGCGTAGGCGACAATCTAAACTGGACGGGAACGATCCTGCACCTCGCGATCCGCGGCGTAGGATCGAGTTCGGTAAACTCTAAGATAACACTGATCGACATCATCGCCGAGAAAGACGTCGAGGGCAAGCTGATCATGAGCTACGACATTTACGGGGCCAACCCCCTAGTGGTAGCCGTCAAGGAGTCCGAGCACCCCGTCTTCCAGCGCGTGCTGCGCTACTTCGACGCCATGGCTGGCAACAACATCTGGAAAACCCAACTGACAGCAGACCGCTTCTCCAAGACACCGCTGCACTGGGCCGTCATGGACCCCTCGTTCGGGTACAAGAACCGCACGGTCGCGGCCGACTCGGGCCCCCTGCTCAAGCTGAAGGCGCTACTGGACCACCCGCTCGCATGGCAGCTAATGTGGATGCGCGACAACAAGGACGACGTGCCGTTCGAGGAGGCGGTGCGCCAGAGCAATATTCACGCCGTGGACTACATGATCACCAAGGCGGCCGAGCGCCAGTGGCCCATGTTCGACCAGCTCCTCATGTCGGCACTATACCTCGCCGTCGAAGTGGCGCACTCGACGGTCGTCGAGTTGCTCCTGAGCAAAGTCGGGCCGGAGCTACTCGCTCGCCCCGGCCAGGAGACGACGGTGCTGCATCACGCTGCGAGCGGGACCTCGCGCGGAGCGATGAAGTTCCTCCTGCAGAAACTGGAGAGTGTCAGCCTGCATAATGTTCGTGATCACCAGGGGGCCACGCCCCTGCACGTCGCTGCTCTGACGGGGAATCTCGACGCCTTGGAAGCCCTCCTCGAGGTCGACGGGATAGAAATCAACGCAGAAGACGAGGACGGAGACACGCCGCTGCATCTGGCTGCGCTGAGCGATATTGGGGAGGGTTGTACGAAGCTACTAGCGGCTGGCTCCGACGCCTCAATCAGAAACAAGCGTGGCCTTACTCCGTTTGGCATGGCGTTAGAACGGCGGTCATCGAGCGCCGTCCAAGCCATGGCGGTGGCGGTGGTAAGCTCCGGATCCGAGAAACCGTGGACAAACCTGGACGAAGCCACAATGCACTGGCTGTCGGAGCAGCACTGGGGCAAACACCTATTGGCAACGGGGGACGACGAGACGACTCTCTCGTCACGTCTGCAGCAATGGCCGCAAAGCGACAGCGACATCGTCAAAGCCGCGCTCTCTCTCCGGAGACAGTTCGAGCACGCGAACAGTAATAGTTCCGAGCAAAACGAAGACACGACGACGCGGCACAGCGATCTCACAGCATACATCCTCGACCTGGCGGACTACTGGATCAAGACGACATCGACGCGGATCGGGACGAAGAAGAAGCAGATACTACGACAATGGCACCACCCCACACTCCCCTTCCTCGTCAGCTCGGCCGTGCGCGGACGCATCCGCAGTCCCGTGCGCAGGGTCGCTTTTACCATTGTCTCGCACGACCAGGGGTACAGCGACAATCCCGGCGCGGGCAGCTGGACGTGGTTCGTAGCGGAGGCCGCGCAATTCGGGGAGGCCGCGTTCCGGGATACCAGCACCAACGCCGCCAACAATAACAGCAGTAGTAATAGCTTGACGTACACGCAAGGCCCACCGATAGAGATCTGTCGGAACCAGATCGCCAAGCGGCAGTGGACGACGCACAAGATCGCGTGGGGAGCTGATGGCGCCGAGGCCGCGTGGGTGAGGTCGCTGCGGCCCGAGAATGTCATCTTGGTCAAACCGATGGTAATGTTTCCCGGGTGGGAGAACTGGGTGTATAGGGTCACGGTCGAGGTGTATACCTCTTGTCTACAGTATAGCGAGGACACGGTAGACATATGATGATGACGGGACTGATGGTTAAAATTTATTCTTGCATGGATGAGCGAATAGCGAAGCGGTTTTTATGTATATCTGAGAAACAGCGAGCATATGGATCAGTTACCATTCAAAGAGTTTTTTATAGTCATATAATCCAGCATTTAGGCGATTAGTTTAGGGATATAATTCAAGATACATACATATTTATCGTAACTACTATTGCCCACCTTTCTTAACGTCAAAAGAGTACGTAAAAACTCCCACGGCACTCTATTTTCGCAACTTCTAGTAAACTTATTGATATCTCCCTGTATGAGCGATACACAAGACCTTCAAATTTATCATTGGCAAATTGCGTATTGTCCTGTAGAGTTAGCCGGCGTCAAGGACTTTCGAATACGCCGCATTACAACAGCTCGCTAGGCAATATGAGTTTCTAAATATGTAACATATGTCGCGTTTAAAAATAAACCAAAACCAAAATACATACATATAGTTAGCAGTAACCTGGTAAAAGCGATGAGGCTACGTGTCAAGATAACAAGCATCGGTGCATGCTCTACAGTTGACTTACACGCCTCGACACATAAATGCAAGTAGACAGACACTATGAGTGGTAGCTCTTACTTGCCTCAGAGACGAGGCTTGTTGAGCGAACAGCTAAGCTGAAACCCGTATTCAGATGGCTTTCTTATTTCAAGAACAGTCTAGTTTTCGCATTGCCTCCTTTCTCTTCGCCATCTACTTGCTTATCCGGTAGTTTGGTACGCAACAAGGGCTTTGAGCTGCAGCTGCTAAATAAACAATCAGATATATTTAGACTATTACTTACTTACTATCAAGACCTCTACCAATTCAAGTATTTTCTAATTAATAAACTAAGATTTATTCAACAGCCAAACACTTTTCCAGGCTTCCGTCCAGGGTTGAGGCATTCCCCCACGCTCTTTTCACAACTGCCCACCTATGTACAGCTAGGTAGGCGGGTCCAGGTCTAGAATAACCTACTAGGATTACCCTAGCCCGTTGCACCAACCTAGTTTTGCAGATCGTTTCCTTTTTAGATTACCCCTCTTTTACCGCTCTATATAACGGTATTTACAATGCCGGATTTCACCAACAGGCGATATCCTGGCTTGGACACCTCCGCGGTGTTATAGTATAGTGGTTAGTACGGTTCGTTGTGGTTGAGCGCATCATCAGCTCCGAACAGACCCAGGTTCGATTCCTGGTAACGCCAGATATCTATCTATTCTTTTTTCTTTTTCTCATATCCATCTTCCAATTTGCTCAAACTAAATAGTTTGTTTTGTTTGTTTGCCTTTTTCTTGACATGAACTGGCAGACGTACTACATAAGTGGAATATGTTGCTGCTGTGCATTTGATGAGAAATATCCCGATATCAGACCACACTCACTGTTACAAATCAGAAAGTTGACTCGAGATAGCCGACTAATACAATCAATCCATGAATCATAGCGTTCATAATCTTCTTTTCTCGATATCTGAAAAGACGGTAACAGGTAACTACTCGCTGAGGCAGTCATACCCGCAGCAAGTATTTTAGTTCCCCCGTTCCTCTTTTCTCAACCTGAAAGCCTCTAGTATTAAACTTCGGAGGCTATCACTCGTGAGATCTATCTTCTCTTTCTTCTCCCCATCTCTCCCAACCGCTCCCTCTCTCACCTCATCTTCCGTAGCCCAGACAAAATCTTGATGTTCAGCTGGATTGAGGCGGATTTCCATCCCCCCATTCTCATCCTCCGCAGCGCTGACTTCAAACACATATCTACAGAATACTTTCGTCTTAGTACTGTTGCTAAACACGAACCCTTCTTCCCCAGGCGCATTCACTACTCTCTTCAGCTCCCTCGCCAGTAGCCCCGTCTCCTCCCACAGCTCCCGGACCACGGCTTGCAGAACCGTGGCGTCTTTGTCGGAATTGTTCGAGACAACACCGCTGGGAATCTCCCACTTCTCCGGGAGTGAATCGGACTTATCGCGTTGGATGAGGAGAATTCGGTCCGTGGGGGCTGAGTGAGAGAAAATGAGTGCGCCGACAGCGAGACCGTCCCACGGTGCGCCACAGCGTGTTAAATAATCCCTTGCGGGTACGTCGAAGGGCAAGAGAGAGGAAGGGAATCGCAAAGGAGCGGTAGAGGCGGGCGGCGGGCCAGGCCGAGGTGGTTCGCTTGACATTGTCGGGGTGAAGCACAGTCGCCGGCAAGCGAGAACAGATGTAGAAGAGTTCTGAGATAGGCGCCCAAGAAATGTCTCTATAAAGGAGCCAATTAGGAAAGCTATTCACAGTAGCTGTCCTAAGTTCACTGTCTTACTATGTATTGATCCTAGAGATTCTGGATGATGTAGAAGCGTGAACACTTGGCCCGTAAATTCATCCAATGAACGAGAATTTTGCAAGGAGGGGGCTGGCGCAAAGGGAATCTTTTGCTTCAGTAGCTCAGGGAACCTCGCAGTACACCTCTGGGGTGAATGTTGCAGTTTGACCGTCACCCCAGCAAGGGGCTCCAAGTCCGTCGTAGTAGAGGTAAAGATAAGCAATCCTTCACAAAATGATGCATCAGCTTTCCCTCGAAAAGGTGTCAATGAGCGCCCCCAATTCAGGTGCCAAGAGACAAACCTGCATGGCCACCGCTATGCCGAACGCAGAGCTGAACGCAGAGCTTTGCGCAGCGTTGTCGACCTAACTGGGCAGTACACCTGACTGCTTGCAGCTCCTCATGCAAGGTCCTGTAATCGTGTCAAGCCTTCGTACCTAGTTAACTGCTCGGCATGCTTGTGGCTGCTCCTCCAAGGCAGAAAAGTAACATGGGTGTAAGGTGCGCCGCGCCCGACTTATATGGCATAAGCGAAAGAATTGCAGATGCTGTTTTGATAAGGCTACATGGAATATGTTAGTTTCCTCAAGGAGGTTCAGCTGGCGTTCAGCCCCTGAATGCATCTCAAGCGGACGAGTCCGAACTACTTAACCATCAACTTGTGCGAGCGTAAGCTTCAAGTTTTGCCACGGCATTTCTTTTGCGATTTTAAAAGGATTTCTGTCAATTGGTGAAACCGATGGCGCCGTACGAGTATAGCACTTTGTGCAATGACCATTCTATCCGCATTCTTACACTCTTTGCTGGTTCTGGTGATGATCCCCTGTGCGGCAGGCTAACCGACCTCAACGTAGAATATCTCGATACTGAGTATTATGAGCCATTATCTTATGTCTGGGGCGACCCTACCCGTACTCACAGCTTTACCTGCGACGGAAAGACGCTCGGGTTGACACAAAGCCTCCACCATGCCCTGAAACGATTACGAAAGACTGATGGCAACAGGCGAATCTGGGTCGACCAGATTTGCATCAACCAGAACGACTTCACAGAGAGGGGAAAGCAAGTCCGATTCATGAATAGGATCTATAAGTGTGCCGACCATGTGCTGGTCTGGCTAGGCAAAGACGAGGAAGGGGTCGCTGATGTGGCATTCGAGCACGTCCGGGCACTCGCTGAGACGTTCGCCGACCAAATAAAGTACGAACAATTTGTTGCAGACCATACAGGCGAGAACATCAAATTCCGGTCTAATAAGGATTGGGCTCCCATACAACACTTGACGAGCCTGCCATGGGTGAGTGGGTGAATAACACGCTTTAACTACTTCTAACCGGTTGACACCAAATAGTTTGAAAGAGCCTGGATCGTCCAAGAGATCGGTACCACCACTCCAGCAACCCTCCTCTGGGGATCGTGCTCTATGGACTGGGAGACGCTGTACAGAGTCTGCGATTGGTTAACCGGTTTTCACCATCTGCGGCGGCATTTTAATATCGACACAGCGAAGGTGAAGTTTGTCTTCCAGCGCTTCGTGCCACCTGACTTTGCAACACGCCATGCAAACCGACTCAGCTTCGTTTACGAGCTGCATCGTGCCCGACACCTGAGAGCAACGGACGCCAGGGACCGCGTGTTTGCGTTTCTGGGACACTACTCCGTGGCCGAAGGCGAGAACAAAAACCTGCGCTGCCTCGAGGCGAATTACGATCCTACGATATGGCCGGTCTCCCGGGTATATAGTCATGCCGCGGCCTGCGCGTTACGTGGTGGCGGAGCCGAAGGGGGCTTGATTGTACTGGGAAGCGTGCAGCATCTGTCCCTTCCGTCCACGTACCGAGAATGGGATGAGCTCCGTCAGACAAGTGACTACATCCCCTCTTGGGTCCCGGATTGGCGCACTTACACATCGCATATCCTGTCCGAGCCGGCCTCGCCTCACCGCGCAAGCGGCCGCTTCTCTAGCCAGAGCCTTAGGATCGAAGCTGGGGAGACGGTATTGAAAATCAAGGGAGTTTGCATAGACATCATCATCAAGGCTTCAAACCCTCTCGCACCCAAAGCATTCCATCAAAGGGGTGGAGGAAAGGAGCCACAAGTCGACACCCTGTGGAAAGAGGTGTGTGATCATGATGGTGTCAGCGGCGCCCTCTTCAGCCTAGACTATTTCTATCCTGCCAATAATGGGACGAGAGGACCAGCCGTCCTAGCTTACATGCAAACGCTCAGCAACGGAGGGGCGGCAACAGCGCTACGCAGACGAGACACTCACGGCCGCCGCAGCGACCACGGCGCAGAAGCAGACTGGTACCACGGAATCTCAGACCAGGAGTGGCTCAGCCAGGCAGCAGCATACCTCGTCCGTGCCGGGGATAGAGAACACGAGGAAGACAGGACGGTGATGCGTATGCAGCCGGAGTTGAGGACGATTGGGGCCCGTGCCATTGCCGAGGCTGCTGCCGTATCTACGGACGGTCACAACAAAAGCAACGGCAGCCGTGGTCATGAAAGTCCAGACGAAGAATGGTCCCGCTCGGCTAACGGCGCAACCAGCAACCGAGTCTTCGCGCGCACCGAAAGGGGTTACTACGTCCTCGGACCCAAGGTGCTGGCGAAAGGCGACATTGTGTGCGTGTTGTGGGGAGGCAGGATGGCATTCTGCTTGCGCCCGCTGGAGATGAATAGCCGAAAGGTGTACCTGTTGGTGGGAGAATGCTACATCCACGGATTTATGAAAGGCGAAGTGAATGACATGGTGGATGATGGTACGCTTGAAACACAAGATTTCGAGCTTGTTTGAGTTGCTCGCTTCAGGTACTTAACAGCTCGAGATTCAGTTAGTATAGTGGATTATCTATCTCCATGTAGGTACTTAGCTGTTTTTGTATGGGTAGGCGTAGCGGTAACTTTGCTGCTTCGTTTTTTTGAACGGTATATAATACGGCTTATTGCTTTGAACGGTAGATTTACGGCTCCATTTTCGAACGTTTTATTTTTGAGCGGCTTTAGTTGAAAGCTGCTTATTATAGAAGCTGCTTATTATAGAAGCTGCTTATTATAGAAGCTGCTTCAAATCTAGAAGCCGCTTCAAATTATAAAACGCTTTAACCTAGTGCTATATATACGCAGTTGCAATTTTATAGGTTTAGCAACGGCTGGAAAACGTTTTGTTAAAGTGTTAGACTATAAACCAAATGCGACAAAATTCCTAGGTACGCTAGGTGTGGTAGGTTTGGTACGGCTAGGTCTAGTATGGTTAAGTTTTGACTAGGATATTTTTGTAGGTTAGCTGGCTATAGGTGGGTTGGTCGGCTGTAGGTGGGTTGGCTGGCTACTTATAATACCTACCTACTTTATAAGTAGGTATGGTAGAGCGGCTTTAAAATTTTGAGCGCTTCAACCTGTTGGAGCTGCTCCTAATACAGAGCGCTCCGTTTTTGGGAGTGCATACTTTTCCCCTAACTTTTACGGAGCGCTCTATATCAGGAGCCGTAAATTTGCTGTATATATACCGCTCCCTAGGCCTATATAATGACAGTATGGTAGATTCTAGTAGATAGGTAGGTACTGTAGCCTAAGTTTTCCCTTGTGGCTTGGGCGGTGCTACATAGATGCTACGACCAGCCACGATCGTCGATTAGTGTACTGTAGATTAGGTTCGGTACCATTTTAGTTTCACGTATATAATCTTCCAACGACTACCAATTGACGAAGTTCAATCGAACCAATAACTAAGTTCGGATCTTATTGCCTAGACTAAGTAGCATATCGGATGTTAATGTAAGTAGAAAACTTATAGAACGCGCGAGATTCGCTGGTTGCCACCGACCTGACTGCTAATGAGGGGTAATTAGGACACCTTCAGCGCTCGAATTCATTCCGTTGTCCACTAGAAAAAAAATCTTACTTCAAGTTGTTGAGGGCCAGTTCCTACTCTATCAATTTTTATTTCTCAAGTCTTGACGGTTTGGTCCACCATGACTAGCGAGCTCAGCGAATCCTCTTCTCCCGGTGTCCTCTTCAAGGTGCATCCGTCCGTACAAGACTTCCTTCTATCTCCCCCGACCTATAAAGCCCGTCACTTCGCCCAGGGCAACTCTCGCCATGGCAATCCCAATTTCCTTGCAACGGGCGCCATCGTTTTTGAACGCCCCCTTCATTCTGTGCGAACCAGTGCCCTGAAAACACCACCAAGAGTCCTCTTGGTCCAGCGAGCCCCTCATGATAGCATGCCCCTTTTATGGGAGACTCCTGGTGGTGGTTGTGACGATGACGACACAACTATTCTGCACTCTTGCGCCAGGGAGTTGAAGGAGGAAGCTGGGCTAGACGCGACCTCCGTCGGTCCCCTGGTTCGATGTCCGGCTGCTAGCGCAGAGATCGCTACTGAAGACGGCCGCGGCAAAGAAGAGTTTGAGTTTGCAGAGGCAATTGGGTGCCATTCTTTTTTCACTAGAAGGGGGAAGTTGGTTTTTAAGTTTTATTTTATGTTAGAGGTGAAACAGCCCGCGAACGTGTTGTTAGATCCTAACGAACATGTGGCTTACCTATGGGCAACTGAGGATGAGGTGAGGAATAAGAGAATGGAGAGCGAGGGCGGCAAGGAGGGCATAGAGCTAAATTTTACTACTGAGGAACAGCGCAGTGTTTTGCTTGAAGCCTTTAAGCAGTGGAATAATCATATGGTAGAATAACGAATTCTTGTTCTGAATTGTGAGTCAGTGATACATAATCTTGCCAACACTGAATTTAAAGCTCAATAAAATTATTTTATTGTAATGTTGTATCAACGAACATGTAGGCGCCTGAAAGCAAGCCTGATGCTGGAGAATGAAGAAGATGAACGATCCTAGGCTCTTCTAAACTCGCCTTTCAGACTCGAAGGAGTAGTTCTAGTAGCAGTTTGGGGAGCTTATGGAGGCTAGGGTGATTTCGGCCAGGGGAATCATCTTAGGGCTAAGTCATGATTTCGTGGTAGGTGTGTTGTGCTATCAGAAGGTATACAAGGGCAGCTAGACTCCAGAATTATATGGACAGGGGGTTGTCAATAGACTCTTCGACTTTTGTACAAACGATCTTGAATCTTAACGATGACTTTGTAGTTGACTGTAGCGAGATAATACAGACTTTAGTAGGGCGTTCCCTACATTTAAAAGGGACGAATGGGGATTTTGAAAGGAGGGAGGGGAGATGCAAATTTAGCTGTAAAATAGGTGAGATAAACAGAGGCAATGTATATAGTGCTATCGAACAAGTTGATATAAGATATCTGTCACTCTAGATTCGTTTCCTTCTTTTTACGTCTTTCTATGGGTGTACAGCACTACGGGTAAATCGTCTTGACATAATTCAATGTTGACGGGTTTGCTTCATCAAAAGCATACTTTAGGATTGTGTCGTTAGAGATCCCATAGAGCATGCCGTTCTGCGTCGCCGCAATAGCTGAGAAGTTGGTGCTTGGCCCTCCAACCAGATTGATACTGTGAATTGTCATATTGTGCTCCCCAACTACCCGGCCTGTGAGTGTTCCATTAGACAAGAGGGCCAGGTACAAAGTGTCTTGATATCCGTTCAGCGACGCGATGGCGTATGCTGCCGGTGATGTACCTGCAGGAGTCCCTGGGATGACCAAAGTTCCTGAGTCGTTTCATATTAACCACTACAAGTTTGACATTCTGCGAGGAGCGGGATGCTCACCTAATGTCCATTTATAGTCGTAGTAATTGGCCACCCACATGTCCCCTGTGTTGCTTGATGTTCCAACCTCGGCCACCAGTGACATTCGACTCAGCAGGCGTGACGCACTATTCTCCCACTGTGGCACCATAGCCAGACTAGTCCCTGTGACGAGCGATGAAAACTCATCCTGTTCCACGGTCTCAAATCTCGAATCATTGACCACGTGAAGACTACCAGTTGGGGCTTGGTATGCCACAGAGAACGAGCCATACTTGTAGGCCTCCCAGTGTGCATTAAAGGCTGCTGTTAATTTTGAATTCGCCGAGGTCGTTAAGTTTGCCATCGTCCACCCCGTTACAACGGTCCAGCCGCCGGGCTCTTTCGAGTAGTCTTCAACCGCACGGATCGAGTAGTCCGGCGTCAAAAAATACACGTACGTATTAGCGCACCCCCAGTCATTACATGACGCGCATGCCAGGGGAGTCCCTGGGAGGATGTTAAGAGAGTCGGTAGTGCTGGACAGAATGTCGGTGATGTTGTACGTTTGCCACTTGTTGATTGAGATATTGAAGTGTCGGGCAATAAGTGAGTTGTAGGGATCTTGGAAATACACTGTTTGTGAATGACCAAAGCCTATAGCAGTGTGATTACATGCCGCTATATGCGATGATGTTAGGATCTGGAGTGCGGCGGGACTAGGTTGTTGGTTGACTTGGATGTGATGAGTATGGACATTATTCAATCCGCTGACGATACCACCAGCTATTGCGCCAACTACCAATAGAACTGCTACAGTGAGTAGAATGTAGAGGTTGCGTGGGCGAATTTCGCAAATTGAACGCCCTTCTGTCGCGATTTCCTCCACTTCTTCCTGCCGTGGCGACGGTGGCGTGTATGCTGGTTCGTCGCTGTTCCCGATCGTGTATTTTGGAACCTCCTGTTCGGCCAGCTGGAGGTAATGGCCTTCTGTATGCAGACCAAGGGGTCCATATGCTGTTTCAAGACCTGAAGGGCAACTGGCATCTTCATGAAAATTTACGTCGAGTATGCTAGGTTGTGCTAAATTGGTCATAATGTCAAAGAGACTAGCTGTTTATTCTTGTAGAGGTAAAATAACAACAGGAATAGATCCAAGGGGGGTTAAGGAGGCCATGTCTTTCATAATATATTAAATCAAATGAGCGAAAAGTGTCTCAGCTGGTGCAAAGATGAACTCCTCAATGTGACATAAAGCCACCCCCAACCACCACCGAAACCATATGAGCCACTAGCCAACTACCGTATATGCAGTTGTCTGTACAGGACTGCAGATCCATTTTTATCGGTTAACATCTTGGGGCTTAAGGGTAGGTAGTCTCTCAAAAGAAAGCTGTAGTGGCTGTTGAAACGCCACGGCCAAAGACGGCCAGGTTACATTTGTTTTATGTGCATATAGCTTTGCCTCCTAGGCTCCTACCACGGACCCCAATCTGCCTCAAGGCTGAACCGACCACGGATGACACCGTCAATAGACCTATTGCCTCCAGGAATTGTATATATTATCACTATTTCCTTTGTATTTGGATACTGGCTTGTTTTCCTCGAAAGGGGAGCTTAGAGGGCGACGCCAGCAGTAACGGTTTGACTATCACGTGTGCCTTCGGATTTGATTTGTAAAATATCTTGTATACTAGAGTGTTCTAATGGAAAGTAGAAAATAAATAGTTTAGGTAACCTTCCACGCCGCATGCCCCTGAGGAGGCCGGAAGACTTGTTCTTCTCTCGGCGTTAAATAAATCAACTAACGAACCAACCAATCCCGCCACAGGCCAACATAAAATCGCTATGATTAGCTTTTTGAAGGTATAGCAGTTAGATAGTATCTATCTGGTAAAATACATACTTGTATCATCAGATTAATACCTCATAGTTAAGATAATAATGGTTGCCCAATTTCCAGTCAACTTCTCGACGAAACTTCTCGCGAGGATAATGTGACCATCGATGCATCAAATTTCTGACCGATGTTACCTTGCCCCACTAGATAGCCTCAGATGTAGCACTTAGACTCCTCCATCCCTTTTTACTGGAAATGGTATCAGGGCACATGATTACCTGTACTATCATGGCCAGAACCTTCGCTTCTTCGCTACCACACTTAGCTTCTCCTAGATACAAGTCACTTTTCAGGTTCTGATTCTCAATAATTTTCATGGTGTACTGAGACTCTTTTGTATCAATACGCCCTCCGCTTCGTAGTTGGTGTCTTTGCTATCCACTGTAACGTCGGCTGCGTATGACGGGACCACACCATAAATGGACCACCGTCCAACACCCACATCACCAGTTCGACCTTGGAACTTCATATTTCAAAGGTAAATCAAATATATGATTACTATTATCACTTTTGTTTAAATTTTAAACAAAACATTGTTCATAATTATGAATATAACAAGTTGTTTGGACATGTTCAGCTGACGGTCACAGCCTGAGAAGTACCCCTCGCTTCTGGCCCCCAACCCGATCATAAGCCAAGAAAACGAGCACCGAAGGAGGATAGAAGTGTAAAATGCACGAAGACCTTTTGGGTATAAATAGTCCTGGTGTTCCCTCGACAAATAAAGGGAAGAAGCTAAGTACCTCGAAAGAATTATTGGCTGAGCCTAACTCAGATTCAAGCCGTCTGATCTGGCCCTCGTCGCATTTCCTATCATGTGGCTCACAACTGTTCTATAATCTTCAATCTATACTCCACCTCAACCTACATATCAAATAAATAGTTTCATTCAAGCTTTGGCTTCGGCACATATTTTGATCCCAATATCCATCTTTTTGAAAAAGAGTGATCAATATGGACATTCACGACGTGAACCTTCTGGAACAATATAAAGCCATCTACGATCAAAAATGCGGCATCTGTCTAAAGATTCAGCCTACGCTCACTAAGGACCTGGAGAACATCCTCGCATACCACTCTATTAAGCATATTCCTGTCACTTCCAGAGTAAAACAATGGGACCGAGCCGCGAAAACGGCAGAGCGACGACAGAGAGAAAGACTGAGAACAAAAGAGCTTCGGGAAAAGAGTGAAGCTCCAGAGTGAACTGGCCTAAGCTGGGAGTCCTATTGTCGGAGATGGAAGCTAAGTAAGGAAGACTCGGAGCCTTTTGCAAGTGGTCAAGAAGTCGACAGGGCTATTTATGATCTTCTTGGTGCTCGTATCGCCCTCTACTTCCCGAATGATGTAAACAGAGTTCTAAACATCCTCAAGACATCTGGGTATCGAGATTTGGAAGTCAAGCGAAAGGGTGGCATGAACGATCTACAAAGGATTCGAAAAGTTAGCGACAAGCTCGACAAAAACCTCAACGCTCAACCCAATACTGATGAGCGCGAAGAGGAGGTCGAAGCGGCCAGGGATTTTGAGCGAGCCTTCTCCGGATATGGCGCAGTACATATCATCGCGAAACTTCCACAGCGCTTGGGAAAGCGAATAGGCTTACCTACTGACAAGTGGAAGAATTTTATGGTGGAGATTCAAGCTGGAACCGTTGTCATGCATGCCTGGGCCGAAGTAGAACACGACATCATCTACAAGGAGCTTGATCAGGTGGAGTCCTTCGAAGACGTGCAGAGAATTTCAGACTTGATCAACGGTGTCGCTCTCACAGGGGAAGTGGCACTTAAACAGCTGGAAGTAGTAATTCAGAAAGAGAAGAGGCCTCGACTTCTAGAAAGTATGTACGAGCACACGCTGAATCGCGCGCTGGATTACAATCAATTCGGCGAGTGGATAGACCAGTATCTCGCTGGCCGAAACCTGCCGACGGATGAATTACCGGTACGGTCCGATTGGAAAGGCCTGGAAGAGTTGTTTGAGGTTTGGACGACACACAATAGATTTGATTTCATTCCGCTTACTAGGGTGGTCGACTACATCGACAGGTCCAAGAAAGCCGAATTCGACGAGCTACTACCGTTGCGAATTTTGCTGCAATTCCTTGAAGACCTACCAGCTATGGAGCTACCGATGTATTCAGGAGTCGAAAAGGCGAGATTTTCGGCTTTTCAAGCTGTAAGCATCTGTCAGTTGGCAACGTACTTCGGATGCCCTAGAAATGTTACACCTGCAAATCAAGACACCCTGCGGATGTCCGACTTCCTGGACATACTCCATCCGATAGAGCCACAATGCTCTGATAGCCAAATAAACTCTTTGATTAACCTCGAAATAAAGAAGTGTCGGACGGAAAACAACGAGGAAAAAGATTTACGAAGTCAGATATCCATTCTGCTCGCAAAGCATGGATATTTTGCTTGGCCTTCACACTTGACAAACCAACCACACGGCCAATGCAGTTTCACTGGAGTCCTTGCTATTCCACATAATCTTTGGAAACTTTGTGGACCAACTCGAAAACCATCTCTTAACCCTTTGATAAATCTACTGTTCGATCTTTCCCCCCCGAACTACAAAGGCAAACGCAAACGGGTATCGAATAGTCGTATCTTCCATCGCTGGCCACCAATATTTCTACCTATTTGCGATGATTCTGGGCGATGGGATTATTCATACGAGTTCCCGAAATGGATAATTGGGCATAGAAACGACTTTGAACAGGAACTCAGCCTCCTTCCCGCAATCAAACCCAAAGCCAGCAGAAATGACGAGTTAGTTAAGTTTTACGCCTATGTTCGTGAAATTATCAAGCCAGAGTTTGTTCTACTGGAAAAAGATGTTGTCGAAAAGATCAAGAAAATGACGACGGATAGATTCATCGGGGAGAGATTAGGAATAGATGCGGCCTTTGACTTAAGAAGCCGACTTTATCCACAGCTATCGGACGAAAAAGAATTTCGTCTATGGAGGACCTGTTCATTAGAAATGATCCGTGAATCCCTATCACCAGAGGGGTTTTCATTCCCTACAAATTGGTTGCGAATACCATCGGGTCATTTCTCCAGAGTCAAACGGCGTAAAATGGCTCTAGAACCAGAAGTGACCGAGCCGCGCGATACAAGGGGTGCAAGAAATGCGAAGTAATGCGAAGTCTCATGCCGCATTTTCTGGGATTATACGTCTTAGTTGGGATGATGGTATTTTCAGCCAGGTGCGTAGTCCTGTCTACCGGTATCCTTACCCTCTGTCACGATCCTTGAAGACAAAGGACCTGAAGTGTATACAGTTGCAGCCTAGATCACGAAGAAGTTTAGCCTTCTTCGTGCGACAACAAGAATTCATGTAACTTCTATACTAAGGCTTCTGACACTCTTGGATATGAGAGTAGGCTGAAACCCATACTCATATCGACCGCTTTTATACATTCGCGGAGCTTTAGATATTGTATACGAAGAACGCTGTGCATGCGTTACACTGGTACTATGTAAGTATGTAACTAGTAATAAGTCAACATGCTGCTCAGCAGTTCATAGCACTGATCAGCACTAGGGATGATCTGGAGACCTTTCTCGGCAGTTGAAAAGGCGCCTTGGCGAGGGACGCGCCAATATACTAGGTTCTGCGGGATTTCCGAGCCCTCGTCAAAGTCATAGACGCCGTCGTCAGAGTTGAAGGGGCCTTTTCTGGGTAGGTCTCGGTTCGACGGCGGCATGGCCCAGCCGCTCATGTTGCCCCTGACGGGCTCTAGCACAGGCTAATCACCTTCGTCCCACGTCACAGGGAACAGCACAGATTCACGGCCCATAGAATAGGTCTCCCATGTCGGTCCAGAGCGTGTCGCTAGACACATTCTCTACCATTTTCATGCCGTGTCTTGGAAGAGGTCACCGTGGCCGACCGTCTGGAAGTATTCGTCTGTGCCGCGGTTTGTCAGAATTGGATTGTTCTCATAGGCCTCACACGGACACGTCAGACTTCTGGACCGTGCAATAGTGATCGAGTGGTTTGTCCCTGTGCCGCCTTCTGCGATCATCAGGTAGTAATAGCCGTCTTTCTTGTACAGATGCGGGCCCTCAGGGGATGTGCCCCCAGTACCGTTCCAGATGCTAACGGGCCGCTGGATGAGCTCACCCCTGGCGAGGTCTACCTCCTGTAACGCCACTCCCGCCGTTGCCATGTAGGTCTTACCGTCATCATCCCAGAATAGGTTCGAGTCGTAGGAGATAGATTGAAAAATTACAGGGTCAGACCAGGCGGCTTCGTCGAAGGGATCCGTAGACTCGAAGATTACGCCGGTAACGCCGGCGCTCATGATGATATACTCGCAGATCACGTGGAACCGCCCGTCGCGATATCGCAGCGTCGCAGCAGCGTACATCCCATCTTGCTGCGCTGGTGAACTTGCGCTGAGGCCCGGTAGCTGGCTGTCGTGATTCCAAGCGTGGCTGACCAGCTTCCAATTGATCGGGTTTTTGGAGGCGTAAATCGGTAAAGCTGGGAATATGATGAACGAGGACGTGACGCAGTAGAACGTCCCGTTAATTTGTGTGCAAGACGGGTCTGAGTGCCAACCTGATAACACTGGGTTATAGTAAGTCGAGTTGCTCGCATTGGCCGAAGCCAAAGCTACAGGCATATTAGCCTTTAAGACTAGGTCCAATAGCCTCATTGTTGAAATGAATAGGAGATAACCTGCACCTCCAATGGCACGAGATCGCGAGAGCAACTGGTGCTGTGTTTTGTTTTATAGCCATCTTTCCGCGTATTCACCTACTGTTGTATTTTATTTACGCAGAATGTTTTTAGGGGGCGAGAGATCTACAGGTACTCGGGTCTTCCATCCCATGAGGTGAGTGTATCTGAACCGGCGATTTACCCCAGTGGATCCTGTATCTTCTGGGTTCTCCGCAACTTTGGATGGTAAAGTGGGGGATTTCCCTTCTGATTCATGATGCCACTATGCGCGGTTGATACAAGTGTGATCAGGTAAGTCAGCGAAGTTTACAAGTATTTTAACGAAAGGCCTTGCTTATCCTATAATTGAGTGCTCTATTGAAAGATAATCGTCCCTCCTAAAGGTTGCTTAGCAAAGAGTTGTTCAGGATAGCCAGTATGTCTACTGCCTCACCCCTTGAACTCCTCTACAGCTACAAGTGATTTCAACTCTGTCTGAAAAGAGAGCTTGAGGAAATCATCAGATCGCAAGTGTTAATCAAAAGTCGTAGAATGTAACGTGCAAGGTCTGACATGTTGAAGCATTAATTTATTTTAATGTAGACGTTGGCAAACTCCAAGCGAGATCACTCTAGTAGATCTGATATCCTGAGCGCAGATGATACATCGTGCTTCGCTAACAGTACTACGTACGTGGTGTTGGAGACTAAATCACAGCGAATTATTTGAGCGACAATTCCGTGCAAGGACGTCGCGAAGATAAGGTTTTCTTCAGGGTGTATTGGAGCCATAGCTCAAGGACACAGGCATGCCTACAGCTCAAATGAGACAGCCTCTCTTGACGACAGTACAGGCTACGTCATCGAATTCTCAAAGGCTCTTTTGAGAAGAGCTACATGTACATAAACCCTTAGCATTATGTTTATATTCGATTTTAATATATACAACATGCAGCCTCAAATGTGTTAGGTTATTGGTGACTGCAGATATGTATCGAATATTCCACTCAAACAGAAAAGACAAAGAAAGGCAACTGACGAGTCGTGAATAATATTGTACAGTAACCGGAAATATATTATGATAAAGAGATACGGGACATGTTCCATATGGACTACTAGACACGGGAACTAAAATAGGCCGTAAACTAGCGATAGGGGAGAGAACGAGACACTAGGCGTAGTTTCAGACAGGACATTGAAAGACTTAACGCAAAAGGACGGAATGGGAAAATGAAAATGAATTATATAACTGAATTGTGTTATGCATACGTCATCTTATAATAGAAGTACAATATTAGGAGGGTTCTCGAAGGAAAAGAAGTGCCGCAAGAGGTGAAGAGCGTCATACGTAGTCCGTCCTCGGTGGCCAAGAGTCCTTGTAGCTACATTGACACTTTGCCGATATCTCAAGCAAAACTCATATCTAAGAGCAACATGTAAGGATAGACCCCCAATCTCACCTATCTGATATCCGTAGAAAAAAAGCGGCGGTGGAAAAGCAAATCGAACGTTAAAGTTACATATTTCCATTGGTCTTAGATAACGCACCCGGCCCCGTCCACCTATAACACGGCGCCGGGCCCGCAAGCTGACCGCATCGCTTACCCAAAGGGAAAAGGCAGAACTCCACGTCAACCATTGCATCGGCACTTGGCACATACGCGATCTGACTTCTCAGACTGAGTGGACTCGCTTCTACCCCTGATTCAAAGTCAATCGTATCCTATTCTTGAGTTTGATCTCCTGGTTCTGTCTGTTCTGACCATATAGCCGTAAAGTGTGCACTCTTCCAGATACAACCGTGAAGTATTCCCGTACAGTTATGAATCGCTATTTGGGTGGGAAATGGTGGTCAGAGGATCTGATAATCGTGACTATTCCCGCAATGTAATGAATGGCTTGATCCGCCCTTATCTCCTTGTCTTCTCCCTGCATGCACTATGCAGTTAGTGTGTATTCGCGGTCAGTAGTTGTAGTTTGTGGAGTTCGAGGTTCGAGATAGGAGAATCATGATCTGCTGTCGATAAAGGATTGTTGGGGTTTAAAAGCCTGGCTAAGCCGAACTCGATTTGTCTCAGTGAGCCACAACCCAGCAGTTGTCTCAAGCTTGTGTGAGCGGCCGTATCTATTCTCAAACGTGGGCATCTACGAATGATACGAATGGCCCTGCGATCTCCGTAAAGCGATTGAGAAACATGACAGAAACATCTTCCCCGGATCTGCCGCCGTCATCACGACCCTCAGCCCCAGCTACTGAGTCGACCGCGTTATTACCAAAGCCAACGAGTGAGGATTGGACTGGAGCTAGGCCTAGATATCGAGAATGGCTCAGAGAAGTTTGGATACTGGCAAAAGCGGCGGTGCCCGTGATACTGGCATATGCGCTACAGAATAGCCTTCAAGCCGCATCCGTACTAATTGCTGGACGACTCTCACCGGAAGCTCTGGCAACAGCTGCTTTCTCGTACATGTTCGCAACGGCGACAGCTTGGCTGGTTGCCCTAGGTGGTACAACGGCCCTCGATACGCTTGCATCCAGTAGCTTCACCGGATCGCAAGATCGACACAACCTAGGAATTCTCTTACAACGAGGCCTATTCGTATTCACCATCATGTACGCCATTATCGCTGTGTTATGGGCCTTTTCAGAGTCACTGTTCCGAGCGCTCGGGCAGGAGGAATTCATCTGTGTCCAGAGCGCCAAATTCCTCCAGGTCTTCATCCCTGGAGGTCTCGGGTACGTTTGGTTTGAGGCGATGAAAAAGTATCTCCAGGCACAAGAGATTTATGAACCAGGGACTTACGCTCTCCTCATCACCTCCCCACTCAACATATTTTTGAATTGGCTACTTGTCCATAAGTTAGGCATTGGGCTGTACGCGGCACCAATTGCTACTGGTATCAGTTACTGGACGTCTTTCCTTCTCCTCGTTGCCTATGCAACGTTTATCCGCGGTCACGAGTGTTGGGGCGGACTTAACCCGAAGCTTGCCGTCTCTCACCTTTGGCCATTCACGCGTTTGGCTCTCCTAGGAGTCGTTCATGTTGGTACCGAATGGTGGGCCTTTGAAATCGTGGCGCTGGCAGCTGGGCGACTGGGCATTATTCCACTTGCCGCACAATCCGTCATCATGACTGTTGATCAAATTATCAATACAATCCCTTTCGGACTGGGCGTCGCCGCTTCGTCCCGGATCGGAAACCTCCTGGGAGCACAAAGACCACGGGACGCAGCTCGTGCGGCCCACTGCGCTGCGGTGCTTTCAGTACTGAACGGGGCCATCATTTTAGCTATCCTCATGGGCACGAGGAACGTATTCGGGAAGCTATTCAATGACGACGAGCAGGTTGTTAGTCTAGTAGGAGAGGTGATGCCATATGTGGCACTGTTCCAGATCGCCGACGGCTTGAACGGGAGCTGCGGCGGCGCTCTGAGAGGAATGGGGAAACAGTGGGTTGGGGCTCTCGTCAACCTGGTCAGCTACTACGGCGGTGCATTGCCGGCGGGTATATATCTTGCGTTTCACGGCTGGGGACTCGGGGGACTGTGGCTTGGCAATTGTGTGGCCCTATACATCGTGGGAGCTCTCCAATGGACTATCGTAGGGCTCACCGAATGGGATGAAGAAGCCATACGGGCCATAGAAAGACTCCAGACCGGTGGGGTTGGCGCACGAGAAGACGCAGGGGAGAGTCCGTTATGAGTCACGGGTTGTTAGAAGAAAATTGATCAGGTATCAAAATCGTAAATCTATGTATATATAGTACATTTATGTGAATGAATGGATAGAAACACTTTGCCTGTTGGTGATACAGAATTGGCGCGCGGCTCATGAAGCTGGGATGGATGAATGTATCACCTCGGCAGAAGGTACAGTCAGCTCAGGGTAGCGGAGACTAGGGGCTGTGCGATCTGGTTGCTAGGGTAAAATGTGGATACAACTAGATCCAATAAGGCCAATCATGGCGAATATCGTTGCTATGGCACGCATTAGGCAGTGGCCAAAAGCGGGAGGCCCACACAGCTGCAGCTTAGATCTTGAAGTAGAGCTTACTTAGTAAGTATCGTATCATGAATTTCAATTCTCACTAGGAACTGATAAACATCCTACTGTATACAGACAAGACCCAATATCAACTATTGAATATGCTATTCAAGATATTTCGGCCGCAGAGAATTCGAAAAGGGCGGTAGGTCATGTTCTAAGTATACTGTTATTTGAGGGTATGCGCGGGGATACGGTATAGGGTACTTTAGACGATTCATACTACATTGGCTATGACCTCATTAGCCCAATATCTACCTGCCGAAGATACCTGAGAGGCACTCGGTGCACCCTCCCAACCTAGACCGGAGGACCCTGACCGAATCTGATGAGCTCACTTTCAGATTTCATCTACCGACTTGCAACACGATACTGCCTACACTCTTTCTACAATCCGTTAATTCAAAGACACACACTGTTGTTCTCTTCAATTTACCGCATTGCCATTCATAAGACATCAAGAGTAATAAAAACCGCTATCGTTTAAGTAGCTACCTACCTGCATATCCGCGTCGTCGCATCAACTTCCCATCGGGGCTTGGTATCCCTCCCACCAGCTCTTCTGCCGACCCTTGTTCCTGTACCACCACCGCCGCCATCCATAACACCAATAATAATCAACAACAAAAGAACCTGTCACAACAGCCGCTCAACAATCCATTATTCTCTAATCCCTCGACTCCTGCGAACATCCCTCCTCCCTGTTGCTACGACCGAATTGCTACACTCAAGGCTATATCGTCCTTCTACCAACGGAACTCCCGTCCTCTCCTACGCTATCCCACGAACACAACAATAGACGTAAAAGACTAGAACAACCAACTACATACGAACATCTTCTCGACACTGTCAGCATGAGGAGCATGCTCAACTCAATACTGCGCTTAGCGCAGTTCCTCCTCGTCCTCATCGCAACCGCCCTTCTCGGCAATGTCCGCGCCAACTCGCAGCACGCAGCCGGCTCTGCCACGACCGCAATCAACTTCTCCCTCTTCGTATGCGCGCTCTCCTGGATCGCCGTCATCTACAGCATGATCGCGCACGCCGTCTCCGCCGCCGCCATACCCGTCCTCGCGCTCGCCCTGGACGGTCTCGCCGCGCTCTTCACCTTTATCGGCGCAGTAGTTCTCTCCGCGAAGCTGACCACTGTCAATTGCGCCCACTATGTGAGTGCATATATATACAGCGCCCTTCCCAAACCCCTTGTAGGCGATATCTGTTTGCTGATAAAGTGCTTTTTGTTGTAACTGTAGGGCACCGCGAGACCATCCGATTGGATCGCCTTTGGTTCCGGCGATACGGAGAAGCGCTGTCGCGAGATCCAGGCCGGCCTTGTCTTTGTGTGGTTTCTGTTCGCCACCTTCGCTGCCACCATGTTCTTCGTATTTAAGGAGTTTCGACGGAGCGGCGGGTCTGTCGGTCGTCCGAGCATGTCGCAGATCGGCGTCTAGTGCACCGACGGTCAGGCTGATAATGCAAGCGATGCGGTGCAGAGCAACGACTCTAGATACCATGTGCGGGACTGGGAGTTAAGGTACTAACGGGGCATGATTTATTATTTTGTTATTTTGTTGGCCGCTTGGCCTTAATACCTTGCTCTTTCATGTATAGGATAAACGATGAAAATGGGGTTGGGTCTAGGCTGGTCTGGTGTTTCCCAATGGCGTGGTCTATCGAAGGCATAGCGTGGCTCACAGGATTGCCCTGTAGAATAGGTGTGATGAGGCTAATGATGGGACGAGACCTAGACTTTTGAACACATGCTTCTGCGAAGCCTGTCCTCTTGCGTCGGATCAAATTTTGATCATATCATATTTGGGCGTTCACAATCGGCTTGTTTCTATTCGTTTGGTACAATGAAGTCGAGAAGTAACAATACAAAACTAGACGGAAAATGACTCCTGAGGCAAGGAACCTGAATCAGTGTCTTAGAAACTGTGTTATTATTCTGAAGGATATTGCATATATTCATCGTCTCATCTATTCACATATCGCACCGTCTTGTCTATCTAGGTATTCTATATACATGTGCCCTTAGAGGTGGTAGGGTAGGGTGATCTTCGCTCTTTTTCTACTCTCCTTGATCAAGTCTGCGGCCCTCTCAGCGACGGCGTATACCGTCGTCTGGATGTTACCGAGAGGTTCTAGGGGGATCATACTAGCGTCAACAACGCGGATGTTAGAGGTGCCGTGCACGATCAGGCGATTATTGAGGACGCCGCCCAGCTCTAACGGCAGCATGCGTGCGGTGCCAGCAATATGGAAGCAGGACACCGTTCGCCCGCGCACAATGTCCTTTGCCACCTCCAGGTCGTCACCGGTTGCATCAGGCAGACGCTTGAGTGATGGGTCGATCATGTCCTTATATGGAGCGGTGTTGACGATTTTCTCGACGAATCCAACCGTGCGTGCGAGAATCTCGAGATCGAGTGGATGCGTGCAGTAGTTGGGGTTCCAGGTTGGCGGGACCGAGGCGTCTTTTGAGGTGATGTGCACGTTTCCGCGTGAGAAGGGGTGGTTGAGCAGGGACATGATTCCAATACAGTCGTACGGCGCATGAGACGTGAACATGTCCGTCAGAGTCTCCGGATGCGGAGTTACGGTAAGAGACCCTGGGAAGCATAGGTATTGGATCGCAGGCTCATGCTCGGCCTCGAGCAGCTCGCGTATAAGCTTGAACTCACGTTTCTGCACAGGGCTCAGCGTAGGGCCGCTCGCAAGATACTTGTCGAAGAGAGCCTTGCGGTCGGCTTGGGTCATAACACCATTGCGATCTGCGAGCGGCACGTAAGCCACACTGGTTCCCATACCGGATAGAGGGCCCTGCTTTGTTTTTGTATATTCCTCAAAGGCGCTTTGGAACGTGGCTGGGTCACGGAGTCCGTCGGCGGACGGGTACTCCTTCTTCACCGGGAATTGCTGTGAAGTCATGAGATGATCCTGCATGTGCTCGCCAACATTAGGATTGTCGATCAGGACATTGATCCCGAGACTTTCGAGAAGGTCGCGGTCACCAATGCCGGACAGTTCCAGCAGCTGTGGTGTTCGGATAGTTCCCGCGGCTAGAACCACCTCATTCTTAGCCGTAATAGTAGAAACTTTCCCTTCCTTGTTTTTGACCTCTACACCAGTCGCAATTACTACACCGTCTCGGGTCTGTGTGGTAATTTTCTGTACAGTAGTCTCCATCAGTACCTTGAGGTTCGGTCGTCGGGCGATCTCGTCGGAGTAGTATGCGGTGACAGCTGAACTGCGAGTGTTTTTCCCGCTTTCAATAGTGGATGAATTCTGGAACGCTCCAATGGCCCTGCCGGTCCTAGGATCCGTCTTCATTTGTAATCCCAAATTCGAAAAGGTCTTGAACCAATTCTCATTCATAATCGAGTACTGGTCATCGAAAGAGAGTTGGATCGGGCCGTCGCCCTTGAGGTCGTCTTGGTAATAAGACAGGCCTCCCAAAGTCTCGCGGATGGATTCGCTCGGGGGATGTGATGTCGCGAATTTCTGGAAGTAAGGCGCGAGGTCATCGTAGGACCAGCCTTTGTTTCCCAGTTTATTCCATGTGTCTAAGTTCGTTCGAGAGGGAAACATCGCCATCATGAAATTGGTCACTGAACTGCCACCTAGGACCTTGCCGGTGTCCTGTCGGAGATGGCGACCGTGTAGCTCCGGCTAAGACGATATGGTTGTTAGTTTCCAGCACACTGCACAAGTCGCATGGTAATCCGTACCTGTGGCGTTGACTGGAACGGCCAGATGAAGCTATCGTCCTTGTAGGCACCAGCAACAAGACCCGGGGTTTCTAAAGCAGGATCATGTCTTTTGTCGGCTCCGGCCTCGATGACCAGAACGCGAACATTGGCATCTTCAGAGAGGCGGGCAGCCACCACCAGACCGGCTGTACCGCCGCCAACGACGATGTAGTCAAACGATGCACTCATTTCTTCTAGAGGGGTATTCAAAACACAGGTAGCGATTGGCAATTGACACGAACGGTTGGCTATAGAGAAATAAAGAGGAAAAGAAACACAGAGGCCAGGAAGAGCTACATTTTGAGCGCGAAACAAGCCAGCGGCCAGCGTTTACTAAAGTAAGCTGACACGATGCCGGCAAAGTCATTGGGTTGCCGCATTTTCAATGCAGCAGCTCTGGCCTAACCACCATTAGTGGATAGAAAAGGGAAAGTGTGTAGCCGCTTACTGCACTTGCGTGACATCGTACGTCCCCTTCAGTCCAGAAGCCAGTACCGCCAGGGATAGGCGGATGCAGATCTGCGCCAGATAGCGCAGTTCTGGTGTGTGATTTGACCCCTATCTCTTACCTCGGTGAGGAACAGCCAATGTCAAATACACCCGACGGTTTCTAGATATGTACGTGTATCATAGTATGCATGCTACACCACGAACATTATCAAACACGACCGGGAGACCGGGAGACCGGGAGTTGAATTTGGAGGATCTTCAGGGTCCTGCGAATTTAGCAGGTGAGTGAGCACTGTAAATGTCTAGTGTAGCATTGATCATGGCCTAGGCAGGCAGTACCAGGGATACCACCCAGCACGCCAGCCTACCCGTTTTGCATAGCCACAGGCTCGGGACCGTGGGGGGTATTAAGGTACGGTAGCTGAGAACAAAACTGAGGGGTAAGCACCGTTTGATAGTGGGCTGATTGATAACGTTGATAGGAATAGCTGATTCGGATAGCCCGGCCCGAGTCAGGGTTTCTCTTCATGATTACAGTACACTACTAAGTGTTATCGCCAGTATATGTAAATAAGGTGCAGAAAGCGGTGAATATCAGTTCATCAAACAAAGCTTCGCGAGTTTACTACATATGTAGCGTGTAGTATCATAACCATCTTCACACATATGAAGGCATGCAACGGCTCAGATGTAGTGCTGAAGAGCATGTAAAACTGGGAAAGATCTAACAAGAAGAACCATTTTCCCTGGATAATAGATTTTGTAATTTATATCAACTAATTTCAATAAAATTCTAACCTTTTATTACATTATAGTTTTATATATTCAAGTTCTTGATTCGGTACAGTTATCACTATTCGGATCACAATATCACGGTAACAGCTCACCTTAGGAAATATTCGGGTTTAAGTGGAATTGGGGCTCGGCGTTACCGGTCAGGAAAGGGCCCGGAAATCTGTCGGACCCTTCCAAACACCGTCCCGCCACAATTAGTTGCATCACCGTGCAGGCTGATGCTAGCTCTTACCTGAGCTTTCCAAAATTTTGCGCATAGCTCGAGTCTTGACCATTCGCAACAGCAACCTCATCGTCGCGTCACCACCCCGATTATAATTTGCGCCCCTTAGCTTCATGCGGGTTCGTACAAGAAACTCGACATACGTTAATGGAAGTTAGGAATTAATTTCTTGGGCACCTTTGGGCTTTGTCGGCCAGTTTCAATCTCGAGCTTTTTATTTCCCGAGGTCACGCGATTATTCTACCGTCATACATCTGTTGACGTCGCTGGCGGCCAACCATAGCTTCTCTCGACCTCTTCGATTGCCCTATTGCACTTCGCAACCCACGATCCAGTTGATTTGGAGGGAAAGGGGAGATAAAGGATGATACGGGCCTACCTTCGAACTCTCCGGCCGCTCCTGCAGCCATCCGGCAATGCCGTTGGCTTACAGAATGCGCTCAGCTTAGAAACCCAGTCTCTACGACGAGCCTTTTCTTCGATATCGCAGCCAGGCTTGAGAATTCCGGTCTCAAGGACCATTCCGAGGACCGCCTATAGACCGAGAATCTCTAATTCAACTAATAACCCGTATAAATCCCCCCTACGAACGAATAAGCGATCATTCCACAAGACCTCAAGGTTACGCGATGCGAACCCCGATGCGAGCAAGGCGAACACACAAGAGCCGCAAGGCTTGTCAGCGAGGCTCAAGAAGCTATCCAGAGAATATGGCTGGGCTGCCGTAGGCGTGTATTTTGGTCTTAGCGTGCTGGACTTCCCGTTCTGTTTCCTGCTGGTGCGCGTAGTTGGCACGGACCGGATAGGTGAGGAAACAAGTCATGAGTAAAGAGCCGTTGCTGACTTAGTGAAGGGGAACTTGAACATTGGGTGGTGTCGCACGTTTCGAAGCTCATACCCGAATCTGTCCGTAACAGATGGAATGAGTACCGGTCGGCGCTTAAGGAGGCCAAGACAGAGGAGTCCAATGACGATGCGCAGGTCGAAGTGGCCGGCTGGGGTGTTGAGCAGGCCGAAGAGAGGTACAAGTCAGAAGCAAGTAGGTCATTTCTCCCCAATTCACTCGTGAGCGCATCATGACTGATAACCGTATTAGGCCTTGGTACTCAGCTGGCTCTTGCCTATGCCATTCATAAGAGCTTCATTTTCCTTAGAGTTCCCTTAACGGCTGCCGTGACACCTAAGGTCGTCAAGGTGCTGAGATCTTGGGGGTGGAACATTGGAAAGCGACGAGCCAAACGGTGATACTCTACCAACTGACGCGGCCGGGCTCACACCACTCCTTTCTACCAATTGTTTATAATAGCATTTATAGGCCTCGATGACGGGTCTTAAATATGTACTAAAAGATATGCGACTAGATTTCGATGCATATGGGGCGGATGCAGAAAAATAGAACGATTCTTCGCTTCGTTATTCCTACTTTGAGTGCCGAGTAGATGACCTCATATTTTACTGTATCTTGAATCGTACAAAAGTTTGGACACGGGTTCTATTACGATGAATCTGCATGTGACGCTTGACATTTAAGCCGCAGTCGACATGTAACGAGTGAATTTTATGATTGATCCCACGCTGGACTTTAGCGATCAAGGTTCACGTCGGTCGAATCCGGCCACAGGGAATACTTGTTAAATATTGTTCAGGAAGACAAAGTAATCAAGACCAATGAATGTAGTATCTTAGAGTGATCTCGATGTCTCTGGACAGGCAAAACGGGCGCTTTAAAAAGTTAAAATACAGCAATTATCCTTGTTGTTACATGGTAGGAAAACATCAAACAGGGGTCAAGGTAAATACTGTATTACAACACCTACCACCGGTGTTACGTGAGTCAACCTTGCCATTTCACGGTGAGTACTATATCACAGAAGATGCTGTGTCAAGATGAACAACAAACAGTAGATATGAGAGGTATTTTCAAGTCGCGTGATCTTCAAAATCGAAAAGCCTTTGCTTCTACCTATGGCTTTTAATTTATTTGCCTAGCGGGTGAGTCTGAAACATAGTCGGTGAAGAGATCGGCTCGGGCAGGTCCGATATTCTGTCCGGTACTAATCACATACGCTATGCTCCAATATCGGTCAGGTGTCTTCAAAGCTGAATCATCAAGTAGCTACGATGGCAAGCCGGAACCGGCACGTGTCATGATGCCGGATGGGAGCACCGATATAGGAGCCCGGAGAGAGTTCTAGCTTTGGTTACCTAATGTGCTAAAGAAGACCCCTTTTCAACCAAGGAAGGGGGCGTTCGTCAGCTGTCCTGTCGAAGCCCTGGAGGGTCTGGGTCTGAGAGGGGGATTCCCCGCATTAGCCCTTGCCCTCTACGGCCTAGTCTACGGATTATACACAGCAGAAGCTGGGGAAGTGGGCCTAACGTCTGCATGGGTAGCACAGTAAGAGCTGCACTATGTCGCATGGATAGGTGTCACCGTTGAGTGACTGTGTAGCATTGTGTTGGTCGCCCTTTGTACATACTATGTAGAGACGATAATATACAGTAATCCTTTTTCTGATTCAATATAAAGAATTGCAATAAGTCATGTGTACAGTAAGGGGGAAAGCCCCCAAAGCAGCGGCGGGCGGTAGCTGTAGGTCGCGGGAGCCTACTGAACTGTAAGTGTGCTGGTCAATTCATCATAATTGCTGCGACAGCTGTCCTCCAGGGCTGGTCCAAGCTATGATGTAATAAGAGTGGACGGAACTGAACACTTTCTCCAACTCAGTCCACAGTCCACAGTCGAGAATGACGAAGACTCATCAACAGTTGGAAGGCTATCGTACATGAGACATGTCGGCACTAATCAAACGATTGAACGCCATTTGCTGGCTGTGGCGGAAGTCGAAGGCTCTGGAAAGACTCCGATGGGGCAGTAGCCAGACTGCACTGCTGAGGTCTGCTGAGGGGTTGCAGTGTCACGCGACAATCTCGCCATTCCCTAATTGCCTCGCACCAAAGCAGACCAAAGCAGACCCAAGCATCGTGCGACTCCTGCAAACCGAACTTGTTGCAGGGCGTAGCGATCAGTACATCTCCCTGCAGAAGGTACCCCGGGAATACAACTCTATTGACCTGTAACTGCCTGTAGCTGCCTGTACTTGCCCGCATCGTCATGCCTTCTCCATACAGTCGATTGCGTGCGACCATGCACTGTGATGCTTTGTACTGTGCAGGACATCAGGGTAATTGCTGCTCTGCATGTAGGTAGCTTCTGCAAATGCCTCTCAGTACCACTCTTACGATCCATTGCCTGCCTACCACCTTTATTGTAAGTAGTACTGTAGGAAGTACTTATTTACTCCAGGGCTGTCCTAGCTCACTGGAGCTGCTCAGTAGTATTTGAATCGTGCAACTCCCACGTCTGTTTCTCCCTTCCTGCATCCTAACCAACAGTCCAACATAGCAGACAAACCCTGTATACTTATACATCCATAAGCATCTACTGTACATCATTGATAATACGTAACTCCAACCCGGAACCCAAGATCAGCAACCAATACCGGTACCTCGCACCAATTGCCGTAGTCCTTCTACCTACACCACAAGTCTTACAGACACGGTTTGGATTGGATCGACGCTTCTTCTCCACCCCGCTGCTCGTCCAATTACCATCAACCTCACCCGTCCTCCTTATATTCACCCCCTACTTTCTACCCTACTGTACCATACTTAAGACTTGTACTTGGATCTCGGACTACCTCTCCTAGCACCTTTGGCACTTGACTTCCATCTTCCCCTCATATTCCACCTTTGTCCTCCATCATCATCCAGGCATCTTCTTTCCTCACCCATCTACTACCACTGATTTAAGACCATCCTTCCCCCTTTATCACCATCCATCCTTCAACTCTCACTACCGTCGGCAACCGTTCATCTCACCACCATCATCACCTCTCTTTAAACCTACTTCTCACTACAAACACCACTAAGAGTACGTGAACTATCCCTTATTATGACACGCGGGCATCTCGACTTCCACTTTCCATTGAGCTTATCTTTTGGCAACCTCTTGGTTCGTCACTACTACAATAGACTGGCTACTAACATGTCATCGATGGTTCTACAGTGACTCGATCTCACAAGTTGAACGACAAGGACCATGCTGGCCTCGCCGAGGGCACAGTCCTCCCTCAAGACAATCTTCCCAAGTTCTTCGCCAAGAACGGCTTCGAGGGTGCCGACCCTAAAAAGATGAAGAAGAATGGCGCCGGCAAGGGCAATTGGTAAGCATATCACCTGTCCCGTACGACTCCTTTATGGCTGGCTTTATCCCTAACCATATCAGGGGTAATGTGGGCGACGAAATTGTTGACGAGCAATTCAACCTCGTAAACGCTCGTCGTCGTTCCAATAGTAGTGGCTTCACCCACCACCTCCACGATTTTAAAACCAAGTTCGAGTTCAACGAACCTGAGCCCGTCTTCGAGGAGAGTATCCATGGCCCAAGAAATCCTGCCGATGAGGACGAAAACCCGTTGACCAAGACCGAGACGTCCTCGAGCGAGTCAAGCTCTGTCGATGCTCAGCACCGCAAGAGTATGTAATAAGACACAAGATCCTCTGGCTCTGGCAGCCTGTCGGGGCAGGTGGCTGTCAATGTATCTGGCATTGGGCAGCTTTCGCTTGTGTGTGTATCGTCAATGTATCAAAAACAAAACAACAAAACAAGGTAGTAAAAGCCGAAAAACTACAATCTAATGAATATCCTGGCTGATGAGGAAACTCACGCCATGATAACGATGATGATGATGACGACGAGGCGTAAGGGAATGGGTTGGTGTCGAGAGTTGACAGACGCAAGACGCAATGTCGAAATCGTCAAGGTCCTATCACAGATAGAATGGCGGTTTTCGTGGACATTGAATGTCGATGTATGATTAGGAATTCGTCTCATCTTCGGACCTCAGATGTGAGGTCCTAATTGACTTGTACTGCTGTGCATAATCTGTTTTCATTGTCGTGGTGACTTCACTTTTTGACTCGTGACGTTAATATGTGGCTAAGCCTGCCAGTACAAAGTTTAGCTGAGACTCTTGTAATTGCTCCGCAGCTATTGCTACAAAGAATAATCATTATACAATTTTAATTACACAATTTTTTCAGTTTCTCGCTTCGTGGTGATAACTCATACCTTCTGCCCCCCGTTACAATTACATAGTTTACTCATAACAGGATAGCTGCGCTGACTGACCGATTGAAAGCAGTCATTAAATAAAGAAATTATGCAGTGCCTGCCGCGGAAGCTTCGCCTTCTCCCCTTCTACTTTGAGGCTGAGAATGCGATGATTGCCTAGGTATAGAGTATCATCACACTCCTCTCTCGGAGCCACTACCGTCGAAGGAGTGGAAGGAGAAGATGGAGAATCGATGGGCTCCCAGAATACGAGGTTCGTGTTTTCTTTCTCTGATGCGGTCTGCTCTTGTTGAGTTTCCTGTTCTTCTTCGAATGGGATTCGGTATCGTTGTATGTGAGGAGATGAGTTTTCTCTTTCGCTGCTGTTGGCAAACGACATCATACTGGGGTGTGATGAGATGCTTGGACTTGTGACAGGCTCCTCTGCTATCGCTTCCAGTATGATCCGCTTCTGTCTGCCCTTGTGGTCGCGCGATAGGAAAAATAGAGGGCCGATTGCCGCCTGGCGACGTGCCAGCGTGCCTGGCCTTGATACCTCTTTCCCTGTTTCATTATCTTTCCCTTTTACCTTTCTTTCTTCCGAGTCACATTCTTGCAAGATCGCGAGAGTGAGCTGGCGATCGCCCTTGGTGATCTTAGGCGCATGCACTAGGGGCTTTTCATCTGTTGCTCCCTCGGAGTTGAGGCTTGCATTCGCCTCTGCGACAACGGATTCGTGCGGCGGTACATGCAGGCCCTTCCGCAGACCCTCGATGAGCAGCCGCGTCGCCGCGGGCGTTACTAGGGCCTGCAGCGCTGCTACTGTTGTGCAGGATTGCGGGATGCGCAGGGCGTCCTGCGGCGTCTGCGCGAGGACCACGCCGTGGTCGAAGGCGGCGTGGTCTAGCGTCTGCAGAGACACGCCTGTTGCGGTGCGGCCTGCGAGGAGGGTGTGCTGCAATGGCGCCGGACCGCGGAGGTCGGGGAGGAGAGAGGGGTGCAGGTTTAGGCCGCCGTATTTGGCGGTGCGGAGGAGACGCGGGGGAACGAAGAGGCCGAATGAGACGGCTATTATTAGGTTTGTTTTCGTGGGCATCTGAGGTCTTTTGTTAGATGGGTGATGTTTCGTTGGGTGGGTGGGTGGGTGTGTATATAGATGGATGAATGAATGGATAGGATGTCTTTTAGTGCGTACGAGTGAGTTACTTACATCCCATCCTGTGAATGTGTCTCTTTCGTGGATTTGGAGACCGAGGCTGTTTGCTAAGCTTCGGACTGGTGCTGTAAGAGCGCGGCGTCAGTACGGGGTTTGGTACACGATTGATCAGGAAAGAAGGCATGAGTGAGTATGTTGCGAATGGGGCATGTTTGCGTTTTCTAGAATTGAATAACAGACAGCGCTGAGCAGAGTGATACAACTCAAAGGAGTCCTAAGAAAATAAAGTGTACTCACGATCCCGCACGATCTTGTACCCACGGCCCGTCCGCTTGCCCGGGCGTACAACGACGTCGATGGACCGGATGAGATCGGGGTTCCGGACATGTTCCGCGTGAAGCGCTTCCAGGGAAGCACAGCTGAATTCGTCGGATCCGCAGAAGAGGATGTGCAGAGGGTCTGATACCTTGGCATCGGTCGAATATCGTCGGCCCTGCTGATGAAGGAAAACCGTTGAAATCTTGTGTCGCTGATGGCTTTTTGCCGCATCATGAAGGGTACAGCGGAAAAGATGATTAGTTATATGGCGTGGCGTTATATGTTGTGATGAGCGGGACGAACACAGCAGCACCACAGGCCGTATTCTCGCCCCTGCTGGGCCGGAGAGAGTATTCATTGTTCGGAAGCACTGCAGGGAGAGACTGTATCATTGACGTTTTGAGAAAATAGTAGCTCTGTTTCACATATACCGAGCCATTAGAAGGACTAAGATAGCAATGATGGCGGTATAAAAAAAATCAAGTAATCTATTTACAGCGTCAGAATGAAGCTCGCAATTAATCAAGTTGTAAATTTAGTAGGCAGCCTCAGGTACCTTGTTTTACTAACTTACCAGCATCCTCATATCCCTTACTTATCACTGCTCATCATATGGTCTTATGCTATGAGTTTTCTTCTAATTTCATGCTTCGAGAAATAAGCTCTTCGTCTCATCTTGATATTCTCCAATTAAGTGTTGTGGCGTTGGCAAGACGTGGCTGGTATATTATTGAGTGGCTGGCTTATCTTATCGCTGTATTCTCGTATCTTACAATACCTACCGTGTTTGAATCCCAACTTAAACTCCGCAAGAGAGGTGTGGTTAGGTGCTTACACCTAAATTGCTTACATCATATTATAACTACACTTAGGTACGCAACTATTCCACACATGACAATCTTATATCTCGGACCGCTTTGATTATTATGCGAGTTACGAGATAATAATCAAGAGTGTTAAGAAATCTTAAATCTAAGCCTTGTCAGAAAACCTTTTGTTACCTTTTACTTTCCTGGGCATCGTCACCTGCGGGTCTCTCCTCCCTTGCTAGTTAACTTAGGGGCTTCTAATGCCTGCGCTGTTGGTCCGCAGTACAACACGTTTTCTACAGTATACGAACTACCGGTAGCGTCCTCCACCCACGCAGCTCGTTCCCAACAGACCATACATATGATGAGATGCTTCAGAGAGCTTAAGGGATCCGTTTTACCTGGATACTAATAAACGAGACAGGTGCGCAGCTTGTCTTATGAGAGGTCAGGGAGATACGATAACCTAAGCGGAATCATATCTTGGTCGAATTCGTCTTCTTTTTTTTTTAAGATTTACTATAGATGACCACTTTTCCAAGGGGTAAGGGAGTCCCCTATTCCAGGAACTACGCGTTAACTTGATGAGGTTCCATTATGCACCGGAACCCAGGGAATAAGAGGAAAACGGGCACGTTTTACTCGATCTAGTGTACCGTACCGGTACTTCTTCAGGAATTAATACGACATATTATAGTCGACGACGATCTTAGACGATTGAGTCAACGCAATTTATTTTACCCTCAGACCACTAGCGCGCTCTCGGACAGAAGCTCGGACTCGCATTTTTCTTGACGGAACAATCTAACATCCCGAATTATCCTGGTCGTCGCCTATGATTTCCGATGATACCGATTCTCTCCACTTCAGGCTTCTACTGATGATGAGTAGGTATTTCTAGTAATGTTGGTTTCACTTATTGCTGACCACTTAGCTAGACTACATTAGTTTTCTTTAGGGCCGCTCGTTGGTTGTTAGTTTCAATAGCTATGTATATCGTGGAAGTGACAACATATCGCCTGGGCATGACAAAGCAACTGTAAAGTCAAGGAACTTCACATGGAAATACGTCCCGTTGATTGAGAACAGCTCAAATGCTCTCTTCTTCGGAAGACATCCTTGTATATACGGTACAGCCCGGATTTGAGCTTGAGCGGTAAAGCTGGTGGATCGGATTCGCACTTGACCCGGGAGACCGGGGCAGCGTCCGTCTCGTCATCCTTGTCATATACACTAGATGTAGTCTACAGTATTTGATAATCCAGCTCCAACGCTGGCATGGCTGTGCTTGTCTTCAAGGAGGACTGCTCTGGATATAAAGCTGTTTGATCTGCTATTGTCTGTGTCCAGTTCATATTCGTACTCTATTCCTCTCTGTACACCTCATCTGTCCTCACAACAAGCAACAAGCCACAGCCTCAAAGCTACTCAACAACAGAAGTCATGTACAACTCAAAGGTCCTCCTCGCCGCGGCCGCCTTCGCCGGCGCCTCTATGGCCCAAACCAGCACTGTCTTTCCCGACCCGGCGTGCTCGAGCTCCGTAGATGCCCTCGTCGCGAAAGCTCCCACAATTCCTGCCGACGTTGCATCGGCCATCGCGGCCGCCGAGACTGGTGCCAATGCCATCCAAGCCAGCAACCTCCTGCAGAGCCCGGACGCATACGTAGCGGAGCTATGCAGCGCCGCCGCCGAACTGCCTCAGTCTGTGTTGGCCGAGTTCGGGGCCTGGGGCTCGTCGCTCCTCAACTTCGCTGCTACTGAGATCGACTCATACGACGGTATCGTCACCAAGTGCGTCGCCACGGGAGCTGCGGGTGCCTCTATCACCAGCTACATCCACTCTATCGCCAGCCACCCGGGCGAGCTATGCAAGGACCAGACAAGCTCTGCTTCCAACGGCACCGCCACTATCACTTCTTATTACCCGACCGCCACAGCTAGCAGCAATGGCACTACCACAGGTTCCAGCAGCCCGACTTCGTCCATTCCTGTTGCCGGTGCTGCCCGGCCCACCGGTGTTCTTGCTGGCGCCGCTGCCATCGGTGGTCTTATTGGTGCCGTGGCTCTTCTATAAGCATTGAGCTAAGCACAACGACGTTGACGAAGTGGTGGTGGATTCCAGCCATCTTTAGTTCCCGTCATAAACCGGGTTCACGATGGATGGAGAGTGTTTTTGGCAGATGTCAACTCCACACGCTAATACCCAAACTAATTGGCACCAAAATTCAATTCCTGCTCAAAAGCCCACTGTTTAGATTAATAATAGACTCGGTACTCTCAGTTAGCCCGCCAGTATTTGTGATGTTGATGTTGGTGCCTGGACGCTATTTACGAGCTAGACTATAGTATATGGAGACCCCTAGCTTTCCGTCTATATGACTAGACCATGTATGTCTTAGTATGAGCCTAAACGGTAGAAAACGTTATTGGGGTTTCTGTAGAATAGATTTTGCTTAGAGATATATGATGTTATATGGCTGTCCTGTTAACGTGTTCTAATTTGCTTCTTCTGCTCTCCGTGTCTTTTCTCTTACCGTAGATTTTGCCGTGCTAAACTCTAAATGTACTATATATCAAAGCTTGGAAGCTATGTCTGCGGGCAACCCAGAAACCACGCTGGTTATCGGTACGGCTTCTTCGGAGCTTGTGAGTGGCGGCAGTGGCTCTTTTGTGGGCAGCCTTCTGGGCGTCTATGCCACTTGTAACGGAGCTGGGTCGGGTTCTATTTGTCCTGAGGGCGGTGATGCTTATTTCAGTCGCTGGAGGTATATTGGCGAAGTGCAATATATAACTGCTACAGAAAGCGTTAAGGGGTCACTAGCATTGATGTACTTCGAGTAGATACGCCGAATATAGTTCATTGCCGTTATAACTAGTGTCCATCTATCTTCTAAGAAGTTTAGCTCTAAATCCCATGTCTAAATCCTAAATCTATACTAAGTACCCTATAAGCCGTAGTCCATTCATCTAAAGCCCATTTACGTCGCATATTCCCATGTCGTCATAGTCGTTTCAAAGAACCATTTACTTTTTCTCGAATTTTTCAGGCGTGACCTGGATGACAGTAACCTCACTGTCAGAAATCCGAGCCATCTCCGCATCGATGAACGCCTGTGGCCGGATGGGCGAAGTCATCTCCTTCTTGCCGCAGACGAACCATGAGGGGTTGCGGATGAACATCTCGTCCATGTCCTCGAGTTTTCGGCCCGCCGTCTCGGGATAAAAGAAATACACCACAGGGAAAAACAACACGCAAAAGATCGCAAAGACTATATGGACAGTCAGCTGTCAGATTCGTTTCATAGTAACGAGGTCAGGGGTATGATGGTGGCGAGAAGAGAGCTTACTTAAGAAGAACGCCCACTGAAGATTGTCGATGCCGACTTTAGTGAATTGTACAACCGCGAACCCTGTAATCCAATTTGTGGCAGTAGCTGCCCCGGCGCCGCGGGTACGCCAGCCTATTGAGTTTACTTCGGCTGCGTAAACCCAAGGAGTTCCTGCCCAAGTCGGCGCGAATACAGCATGATAGATGACGAAGAAGGCCACTGTCACATTTCCGAACTAGAATATGATTAGGTCACGAGTCTCCAGTCGAGAATTACTGATGACTCACTGTTTTCATTCTGGAAGGGTCCTGTTGACTGGTCCTTAGTGCCAGGGACGATATTAAATCGCAGGCCGCCATGCCCAATGCACCATATAGCATGATCCTTTGGCTGTTAGCTTCATGTTCGACAGGAAATTCTTAGACGATGGTGATGCTTACTTTCGCCGTCCCAGACGATCGACAATAGCTAGGCTGCAGAACGCCGCAATAAAATAAATCGTTCCGTTCACTGCAGCGAGTAATCGACTTAATTGCAGGCTAAACCCAATGGTTTCATGGAGTAGTGTTGGTAGGTAGAACCCCTATAATAAATGTTAGAGACAGGATACAACAATTAACCCGATGAGGGAATATCTGTACCAGACTGTTAATCCCGCTGAACTGCTGCATGAATTGTGTTCCGCAGGAGAGGATCAGACGGCGGAGATTCTGGGTCTTGTCTCGATTTCGGAGGACATCTGACAAAGGCACTTGATGAGACTTCTCGAGGAGAATAGATGCGTTGATCGATTTGTAGTCGGTCATCACCACGTCGCCGGTGACAGATTCATCGTTGAGATTCGCGAGGACCTCCTTTGCCTCTTCGTCTCGACCTACAAGCAACAGCCACCTCGGACTCTCTGGTACAATGGGTGCGAGCGGGAAAATGATCAAAGGGAAGAAGAGTTGAATCGCGAGAGGGAGCCTCCATTGCAGCGCACCGGTGCGGAAGGACAGCGCATAGTTGATCCAGCTCGACAGCGCGAAAGATGATACGTTGGAAGACGCCCCAATGACGAGCAGACGGCCACGGAGATGAGGTTTCACACACTCTCCCAGATAAACCGGCGACATAGTCGAAGTAATGCCTATTCCAATTCCGTTCAATGTTCTTCCGATAACGAGCTGCGGCAGACTATACGCGGAGGCCTGCAGTGAGGCACCCACTGTGTTCAGGACATGGCCCGCTATGATAGTCTTCTTGCGACCCAGCTTGTCGCCCAGGATGAACGCAACTAAGGCACCGACGAATGCTCCAAGCTAGCACAAATTGATCTCTGTTAGTAGGCTCACTCAAAAGATGGATTATGGCAGTAGTATGAGTGTGATGCAAGACTTACAAAGAAACTGCTTGTTACAGCGCCCGAAATAGTTCCATTATTGACCTCTGGGAAAAGGTCCAAAAAGTCTGGCGATATGAGAACACCGGCAAAGACGCCCTGGACATTACATGTAAGTCATAGCACTTTATCTAACTTGTTACATAGACGAACCTGGCAGTATCCAAACCAGCACGCAGACACTGTATCAAAATATTAGCAATCCGTTATTCAGTATTGCTGAGCGGGTCTCATTATACTGACTCGCATCAATTAATGTTATTAAAGCAACTAGCCGGCCACCTCGGACCTGAAATCTTGAAGGAACAGCCATGGCGGGCTGAAGTTAACGCTTCAAACCTTGAGCGCTGCCAAAATTACGACAGGTATGCTCGAGCTCATATGATCGGAGAACTAGAGGGCCAGAGAAATCTGTTTTATAGATCTCCATATCTCACACCCAGTTTTTTTCTTCTTTCGCCCGGACCGACGCACACAATTTCATATCGGACTCACGATATCTGGATCCTGTGTTCACACGACGCTACTATCACGATAAGTCCACGCTGGATCACACATTACCCACTTAAACCCGCCGACCGCGGCATTAGTCCTGTCAGAAATTGTTGGTTGTCACAGTTGTCTGCACCTTTTCTGAGAGGGTCCAGGGCAAGATAAATGGATAATAGCTTGCAATTCCTGTTTCTCAAATTTTCACCGCCCTTCGGTGGAGAGTGGGCTGCCTGCACCGAGATGGAGACTAGATAGAAGCCTCCATATCCGACCCAATTGATAATGCAGGAAGAAGCCCGTTCGGAAGCATCAAAGCGAATATTTGAAGAGCCGCCTTTTTCCGCAGACGGTAGGTCATATATCAATAGTGGAGGTTGTGTGTTGTTCATGGACTACCCCGAGATAATTTGGGGTTACTAGGAGACTCTCGATACCCGAGGTGTTAGATATATTGCGATACCTAACAAGCCAGATATCCATCAGTACAACTGCTCAAGAGTGACCCAATGTTTCTCTCCTTAGCGTGAGATAACACCAACCCTCACAGTGAAACTCGGTTTGAACCGGGTTAAGCTGTACGACTATTGAACAGCCAGAGCATAAAATTCGCTTCAGCTGTACACTTTGCTTCATAAGCTATAATAACAATAGGTAGAAGGTGAGCCGGCAGTGACATGATGAGTTGGTAAGAATAATGCTTTGCGTAGACAACAAGAGTGGTTCTCAAGACCTATGAGTGCCAGACAATGCTTACAGCTTCGTCACCTGCGTCTTGTGGCATATACTAGATCTGTCGTATAGTTCTTCTCCCAAGATAGTACTGGAACTTTCCCACCAGTAGGACTTCGAACCGCCGACCTGTTCCTGTTCGAGATTGATATTAATAAAGCACATGAAAATACGAGAAGTAAACCAAGCAGAAAATACACTCCTGGGTGCGTGAAAACTTGCCACCATTGGCTGAGTAAGGCATACTCGAGAGAGCTGTACACTAACTCCCGAGTGGCCGAAGTCCTATGTCTTTGCTATTTCAGAGGCGTTGCTCGCTCGGTTCCGGAGACCTTGCATTATGTGTTACAAGACCCAGGCCCGAATTCTCGGCTTAGCTGCTGGTCTTTCTAGGCATACCCAGCCCTACAGGCTGACATCACGGAGGGGAGACCCTCGCTAGTAAGACAACATCGAGATCGACGGCGGAGATCAATTAGCCTGACTTGCCCTCGCCGAGGTTGCCGTTGCCGCCACCAAGGTCGCACCAATGCAGGTCGTCTCAGACCATCGCTTGTTTCAGAAATGCATGGTTTTTTTCTTCATTGTGGGGGATGAAATGCCTGTCAGTGGGTGGGTGGCATCATATGTCTTGCAGCTGTGGCGAAAATGTCGCGGTCTTTCATACGCGTACCTCATGATACGGCCCTTGCATGTCTTAAGCTGGCAAACACAGTATTTCGGAAAGAGTAGTACGATGCTACACAATGTCACTGACAAATCTCACAGAGGTTCGCTTCTTTTCTGCTGCGAGTTTCGTCGCCCAGTAGGTATTTTGGTCCTCGATAGTGTCATGCAGCCAACTTAGCGGTACACGGTTGACACACCTATGGCAGCGGTGATGACCACATGGATATGCGTGTTGACGCATCTCCAGAATCGTTTGTCGGTAGCACTGGGGGCTACACTTAGTGATGACATGCCGATACGAGCGTGGTATCAACTATAACGGGTATTCTCCCTCGCTGTAAGGGGATATCGGTCTATCTCGAGCACTTCTGCATTCGGAATCAGCACAGCTTGTGGGCTAAGTGGAGTGAGCATCGACGGTCCTATTCTAGATTCCGGCCTTTGGGGGTCTTCCCGGACTGTGCCTCATGGCAGCAGCTCAAACCAACAACGACCCTCAGGACGACCCGACCCGGGTGTGGATTGGGTATCAGGCGTTGGAGATGTTACTTATCCACTGCAACGTCACAAATAGCGATTTGGACCAACGCAGATCAACGCTCGCTTCGCCTCGGTCGGCAAGCTGATAAGGCGAAGAAGAGAAACAACGACGATGTGTACAGGGTTTTACTAAGGTGAGGCTGAGTGACGCCGGCCGATCTGATCTACAGCCAGCAATCAGTGCGGCATCGAATACCTCCAAGCATACCTAATCCTAGTCGCAACGAGACAGCCAAAAGACTAACTTAGGCTGTCGGACCGAAAGGGAATAGTGGCGAGGTCAGTAGATGCCTTTATCCTGTATCGGTGGCTGAGTCTGCCGCATTTAGTTCAAACAAGAGACATTCCATGCAAGGGACAAACCCTACAATGCTCTTAAGCAGGTTAGCATGTCATGCATAACGGGAATCATAGATTTGCTGCAGCGAGCCGACCGGGAGGATTTATCACCAAGTTCGGAAACTAATTGACGAGTATAAGGTCGAGTGATGATGGGGGCGTGAACGATGAGGGGCGTAAGGAGACGTACCTAGACGACCCAGAAAGACATCGATGCCGGCCGACAGCACATGCCAACCACGATATACAGTACCGGCACCATGCAATGCCAATGTGACGCTAATGGTAAATGGTGAGCATTTCAAGACAAGCCACGCGGTGGTGTGGCATTCCGCGCGGATGCGGGCGCAATCCAAGAACGAATAGACACTATAGGCGAGCGACTGGAGCGACAGGCCGATAAACTCTGCCCGAGGCTCTCAACACGTACCTACATAGCACTTACTTAGCATTGTTATCAACGTCGAAAGATGAAACACAATCGAACAAGGCTCCATGCATCGTGTCTACTTTTGGTTATCAAGAGAGTTACAGTTTTACACAATGGATAGCGCGGCATTTGTCTATATGGAGTGAGTTGAAAGGTCAAGGGAATGGTGTGGTCGAACTCCAATTACGTTGTCTATAATTAAAGATTAAGCGCTGAGCATGAAGGCTGTGATAACGGTGACGTTATTAGTGTTGGGTTATTGTAGGAACTGCAGTCATCTTGCGGGGACTAAAATATAGTAGCGTGGGTAGGGAAGAAGGAAAACGGAAGGCCAAAAAAAAAACACGCCAGATAGCAGTATACTCAAAAGTCAGGTATTTGCTACCCTGATGAGCCCAAAAACCAGTAGTATGTCAATTAGTCACCTAGTAAATACTACTATTTGGCATAGGAGGGCGAGCTCTATAGCGGTTTGGCAAATGGTGTGTCATTTCAGCATGATTCATTCAGAGGATTCAAACAATGATATGCTTGTGTGATTTAGTAATAGCATGTTACAGTATATTTCCTCGAAATAAGGTTGGAGAAGGTACAACATTACAAGGTGGTATCCGACTATAACTAGGTATTATATAAACTCCTGGCATAGCACAAACTTGAGAGATGTACACAGTAGGGAAATATTCTTTTGGTTATATTTAAAGGATCGTATTGCTTACACCAAGGATTCTAAAAGGAGACAGTCGGCAGTATAGGTACGATGCAGGTAGGGTAGTACTAGGGAGCGTCCATCTCCTTTAGTTAATAATCAGCCCCCAAGAATGACCTCACCAACATTCCCCTTTGAGTTCCAACCAGCTCGCCTAATTCAACACGTCGCGCTTATTGTTAGCAAGTGTAGTGTAAATTAAATTCACTTTTGTCATCTGACACACTTTAGACCATATTTATGTATCTACAGCAGGTACATATGTTAGTTTCCACTCGCCCCCATCCTCACCATCCCCTCGGGCCGCTGCCGAGCGCTACGCAGTAGACGCCTTTACACGTTGAATAGGCGCGGCGTTGAAACGAATAGATTGAAACATACCAAGGGGCCGGTTGAATTTCCCCTGCAGCTAGCTGTATCCCGCTCTTCCTTCTATGTCACAGAAAGCGCTCTTTGAAAGTGAACTGGCATAAGCTGCTCAATCCTCAAATGATACATATGACGGCCGACCTACCTACAGCATAGATGTACACCGTCATACTAAATAGGTACTTGGAGCAGCTCTTAATGTAGAAGAGCACAAGCGGTATTTCTAGGCCGCACCCTGCCGCATCTTTTGTTATAAAAATAGGACTCTGCTGCTAATTACCTAAGTGGGTGCTCCCGCACTTGGCAGCAAGGCCAATAAAAGGGTGAGGAAATGCCGTCTAAGCCTCTTCAGTCTGCTTCTTAGACACCCCACATGGTCATAGATGTGCCTCTTGGCGTTGGATACAGGGCAGAACCTGGCAGAACCCTGGGACCCTGCAGCCAATTATTCGCCAAGTGTCCTGCAAGTAAGATGATTGTCAGCCAGGAGGATTTGTACCAACATAGACTCCTTGTCTCCAAACGGGTGTGCAAGCCGATGGAAGATTTTGGTCTCTGAAAACTGGAACCGGCCAGGCTACGCTACACTGCAATATGCTCTCGCTCCATGCTATCAGTTTTTTGGTCTGAAACACGGACTGAGTGACCCGAGCGAGAAAGCCTTATGGAACTGGCTTGACCGCATCAGCGGGAGAGAAAAATGCCAGAATACGTCAACGATGGCCACAGCATGGGCCATAGCTGTCTGCCTTGGGGAAAGGGAAGTGACAACAGGGTGTCCCTAGGGACCACGTTGTGATGTGCTTTGCTGATCACGTCGTTCGTTGCCGGTGTTGTGTTCCTTGTGTATCAAAATTATTAAGCTTCGACTGCTTCTACCTTATCTCACACAATACCGATGTAGCCCCCTAAAACCCCAGTATTGGGGGATTCTCGGCTCACACCCAGTCGGTCTCTCTCCTTGATCGGTTGGATCGAAATTCGGTATCTTCCACTCTACATTTCGTCAACGGGCGGCACATGCACCCCCTCGACCCCGCGCCTCGCGTTACCAACGATCGGGTATTTTACAGCCGAGACAGCAGTGTGTATACGCTTGCGTACAGAACGCTAGTAGTGTGGGTATACCAGTAGTGTAAGTAGGGGGTTGTTGTCCAGATTTAGCACTTACAGGTACTATTATTTGGTTAGCAGCGAGTAAGATACATTAGGAATGCAGAATACCATATTACGAATCTGGATACTTCACTCAATTAACTCGATCACTCGCTCACACATCGCTCAGCCGGCAGTGCAAAACATATTCACACACTTGCATAACCTTTTTTGGCGTCATGATACGACTGCAAGCTAGCTGTGGTATGAAGACGATTCACTAATATCAGTAGTATAGGTATGGTTACCCGGCACAAAAGCCGTACTTGTTTTGGTTACCCATATGCAACCACAAGCTGCGCCTTGCTTGCTAGCGATCAGAAATAGGATTAGATCCCGGGCAAAACTGTACGATGAGCTGCTAACCCGAGAACACTTTGAGAGACGCGTGGGGCAATTCTGAGACTGTCCCCTCATTGTCACTCAATTATACTAGTTGGTGGTGAAGGGATAGCGTTGTTTTCGGCTGGTCCCATGAGGTCTACCGAGATGGGGGCTTTCTCGCCAACACATCGTAGCATGCCGCTGATTGACACTACGGGGAAATTCTACCATCGTCAACACCTGTGAGTTAAGGCTCACCCGCTCACAGGTCCTGTCAACCCATCATTCGCCACGGCGCTGACCCCTGATTGTGAAACACACCAAGATTTGTGTCTCAGCCATCATGTAGGTTGGTGGTACGTCCCTCATCGATGGAGTCCCTTTCACTACCACCGTAGTACCCTTCACAAGCTACACACACTAACACCACGGCTGCGTGTAGCCCACATGGTCGGGCGGCTGCCGTGCCGCCGTAGTGTAGTGTACTGAGTAGTGGACACTACGATTGTACAACTGCCTTGGGTATTGTACGCTAGATATACAGTAGCACAGTACTGTACATAATTCGCTATGCCTATACTGCATTAGGTGTTCACTAACGCATGGTAACGAGGTCCGCCTCTTCTAATTATGGCAGTCCTGGCACGACCCAGTCTCCCGGATGCGGGTCTTGCCTTGTGTGTGTTGCGCTCGTGATTCGTGAAGCCTACACCATTCAAGGGCGATTCGAAGGAGCCATTACAAGAAGTGCTTGTGGAGTTCCTTTCACTAGGTCTAGTACGTGTCCATACACATTCCCATACCACGATGATGGGGACGTGGGTCAAGCACGGCAATACCATATCTTTGCTGGCGGAGTCCCTGACGTGCTGCGCAATACCTGTGTTGGCCGTGAAGTAACAGTGGTGATGTTACGGACCAGGGCTTGTTTGAAGTTGTCGAGAGAAAATAGGAATATGCAACGGCGAGTAGTGTAGTCTCGACGGCGCGCGCCGTCGCACGGTTGGTAATGAGATTTCGCCTGTCTAGCCTGTCGACTCGGCCTGGCGCGCGCGCGACCTCATCTCAACCCATGCAGGCATCTTTTCCAGCTGACAGGGGTGCCTCATGTCCATCCATGCACGTCCGTCTGCACGTACAGGCCTGCAAGGCAACGGCCCAGCCTGCTTTGCCCCAAGCCGGCTCACATGAGTGTGGTAGTCTTGAACTCGGTGCTGTTTTTATTCTAATTTTTGTCTTCTTGTCAGCCAGTTTTCCTGTCTCGTTATCCGCATTCGATCGGCCCTAGATCTGAATATAGCAATGTCACGCAGCCTACCGTTACTTTTCTGTTGGTATTTCCGTCCCATTGCAGACGGAGACACTAGATACGTGCCCTCCAGACGTTCGCAAACTACTATCCAAGCACGCTCATGAGAAGGCTGAATAGCTCGGGTGCCTTTCTTTATCCACACCCCCGTCAACTTACTCCTCGCGACCTATTCTAAAGTCTATACTTTATTTATCGAAGACAGGGCTGTGCCGATTACTATTTTGTGTGGTTTGATTTCCATTTCGAGCCAAGATGGCCGACTTAAGATATATTATGGACATGGCAGACGATGAAGACGGGAATGATAAGTACTCCCGCCGACCTGGTGTTTCCGACTCGACTCGTAGTTCCAATCCTTCATCCACGACCAAGCAAAGTGATGATAACCTCCCATCGTCGACCTCTGACACAAGTAAGTCTCAACCAAGACGGCGGGGCCCATTGAATCGACCATCCAAATCTACAACCACGGAGTCGTCCACAACGGCAAAGGCGAGCGCAGATAAAGCACCAACAGCATCATCATCCCGCCTCCCTGTCATTGAAAGAAGAAGTGTTGATAGTACTGAGTCGATGGATACCACTGGTTACGGAGCTTATACCCAGAGCTCATCGTCTTCAAACATGCCGCCATCTGGACGATCGAATGTGTCCTCGAGGCCAATTTCGAGTGTCCCAGGAGACAGCAACAACATCCCTGTCAAGCTGACACCCATTACTGGGCGTGTAAGTCGGGCCAAGAAGGGTGTCCCAGTTCACACGTGCGACATATGCAAACCACCAAAAGTAAGTTGTCTTCAAACTTTGTTATCTAACAGACTCACTGACTACGTCTAGACATTCACGCGAGCAGAGCATCTTAGGTAACAACTCTCAATGATAGAACTCCATACACTAAGTTCTACTCTGACATTACGCTTAGACGTCATCAACTGAGTCACAAGCCGGCCACTTTTCAATGCCTTTATCCCGGCTGTGATAAAACCTTTCATAGGCAGGATTTACTTTCACGCCACACTCAGAGACAGTGAGTCCTTGACATATTGGTCTTGTATAGGGTGGAGATTAACTATGCACGATAGTGAACAAGAGGATAGGTCAGGAACCGACATGACGGGCGGTCCAAGTCGCCAAATGTCTGGTACTCCGGTAGACAACCCGTCTATGAGTAGCTTCCCGCAAACCCCTATGCTTCCAGGCACAGGTTTACCCATGACCGATGATATATCCACCAATCCATCCTATCCTGGCAGCACATCGCCTTATCCAACAAGTCACCGCGGCAGTATTTCGGGGCAGGGCCCAATGTCTCCTTCTTCTCGGTCCCATTCGGCAAGCTTTTCGCAAGGGGATTATATCTTGTCATCAGCGGCTCACCATGTGCCTCCCTATGGGATTCACCCTGCAAGTATGGATGGTCCTTCTTTTGACAATAACTCCTACGGGCTTGGTTTCGAACCACGAAGATCCCCTTCATATACTTATCTGGGCTTCGAGGGATTACCTAGCTTGACAATACCTGACAGTAGTTTTCCAGGTCATCTATCTCAAGAGTCAAACTGGTCTTCGGCCTCTGATAGCCCGTATTCAACGCCTGACAGAGCTATGATCCGGGGTTACGACTCACCAGATGCAGATGTCTCCAACGCAGACATCCTCTACGTCCCTCACCAGTATCCTTCGCCTCATCAACCTGTTTATCACCAGGTATCAGACTACACCACCTACGATGATACCGGCTACTTCGATTTCCAATCACAGCCATATCCTGTTCGTAGCCCGACCCCACCGACCGTCACGCTTTCCGCTCAACCGGTTGAAAATCTAGTCACACTTGGCCACCCAGTACCAGACGCCCCGGCGTTACTAAGGCGCCAGAAAGGAGCGGCAGCATTACTAAGTCCATATTCGGACGCTGCCTTCCTGACGGCCTTAGTTCCGTCGACGGCTGCACTGAACGCCATCCCCCACTACCTCGACGTATACTGGAAGCGCTTCGACACCCTCTTTCCAATAATTCACCGCCGTAGCTTGGAGACGTCTGACGACCCTGTATTGCGGTGCGCTATGGCGGCCCTAGGGTCGCAGTTTCTTCAGGGCAGGGAGGATCGGAACAACAGTCACATTTTGCATGGCTTTGCTTCGCAAGAAGCCCGACGAGTAAGTTGAAAAGTCTCATCCTTGCCCGTGTCAAGTATCACAAGCTGAACAGCCACAGCGTCCCCAATGGGGCGTCAATGTCATGCAGGCGATCCTCCTGTGCGAGTTCTACGGTCGGTTCCGAGGAATGAGGGCAGTCGCCCGCCCGTCGGAGCCCTTCCAGTCGCTATACTCAAGAGTGAGTAAACTTTCTCGCCCCCCTTTCTTTAGTCCTCATCCGTTGATTCCCTCACATGCTTTGCTATTCAGGATCATCTCTTTAGTCTTGTTCTGTCACCCTCCAACAAATATTGGCACCAATACTCAACGTCTTCCTCACAGGTGGCCACCCCTCGTAGTTCGGTTAATCACGACAACTCTTCCGACACCAGTCATCGACTCTGGGATGAATGGATCATTTCTGAGTCTCGAAGGAGGCTCCTTGCTGCTTGTTTCGTTCTTGATATTCACACATCTATGTACCATGAGCATTCCACTTCACATCATTTCCTTACCCCAACACCTCCAATACCCCTGACGAAACCCACTCAGCGTCTTTGGGCAGCCCAGGACTCGAAGACATGGGAGGAGCTCGTAAGCTCCGAGCCAGCACAACTCGACTCTGTTTCCTTGGCAGATGAAGAAATCACCGCCGATCATGTTGCGACGGCCCTCCCGCTAGACCTGGCAGTATACCTAGCATCGGAGACGCTTCGCTTGCCACGCCGGTCGTCCGCTTCAACTATAGACATATCGGTGGATCTGGATTTGGACCCAACGATGCGGATATGCAACTTATTCTCCGGGTCAGCAGTCGCCAACACTTATCTAGCTTTACACTACACCCCTCTCCGTGACCTGCTCGCCGTCACCGGGGACAGCTGGTTATTTTCACGAAAACTCCTGGATCCGGAAGATTTCCAACGCCGCAAATTTATCGTTCGGTTATGGAGCAGTAGTGTCCACGCGGGGGCTGCTTCCACTTTTGCTGCCAAGGCTCTATTGGCTTTCTTTGAAACTAATGATAATACGGGAAATCGCGAAGACTCAGCGGACATGTCAGAGATATCGGATTACTGGTCTCTCTACGTTTGCACCCTCATCTGCTGGTCCATCAACCGCACGACAAGGGGTGCCACTGGGCGAGGCAATGCTGATGGTGCTGGTCTCTCTTCCACGTCTTCTTCAAATCGTAATTATTCGGCCTCCGGAAAAACGGAAAGCGAGGCTAAGGCTTGGCTGAAGATGGTGGCGAGCCTGAGTCCCGAAACCGCCAGCCAGAACATGCGAGCCCGGCGGGAAGCCCTCGCCGTTGTCGCCATGGTGCGGAGGAGGCTCGAGCACGAAAGCATCGGAGGGAAAAGCAAACTTCTTGTCGATGCCCTTCGTGTGTTGAAGTCTCTCGAGGATGATCCAAACAGGGCACGTTTTTGAATACATGTGTCATGAGGACGGGGCTTCTGTGATACCCTGGCTTTTTTCCTTTCTTTTTGGCCCCTATTTTAGCTTTCCACTTCCTCTATTCTTTCATCGTTCTATATTTCTTCCTTCGCTTCAATTCTGTCTTTTTATTCATGCTGTTACTCTCTTATTTCTATATTTTTTCTTTTACATTTTCTATACTTCTAGTTACTCACATTGGCATATATATAGACGCATGATAGGAGCGGATACACAACTGTAACATTATACGATATACATGGCGGGACGGCCAGGTCATGATTGAGAGACGCGCATTGGGCTTTACTAAGCGAGGGCGTTCGTTGAGAGGATACGGTTCCCCTTTCTCCATACCCTTTTCTGCTCCATTCCTTTTTTACTCCTTGATTTTTACCTGTAGGGATATGAGACGACGAGAAGAACGATGTATGATAGTGTTTGAGCTCTTTCTCTTTCTCTTCTTTCCTTTACCAATTTTATTTTCATCTCTCCACAAATACGATAGGGCCGCATGTACTGTAGGGTACACAAGCCGCCACTGACAAAATACCATCCTTTTACCTTCTGCCTAATTTGTCCCAATTCCCGACAGGTCGCATCGGACTTAAAGCCTCGTTGTGGTTTATTAATAAACATTTATACCCACACTCGCGGTAGACTTAGTAAAGAATATCCTACTTTGAAATAGTAAATAACCAAGGAAAAAAAGATGAGCTGAACATCATCATCATCTTTTCCCATCTTCGCGCAATGGCCAGAGCCTTGTGCGAATTTTACACGGCATACATGTATTACACGTAGGGTGCATGGCGGTAGTGAATGGCGGTCTACAATGCCTTCTTCTCTCTTGTTTTACCCTCTTTTTTTTTCTCTGGTTGTATGGGAGACCGCCAAGGTAGCCTGCTCTTCATGGGTTTGGCTGCTGTCCAATGACGTATTTTACCTCCCCTGGCCTATAATAAAAAAAGCTCCAGAGAGGAGCAAGAAAAAAGGGTCCAATTTGGAGGTGCATACGACCTCACTTCTACTTGGTATTGTAACCTGTTTGTACTGTACCTGGAATTCCAGAGATAAGGTAACGGTTAGGTACGGTAAACTCCTACAACAGGCGAATGGACTCGGCACCAACGGCATACGACTTTGCAGACGACAATAGTACCTGTGTAGACCGCTGTGTAAATTGATATCCAAATACTACTTAACCCCAGGTCGTATCACCGCTACTACCACTGGTACTCTGTACCAGGTATGCACGTGTTGTAGCCTGAGACAGGGAGGCTGTAGTTCGTTATAGACATCCAGTCAGTGAGTATCTGTAGTACATCATGTCTCTACATGTAAGTCCTGTACACTAACTGACAATACCACATGACAATCTTGTCAATCTTGAGTAGATATTTTAGTTCCCTTCTTCTTAGCGTGCGTACTGTAATTCAACTAATCTCTATTCATCGTGATGCAAATAATCGAATGCGATTAGAGCTAATGAAGCAGGTAATGTGTACTGAAAGCAGGAAGCAGGAGAGGAACAGACAGTAAACGGACTAGTGTACCTGTATATGGATCGTGATGCATGCGAGTCATAGTGGGCCTGTTGAAAACGGTTGTGCCTCAGTGAACACTGTAGCGGGCTTGTTAGGTCGTGTTTGTATTTGTCTTGGGCGGTGACGAGCAAGATACTTCCCGGATACCAGATATTGGGGACATACACTACCTGTACTCATCTTTACCTACGCACGTAGGTCAATAAAATCTCCAAAATTGATACATAATGATTTAATGGGTGCGTTGTAGTCCGCAACCTATCTGAGCTTCATCCTTGAATCTATACACTTACAAAATTTATGTAATCCATCTACTACCGGACTCCTCACTACACGGGAGGAAGCAACCCGACACATAAGCCAGCACTAGGTCCGTCTGTACAGTACCTAATAGTGGGGTTGGATGCATCTTTGGCGGTTCGTGATTGATTGTGTGCGAACTGGTGGGCGATCTGTTCAGGTATCCCCCTGGTCTCCCCTGTCCTCACAGGCAGTACCTCGCTATCAAAATACCCACCTAAATTAAGCCTTCCACATTCTCCGCGCTTCCAGCTACTAACGCACTAGAGAGCACTAGTGTAAGGAGCTCTACCCAGCAAGCAAGCTCTGATCAACCTACCAAAAACTCCTGCTGCGCAATTCCTCCCGTCCAGCTCCCTACTTCTTACCAACATACCTAGGCCTATCATTATTAACTGACCTTTGCTATCACTGCCTACTTTGCCTAAGTGTACCTAGACTTTTCGTCATTCCCGCAGAAAAGGGAAGAAAAGAAAAGAGTTTATTGTTTCTTTGTGTTATATCCTATATTTTGCTGCCTTTGTGCCTACATCTAATCCACGAAACCTGCGAAATGGGAAGCTTTGTGTTCAAGTGGTAAGTCGAAACAACCTTGGAATTCATCAGCTCTTGATGGCCAGCGACAATTTGTAAGGAAAGAGAGGCATCAAACCAGCAGAGTACATCGAATAGGGAAGCTGCTGACGGCCGCTCGGCTTGTCCTCTCTGTCCCACTGCCTGGCATTACTTGTCGCAGGCACGCCTCGTTCCTTCGGGCTCTCTCCCTTGACTGTTGCTTTGTCACACTTAGGTTGCACTCAGGCTGTCGCCTTGCGCACACAATTTGAACACTTCGCTGACGAGTCGCTCGCCGCTGCTCTCGATAGGGATCATCCTGCCAACGAGGTCTACGTGACGGGCACTTTCGACGATTGGAAGAAGACGGAGAAGCTGGAAAAGGTTGGCGACAGCTTCGTGAAAACCGTCGCCATCCCCGACACTTCCAGCAAAATCTTTTACAAGGTTCGTCGCTTCGCATTTGGTCTCTTACCCGCCGCCCTCTCCCAAAATTCTCTGTTTTCTGGCTACATGCGTCTGCCTGCTCCCTCGGCGCCAGCCATGTTCACCGCCATCCGAGTTCGCGTGTAGCCAAAGTCCTGGAGAACAAGCCGCCACCAGAAGTTGTAGGACCCGCGTGCGACCTCGCACCGCCAGGCTGGGGCGCCTACCGCTCCAGGGCTATTTTCAGTCTCCCAGCATCGCGCAACGGAGCATTTTGATTGCACTATCATTGTCATCTACCCAAGTCTCCCCCGAACCGCCCAATTGCTGGCTACTCTACACCACTTTACTGATAGGCAAGTTGCCTAATCATGCATTTCTCTGTTGCATACTATCAAAAAAAGCGTATGACGCAATAGGGACAGGGAGCTCCCTAGTTAGTATCCGGGCCTCCGAGTGGCTCGAGCGGTGCTCCTGATAGGTCAATTGGAGTCTCGTGCAGCACCCAAATCGAGAACTCGATTGTCGGCGACCTGCATGCTTAGGCAAGTGCTGTGTGCAAGTCTCTAGGATACCTGATGGCCGCGTAGGCATGTGGCAAGCTCTACATCCGCTATCCATGTCTCTGTCGGCGCAGACGCACATGGACAGCCTCCTAGATAATGCTTGCTGGTAGACAATGCAAGCCAGCAAGCAAGCACATCATGGCGGGGCAGCATTCCTGAAGCCCTACGTGCATGCATTCTAGCTCACGGGTGTCGGTTGCGAGCGAAAGCCTGGCTGTCTCACTCTCCCTGTTTTCTCTGGTTCGTTTGCTCATGGATGTCAGCCTGATATCCTCCCTACATGCAGTGGGGATTTGTCGAAAGATAGTATGCTGTACTGTGCCTTGGTCGCCAAGTCCTAGCCTGAACCCTATTTAGTGTTTACTCAGACAGTGTTCAGCCCCCAAACTCGATTCTTCTTTGTTGCCTATAACTCGTATTCTCCCCCACGTCGCTTCTCCGTACTAATTAACGCCTTCCATATAGTTCGTTGTTGATGGTGAATGGATAATTGACCACACCGCGCCGAAAGAAACAGACGAAAGCGGAAACGAGAATAACATCCTGACTCCCGAGCGAATCACCTTGGGGGCTCCCGGCACCGCCGTCATAATGAATTCCGTCGCGCCGGAATCAACTACCGCAGCCCTGGCCGCTGATGCTCCCCTAGAAAAGAAGGAGACTGCCGCCAAGGGTGACGAAGATGTGAAGGCGGAGAAGTCCGGCCTGCCTGGGACTTTCCCTGAGACACCTGCTACAGAACTCAACAATGAAGGTGCCTTTGGTGTCAACCCACTGCCCGCCGCCGCAGGTGCTGTTAATCCTATCAAACTTGCGCCCGGTGAGAAAGTGCCTGAAGGACTCGCTGCCGAGAGCACTACCAGCAATGTCAAGCTGGATCCTGAATCCTATGAGAAGAGTGACACACTTCCAGGTACGCTCCTGCAATCATCACTAAAAGCCTGCTTCCACACCAAGTAATTTAACATACTAACCTAAGTAGGGGGTGCTCCTGTTATCTTCTCGTCCGCTGCTCCAGAATCCACCGCTGCTGCTCTAGCTGCTGATGCCCCCATTGAGCCCAAAGTACCTGCCCTTGTCAAGGAAAGCCAGGAAAAGGCACATGCTGACCCCGAGGCGAGCGCAATTCCTGAGGAGGTCGAGGAGAAAGCAGCTGTTGAGAAAGAGCTCTTAGATAAAGTGATCGCGGCTCCTTCCACATCTGAAGGTACCGCAGGCGAAGGAACCGAAAAGACTGAGAACGTTGTGACTCCTGGCGAAGCTGCCGCCTCTGTTGCTGCCGCCGTGTCCGCGGCTGCTGCCGCAGCTGTTGCCGGTGCTGTCGTTGCTAAAGATGCTGCTGCGGACAAGGCGCAGGACGCCATTGCAAGTGCACAGACTGCCGCTACTTCGGCTGCCATACAGCTCCCTGATTCAGTCAAAGACCAGTTGCCCGAATCCGTTCAGGCTGCAATCGGCGTCTCCCAGAAAGAAGAAGTCAGGGAGGAGGTCTCGCCTGAGGTGCCTGCCGAGGTGACGGAGTCCATTACTGAGGCTGGCAAGTCGCCTGAGGCAGCCGCAAACACGGAAGCTGTTGAGGAGAAGAAGGCTGTCGAAGCCGAGCTATTGAATAATATTAAGCCTGTCGATTCGGCGGCAAATGGGGAGCCTCGTGAAGAGGTCTCTTCCGAAGTTCCTACTGCGGTCAAGGAGTCCATTGCTGAGTCGGGAAGATCGCCGGAGGCCGCTACTAACGCGGAGGCCGTTGAAGAAAAGAAGGCTGTCGAAAAGGAGCTACTGAAAGATATCAAGCCTACAGAAACGACTGGTGAATCAGCTCCCAAGGAGGCTCCTGCGGCGACCGAAGCTCCGGAAACAAAGGGAACTGCGGCTCTGGCTGTTCCGGCAACAATAGAAGCGCCAGCTACATCAGTAGCTGCTGCTACCACTGAAACTCCAGCTGTTGCGGCGTCCGAGCCGAAGACGACGACCAACGGTGCCAAAGCCGCTGTCGACCCAACAACACCTGCCAAGCCGGCAGAAGATAGCACCCCATCCAGCAGCAAGGCTGGCAACGGCCCGGAATCCGGCGCGGCATCCAGCGAAAAGAAGAAGAAGAACCGGCTCAGCGCGATATTCGGGAAGGTCAAGTCGAAACTGTCTCACAAGAATTGACCAGCCTAAGCCCAGGCTCGATTGCTTCTTTGTCCGTGTTTCTGGTTGTTTTGGTCAAGTTGATTTCCTTTGAAGCTAATGATTCCCCAAATGCGTCTCCCACTTTAGTAGATGACGATGGCGGGTTGGCATCGCACACCTCGGGCAGCTAATGTACATACATTAAACATTTATCGAAAACAAGTATGTTTGAACCTATTTTATCAAAGCAGTATCGTGGTCGGGTCATGGTATACATATGAGTCGATATTCCTGTAGTCGTGGTTATTTTCAGTCTCCTGTTCGCGTGATGTACCGCTATGCGTATTTAAAGCTACCTGGTTCTGTTTTCCTACATCTTCGCTTGTCACCCATCGTTGTATGCGGAGTACTCTGTGTGGTATGGATGCCCGGATTAATTGCGCATGAAGTGTATCGTGGTACAGGGCACAAGGGCGGCCCACATCTGTCTGTTCATATCCTGTATATATCATAGTACTTGTTACCAAACTGTTTTGTTATCTTGGTATTCTGCCTGCTTATACTGTAAGTGTGACATGACTGAGGGCATGAAAATTGAGGCGTCTGCTAATGTGAAGTTATCTGTGATACTTAGTCAGTTTGCTAGCAGATGCTCTCGCCCCAGGGAAGTGCGCAAACACTAGGTATAAGTAGAATAGTGCTGATTCATAAAGGGCCCCTTCGGGTAGTAGCTCGGCTTTTTACTGTGAGGTTCGCTTGTGATATGAAGAGAGTCTCAACTCGTGATACCTACGAATCTCACTTTCGGGTAGAGAATCAATCAATCAACTAACTCCTGGAGCAACATTCCCCCCCCTTCTCCCAGAAAGAAAGAAGAAGAAAAGCATTTTTCTAGTCTCTCTAAATACTCGGCTCGCTATAATTCAAAGCCGATATTTGGAGGGATTTATTGGGGATCTGGTTGTTGAGGTTGGGACAGTGACTCAGCAAATGCAAGAGTATGGATGTTTGTTAGATAAGTAGGTACTACAGCATACTGTAATACTTAGGTACCTAGAACGGCTGGGAGGCGAAAGACATGATTACTTAGGTACGTATGCTTGTTTGTTGAAAAAGTAACGAATGTTTGGCATTTATCTAGATTTTTTGTGATATATTTAAGTACGTATTGGCAGTTCTCTCCTTGCTACCTGTAGCACAGTACGACATAACTAAGATAGTAAGTAAGTAGGTATCGTACGTTAGTCAGCTGTAGTAGAACCGTTACGACAAGCGGCAGGACCCACTGCAGTGTGGCGTTGATTGAAGAATTGGGGTTAGCAGCTTCCACTGGGTAGGTCGTCACTACGTAGTACGCATACAGTGGCCCCGCCAAAGTCGTGACTCTTCCCTCGGGCCATGTTGATCAACTGACTGCGTTCCGGCCCCGTTGTCCCAGCGCCCTTGGGACCCGTCCGTTCGGACCCTTCTTTTCCTCTTCTTCAACAACCTATCTCGAATTGTTGAGCTATCGGTGATAAGAGGTGAGATAGCGTAGCTAGGAAGTCGATACACTGCCTATCTTGGTACATGACTACTTCTTGCTTTGGATCTTGCTTTGGAGATACCTACTTGCCCGTCACCCGTCAATCAACATCTCGTCACGACATCTTGGTCTTGTCACTTTTGTCCTGTCCCGGCGTAGCTTGAGAGTACCCAGTCCGTCATCACCACCATCAACACCATCACCCCGTTGCCGTAACCCGCCATGAGCTCTGGTGGCTCGGGTAATCTGGGGGCGAAATCCCTTTCGACTTCGACATCATACAGCTCTTCTACACAGATATCAGCTCCTCAGTCTAGTTTCGAGTCTGGCTCCAGACGTGCTGGTCTGTCGAGTCCGTCCTTCCCGCAATCCACCGGTCCGAGGAAAGGACAGGGGTCGAGGAAACAGCACCGGAATCAAAGGAGACCAAACGGGAACTTGGATGATGACGACGACATGGCAGAGATCGTAAGCTCATATCAGACACCAAGTTGCCCTGAGCGCGTAGTCACTGACCGCTGTATAACAGAGAGCTGTCCGGAATGCCTCGAGTCGTCGTGGACAGACTTCCATTACCCATCTCCTGAACTACTCGGTCCCCTCACGTCACTACCAGGATCACCACAGAGCCACCCGCCGTCATCCTACGTGGAGCTCAGGCTCCGGCTATCATGCTGCAGACAAGGCCAGGTTTGTAACTACCACCATCTGTTACACCTCCCCAGGCTCAATACTAAAGCCTGAATGCGCAGATTTGTCCATGCCAATTACCGCTTCGTAGTCTCACCGACGGGCGACTATAGTTCCCAGGCCGTCGATGCCGACAAGCACCTCGACTGGTCCGACGTGCTTCAGATCATCGCCTCTTCCAAATCCCAAACGACGTCTTGCCCCATATGTTTCTGCGACCCGGTAGCCGCGCGCATGGCTCGCTGCGGCCACATTTTCTGCCTCCCCTGCCTCATGAGATTTATGAACTCGACAAATGAAGATGAGCCTAGCACCAGGAAAGAGGCACGCTGGAAGAAGTGTCCCATATGCGATGATTCATTTCGACTGTCCGAAGTTCGACCAGTTCGTTTCTACGGGGGCCAGGAGAACCCCGTGCCTGGCATTGGCGAAGACGTGGTGCTACGATTGATGGTGCGCGAGGCCGGCTCTACATTAGCACTTCCAGATGAAGGTGGTAGCGACGTTGCAAATTTGGGCGAAGATGTTCCGTGGCATTTCGCTGCCAGTGTTTTAGATTACGCTCGAATCATGAAGGGAACCAACCAGTACATCATCAAACAATTCGAACGAGAAATAGAGGATCTGCAGAGGCAAGCTCAAGAAGACGAGCTTCAGTTTGGTGTCGAGGAAGGGAATTGGCCACAGCGAGCTGTAAGAGCAATCGAGACGGCGATAGAAAAAATGAAGGAACAGAATCTAGAGGCAGAACCTATCACTGCCTCAACATCATCGAAAGCCAAACACCATGCGAAGCAGGAATTCCATTTCTACACTGCGCCGCCACATCTCTACTTGTCGCCTCTCGATATTCGAATTCTTAAGACCAAGTTTGGGGATTTCTCGGATTTCCCGTCAACTCTCCTTCCCCGAGTTGAGCATATATCAACTGGTCATGTAGTAGATGATGCTTTGCGAAAGCGAGCGAAATACCTAGCTCACCTGCCTCAAGGCTGTGTCGTGAGCTTTTTGGAGTGCGACTGGACTGATATAGTCTCTCCTGAGATTCTAGAGACGTTTTCTAATGACTTAGAACGACGAAGAAAATTACATCGAGACAAAGCGGCACAAGAAGATCGAGAAAGACTACAAGCCGAGCGCTTGGAGGCCGCCGCGATTGGCCGTACTACTCGACGCCATTTTGATAATCTCAACGGAGACAGCTTTGAACCTACTCCTGTAATGAACTCAGATGATTTCCAACCCTTGAGTCCGCCAACTGGGACATCACCGCCCAACCCTCGGCCGGGTTTTGAACAGCTTGCTGATATGTCTACGAGCCCATCGACCTCAAAGACGGTGTGGGGTACACGGGCTATTGCTGTCTCGCCTGACCTCCATCCTGTGCCAGAACATCGGGCAGAAGACGGGTGGCTCAAAGATGACGACATCCTCGGAGCAGCGGAGATCGCTATGCAGATGGAAGCCTTTCATCTCGATAGTGCAAGCTCAACATCAGGGCCAAGCGCTACAGCAGGGGCCCCTGGCGGTAAGAAAAAGAAGAAACAGAAAATCACATTGATGAGCACCGGTGGTCGCCGGGGCACATAGACGAATGACATGATCAATAATTAGTTGATCCCTTTATCTGAGAAGCTCGGAAAGTTAAAGGGTCCTTTTGACCGTTTTGCGCATGCCAGCAGTACACTCACTCATTGCTTAGCCCATGCAAGGGTTCCACTGAGAACAATAGCGTTGATAGCAGCAGCGCAGAGTTCAGGATCATATACTACTTGAAGAAACCACTTAAGAAACTGATTTGAAGTATATATAAACTCGATACTAGGTGACACTCGGAATACAATTAATTTGAACGAAGAGAACCTAAACAGGAGCATCCAAAGTCTAAGAGAAAAATATCCAAGCTTCGTCTTACGTTGTCGGTCATTACGAGCCCTCCTCTTATCTTATCTTCAACTCCCCGCTTGTTAATCAAAGATATAGGTAAGTAGGTATCTATCTATTCAGATATATAGCCTAGGTAAGCTCGTATGCTCTCATCTACTGCCTTTCCGTTTTTCTCGCATGACGAGAAACGATGATTTCGCATCCTCACTAGATTCTTACCCTATCTATGTATTAGCCGTGGGAATATTTTGTCACGTAGATCGGCCAAGAATAGAGAGTGAATCGGCCCAGATATGGAAGACGACGGCTATCTCCCGCCCCGCCTCCGGATAGACCCTCCGCTCTTCAACTCGGCCAACCCGTGGGCCACTACGCTGGAGCATCTCCGAGCCTTATACCGATGTCCCTCGACGGGCGCGGTGACAACGAGGACGGCGCTCTTGGATCAAGGGTTCCCGCATGATGACAGCGTGCATCGCTTTGCGTTCTTTGCGGCCGGGACGCATAGTGTCGTCGCCGGAGGAGGGGAGGGCGCTGCAGATGCTAGTCTGAATACGCTTGGTTATAGCCCTCTCCCGCTGGATACGTATCTGGGATTCATACGGCAGATCTACGAGGAAGAAGAGCGCCGGGGTGATGAGGATATAGCAGGGCGAGAGAAAGGGGGAAGGGATGGGGATGAGAATAATTTGGAAAGGAGGAAGAAGAAGAAGCCTTTTATCGTCTCTGTCACCGGCACACCTGATGAAGTCGCCGAATGCTATCGGCGCATCTCGCTCTTCGCGTTGGGGGTGGACATACAGGTTGCCATGGAGGTTAATCTCAGCTGTCCCAATATCCCCGGGAAACCCCCGCCCGCGTACGAGGCGGAGGCGCTGCGCGTTTATATTAAATCTATCGCGGATGTCGTTGCGGAGAATGCTAAGGTCCGGGTTCGGGTTCCTTGGGGTCTGAAGACGCCGCCGTATACGCATGCGGGGCAGTTCGAGATGTTCGTCCGGACACTCCGGGAGTGCGCTGTACCGAGGGGCGAGGATAGTGCGAGGGTGGCGCCCTGTTGTCCTCTTAGTTTCGTCACGGCGACGAATACCCTCGGCTCGTGTCTCCTCTTGGACGGCGATGGTGATGGCGATGGAGCCCTGGGTGTGGGTATGGGTATTGGAGGCCTCGCCGGCGCCCCGCTACATCCGCTTGCGCTGGGGAACGTTGCTTCCCTCCGCCGCTTGCTGGATGCTGCGCCTGAGACGCGACATGTTGATGTCCTTGGGATTGGCGGCGTTGCGGACGCTGCTGGGTTTCGTCGGATGAGGGGTGTTGGGGCTATTGCTGTTGGTGTTGGGACTGCGTTGGGGATCAAGGGGGTTGGGGTCTTTGGGGAGATTGAGGTGGGTTTGGGGGTTGTTTGGTAGCGTTTTTTTGTTTTGGGGGTGTGTATTTTGATGTGTGCTTGGTGTTTTGTTAGTTAATTGCTAGGCTTGGGACTGACTGCATTCTGTTGAGCATTGAGCGGTGTTGTTTTTGATTGATGATCTCTCATTTGATTTTTTTCGTAGCGGGCCTCGCGGGCTACTATCAATATATAAATGATGATATCAAAATGAAAGTTATATGTTTCACGTAATCATTTATGTTTGAAAGCTGAATACGCGCATTCAGCAGTTAGTATAGTCAAGCTGTTCAATCAGCACGGTAAGCTGCTGCGCTGTAAGGTCGCATCACCGTCTAATCTCGAAATTACAGCATCTATATGCCCAGTAATAGCATCTTCTTATAATAACACATAAACTTGAAATAACTATACCAGTGATTTCCTCTCGCTTTTGTGTATAGCGGTTGCTCTGGAGTGCGCTCATTCACCTTTCCTTTCGTCTTCGTTCTAAGGATGCTGGCGAGGCCTAACAGGGCCTGGGGTACCTTGTGTATCGGACCCCTCATGGCGGATTCCTCCTATTCCTTGCTTACCTCTTAGATGCGATGACAATCCCTTCTACAACAACATCAATCATTGGAGATCTATACTATACTTCCGGCCATTTTTCATTGCTATTTTGTCTGTTATTGAAAATACCAAGCCTTATAGAGGGATACATACAGTTTAAATAATATCGTCATGAGTGAGAATACTCCATTAATATACGGTATGTTTCGTTTCGTCTTGCATTGAACTATATGCACTTCTATATACCGCAAAACTCTGCGAATGCGATAAATTTCATCTCATAAAACAAAGGAAGAGCTCATACATCACGCAAAAGAAACAAACCTTCATTATAGAGATACTTACCAATACACCTTCACAGACCATAACGAAAATGACGGAAATGAACCACTCGCGCTTCGCTCTAGTCCTACTTATGTGCAGCGCGCCCGAGAGCAAGCGCGCCGCTTCTCCGAGTCGCGCACGAAGCACTGGGCCATACTGACCCTTATCCTGCTCGACGTCGCGGGCATCCTGGCCGAGATCTTCATCGCGCTCATCACGTGCGAGCTGCACCGGGCCGACGAGGAATGGGTCGCGCCGACGCTGCGGGGGCTCGCTGGTTTCGCGCTTGCCATGAGTTGTGTTTTCATGGTTGAGCTGGCGTTGTCTATTTTTGCTGATGGGGTTAAGTGAGTGTTTTTTTTTTCCCCCTTCGTGTGTGTCTGGCTGGGATTGTTACCGCCTAGGTTGTCTCGTCTGCCCATGTGCTAGAGGTTTTGAGGTTTTTGAGTTTGGAGTAGCATGAATAAGGAGTAAAGAGATAGAGAGAGGAGGGGGGAGTACAGTAAAAGAGAGAAACATGTGGCTATTTTCTGCATGGAAAAACCTAACTAAGTTCTCCTTCCTCGTACAGGTTCTTCTCTAGTTGGTTTCATTGTCTAGACGCTTTCGTCATCGTGGTCAGCTTCGCGGTAGATCTCCTCGAGCACGGCATCGCCGAGGAGATCGCCTCGTTGGTCGTCGTGCTGCGGCTGTGGCGCTTCGTCAAGATCATACAGGAGTTCTCGGTCGAGCAGGAGGAGCTGATGGAGGGCTTGCGCCGGCGCATCGAGGAGCTCGAGGGCCAGGTTGGGGATCTTGAGGCGCAGCTGCAGTCGCCATCATCGGTGTCATCGTCGGCGCATGTGGAATAAGCTAATTGCTGTTCTTTATTTACCTACCCTAATTTCCACCGCATCAATATTTTGGTCGAGTCTACCCGAGTCTTGCTCCCATTGTTTCCAAGGTTCTGGAACCGACGGCCAGGCATCTTTCCAGGTAAGAAACTGATTCTGAGCTGTTGCTGTTTGTTATTCTTGTGGTAGCGCGAACAGACAACACAACAGCATACCGGACGATCATAGGTGTCAGTCAGCACAATATAGACTTTAATAACTGTAGCCCAAGAGTGAATTTTATTTCTGCCTATGCTTATATATTAGAATACGAGATCGCCCCAACTTCATTCCACTTCCATTTCTTGTTTATGTTGTTTCACTTCGTTGGGTATGTGGTGTTTTATTGGCCCAAGTCACTACTCCAAAATGGCCAACGTAGCATATTCCTGCATTTCGATTCTCTCGGGTCATCTCCTTCGTGCATGATCAGGGTAGGGCCCCTGTCTAGTATGTGTCCTTGCCACCTGTCTGAAAACTTGGCTCCATTCCACTCTAAAAGCCACGCCAAATAGACTTTTCTAAATACGATGTGAAAGAAAAAAAAAAGCCGTTGTATTTCTCAGAAACGACGGCCGGGTAGACGGTATTCGCCAATGCATGATGCGATTGTTACCGGGTTTTGAAGAGTTATTTACAGCCACAGTCACGAGGGAGGGAAAGCAGGTCTCGGTCTCCGATGCATTCCACGAGTCTCTGCCTTCTGGGTCGGGCGACATTTGGATGTACGAGCAGTCACCCATCACCCGCATATGTGCGACCTCAATCATCGGATTGATTGATCAATCACGGTGCGGGAATTATCTAAGCCTCATTTCCTCGTTGTCTGCTAAGTTGAACTAAAAACGGTCTTGACAACCATTTCCTAGAAGACGATTTAGGAATCATGGCCTCTTGTCTCTCATCGAATGGCATGATCTAAGAGACATGGTCTCATCACTCGACTCAATCCATCTGAATTTATTATTAGTCTAGTAGTAGGAAAGTCGAGCGGCCTCACATTTATACTACGTAAAACTGCCTTGCCTGGCCAACAGGCAGAAGCCTCTACGCCGTTTGACCGACAGAGGTTTAGCACATGATATTTATCACCAAAATTACTTCAGGGCTCGAATGTCTTCACGCCACGCGAGATTTTTGGCGGGACGCATCATGTACATGTAAGGTATCGATGAACCTACCATGTTTTTATTTCTCTGTCCACCTCGGAATAATATGCATGGCCTGATTGGGGTATCTCTCTCGCTCGATCCTTCTCGCGCCAAGATATCTGTGCTCTTAAGACGCCATGACTCTCATTACTCCATGGTCAGACATTTTCTCCTGTTCTCCTCGTTCATGGTGATCGATCCGTCTATCTATCTAGGTAGTACACATTCGCTTATACACGCTGTGGTTGGCTATACTACGCTCGTTGACCGGTATCCTAACTATTCTTCATCTCTTCTCTCTGTTTTCTCGCCGTCTAACATCTCACACATATATACAACTTATTGTTACTGTTTAATAAACATAATAAGACATAATGAAGACCACATCTATCATCCCCATTGCCGTCCTGGCAGTTTCCTCCTCGGTATTGGCCGACACCACCACAAGCACTACATCGGCGGCCTCTTCTGGTTCTACCTGCCAAGCCGAGACTATCCTCGATGCCTGCCTCGACACCACCGAGGGCTATCTGAGCCTCTGTCAAAGTCAGGACTATTCCTGTCTTTGCGATAAATATACATCGATCATGACGTGCGTATTCCCGTGCTTTTCCCCTTTATTTCATGCAATGAGAGAGAGGGGAAGGAGGCGTTGTTGCTGTATATACGGAGACATAACTTGGGTACATGACTAACACGAGTCACTCACAGCTGCTTTGCCAACTGTCCCAACGACGACAGGCAATATGCCATCGACAGCCAGAAACAACTCAACTGGTGAGTTTGAACCCTTTCGTTTTTTCTTTCTCTTCTATAGTTCACCTCGCATATTTGGGTTTCCTCCTCGCTTTATACTCCCTGTCATCCCGGATGTGTATGTCTACGTGCAGGAGAGAGATACTTTAAACACTCTAGCATCTTTAACACTACTTATGCTTTTATGCTTTTTTATACTTTTTACCCCCTCCCTTTTTTTCCTTCTGTTCTTTCCCTCTTCATGAACCCCAAATTGAACTAACACCGAAAAAAAGTGCCAATGCAAGCGCATTCCCAACACAGACCACAACTTCGAAACCGAAGTCCTCCAGCAGCACATCCACGGAGGACAGCTCGGAAGCTACGGACGCTGCCACGACCACGTACGGAGGTGTCAGCAAGACCAAGACGGCCGCCTCTGCTAGCGCGACATCCTCTGGCGGTGCCGACGCAGTCATTGTCGGAGGCCAGAATGGTGGTGCTGGACTTCTGGTTGCTTTTGCGGGCGCTGTTGCTGCTGCTTTGTTGTAATGGAATGCCGGCATTGGCTCGTTGGTTGCACTGTGGATGGAGGTATAAGTGGGAGAGGATGGAGCGGTTCTATAAAATATCGGGGACTAAATAATTTCATCTTTTCTTACTTCCCTTTTTCATTTATTTGCTGCGGAATCAACAAGACACATAATATTTCATTCACCTTCGCCTTTGGTTTGGATGGATCGGTAATTATCGGCGCGCAGGATCACAAGTGAGAAGGACAGTGAATGGTATCAGAAAATGGAGGTGAGAGATGAGACGGTTGATAGAGAAACAGAGGGGAGTACGCTATGTCGGTCTAGGCCGGGGATGCCAATTTTTTGATCATAGATTGGCCGGCTTGCATTTCCTGTATATATATCTTATATATGCCTTGTATTATGCGTTCACACAATCGTGTACCGAGTATTGCTGTTGGCGTGTTTCGTAGGCCATATATCCTAATGATTTCTTTTCTTTTTAACTTGTGCAGAATACTAGTAGTTAGTTGCTTGGTTAATTATGTTACCACACACACACACACACACACACACACATTTTCTATATCTTTTTGCAAGCAAAGAGAGGGAAGTAGAAAATGGTAGAGGAAGGAAAAGAAAAGATACAATCGAAAAAGAGAAAAAAAGACTACTTGGAAGAATATTTCCACGGAAACAGAATCTCTTGTACTCGCAACATTTCCGCAGTACAGACGCCCTATCTACCTGGGGAGACGAATATACCAACATAAGATTGAACTCCAGAATACGTATTCATCGTATCATCTGCACCGTTTCCTACACTGCTTCTAGTTAAAAGCTCCGTTAACGCGCACACTTGCCTATGATAAATCCATCGTTACTCTATCTACTTCGGCCGAATTTTATGTCTATATCGGGTTTACCGCCGTGTGATAAGAGACTATGGAGTTGTTACCGCAAGCTAAATATACAGGACACCGGAAGGAGGAGAGGGATGAGAGCCAGTGATGAGTCCCATGGTCGTTTGTCGATAGTAGCCTGCTTATATGCATATGGACGAACAATCACTCCAAAATGCGGAAATTGATAGAAGGCGAGCGATAACTCTGACAGGATGACGACATGGGGATAAGTGTATTCAAGATTCGGTCGACCTGTTTCCTGAGTGAAATCTTGATGAGTATTCAATCTAATCCTAATATAAGTTTTCTCGTAACCCCAGCCCTTGCGAGTGTAGAACAGTTTTAAGTATCTCACTTTTAGCAAATCGTCAATTCTTGCACCAGTGAATAGACTAAAGGAAACGTTACGATGCCGCGGCCTGTCAAGGCCGAAAACGGCGTGGCTAGATCGAGACTGGGATACGATATATATAACCGTCTAATAATATTTAAATAAAGACTTTACGGAGCATGTCATCGGTAAGCGAAGATTGCCTGTAACCATCTTTTCAGTATAAGAATACTGACAGATTGTAATACGGAGGATGGTGCTAGGCATAGTCTTTCAGACCCCTGTGCAACGAAATGTAACCTGATGGGAATGCGCTAGCTATGTGAGCCAATGCGTCGTGCTGCACGAATATCAATATCAAACAGGAAGACATGTAAAGGTCACAGTTTATAAGTGGACAATCGTCTTCCACTATGAGTTGTCCAAACACAGGGCAAGGCCAGGCTGAAATTGAATGCCAAGTTTGTGCTTCTAATCCGGTTGCATACACTCGAACACCGTATATATATACAATTGGTCCTCGACAAATGAAACGGTTGTCTATGGTGTATCAATCTGGTCCTTTCACCCCTCTACTTCCTGTACCACATCCGCGTGATCCTAGTCTGCCTCATCTTCCGCTGCAGTTGGAAAATACCGTACATCAGAGCTTCGCTCGTCGGGGGGCAGCCGGGGACGTAGACATCGACGGGGACGATGCGGTCACAGCCCCGGACGACGCTGTAGCTGTAGTGATAGTAGCCGCCTCCGTTGGCGCAGCTGCCCATGCTGACGACCCATCGGGGCTCGGGCATCTGATCGTAGACCTGGCGCAGGGCGGGGGCCATCTTGTTGGTCAGGGTGCCGGCGACGATCATGACGTCGGACTGGCGCGGCGAGGCGCGGAAGATGATTCCCAGGCGATCCTGATCGTACCGCGGCGTGGACAGGTGCATCATCTCGACGGCGCAGCAGGCGAGGCCGAAGGTCATGGGCCACAGCGACGACTGGCGGGCCCAGTTGGCGACTTGGTCGAGCGTGGTCAGGGCAAACTGCATAGCGCTCTTCTTGGGCTCCTGGCTGGGGAGCGGTACCTCCTTGCGCTGGCGGGCGAGGCCGGTCGGGGCGTGGGGCGTCACCGATGTGGCATCCTTCTTGGACGTTGTCGAGATCGAGGCGACGGACTGCAGAGGGACGATGCGCGAGGTCGGGTTCGCTGTGCAGAGGCGGAACAAGTCACTGTCAGCTTCATTGGATCCATGACATGTGGTTTGGTGGCAAGGGGCCGAGGGGGGAGGGGTTGTTTGTCACAAACCTCGCATAGCCAGCGTGGCTACCCTTCGCGAAGACGCCAGCATCTTTATTTCCTTTGCTCCGGTTCCCGTGGACACGCTGGATTTTATTGTATTGAAGGGACGGGTAAGACGAAGGGACACGGTGGTCTCGTAGGGTTGAGTGGAGAGGGTTCGTTGGTTGTTGTGAAGTGAACCGGGGATGCTCGAGCAGCTCCGACCCTTGAGGTAATTCAATGTTCCTACTTTCGCCTCGCGCGAAGCCAGCTCTTGCCCTTCCGCTCAATTGACGTTGACGACTGGCTGCAGGTGCTTTTCGCCGCCTCGCTAAGCAGGAAATGCTGCGTTCTGAGTGGCCCAAGCCTCGTCGGAACCGGTTTTTCCGATATCCGGCTTAGCATGGACCCGCCTAACCTAGTTTAAACAACCGTGAGAGAGAACCCCGCCCAATCATAGAGCTCTCTTTTGCAATAAGCTCCGTAGGGAATGAGCATCAAGATCTCAAGATCTGAACCTCCTTCTCAGGTTACATAATAAGAAGAGTTGCAGAAACAATGCGTTCAATTTTATAATCATCTCAAACTCGTCACCTCCATACTACCGGAGTTACGACTTTGACACTGCTCTTCATGAATCTAGGAAGCTACTATCAACTCGGCTACATTTATTAGTTCTGTTGCCGTATCTTTCCCCAATCCAGCACCGAGGTTTACCGTTTACCTTGAATGTGTTCATTTTTAATGCTACTAGTCTCGCGACTATCATATTTCCAGCCGACTTTCCCGCCGGAATCTATCTCAGCCTGCTTCATGAACAAGTCAGTCTGATTTGAAATGTGAGCGGTCAGATGGTTGCTTCGAGAGTGTAATACAACGTCAAAAAGACCACCCGATCCAGATGGGTGTACATGGCTTTCAGTATCACAAGCTCGACTGGCTGCAACTGTGCCATCGAAGTTGATAAGAACCTTGCAACGAAGACATCAAAACTAGGTTTGACTAGGCGGTCACTTAATTTCGTCGGTGACTCGAGAAGGGTCTCACTGACCGGCATATTGCTCTAAGGCATGCCGAGGTGTGAATACCATCCCTCTCTTGAACAATCATGGAAGAAGTCGGGCTTGTGAAACAACAGTAGAAGGCACGCGCAGTGGCAAATGGGGTAGGTATTTGCGAAAAAGATTCCGCAGGAAGCTTGTGGGCGATTGCTGCGACCAACTTGATGCGCTGCAGCGATGACTCGCCTCTGTATTGGTCAAGTAATATATGCCTAGAAGTCACGAGTACAGCCTCGGCACTGGTTGGCTCGCTTTACGGAGATGCGGACCAGGAACAGCTGGCTGAGTCAGTCGAGAGACCTGGGGACAGAACTGGGGAGTTGGAGCAAAGAACTGGCCAAACAGATCATTGCACGTGATCGACTTCCCTCCAACACGAGTCGGTGGCTAGGTCAAAGCCAGCCATAGTCGACGTAGGAGGCGAGGGAGGATGGTGACCTGTTCACACCGACAATTCAGTTGTCTGCCATATGTATGTTTTGTCTCTAATAATTGGCAACTCTGTCTGTCTACAGCCTCGTCAGCAGTGGCGTTTCGCGTCTTCCATCGTTGCAAGCTAAGAACGTAAGTTTAATTGGTCGTAGCTCTATATCGAATGCAGACTAGGGCCGAGTGATACCATGTCGAAGACAGAAAGCAGTGCGCTGCCAAGCTTACACCGTTGCGAGGGAGCCATGTATCATGTTTCGTAGTAGTCTAGAACTGAGTGGCGGGGATGGGATGATGAGTAGTAAACTCGACGTACGCACGCCAGGTATTGTTAACGACTGACTAAGTTCACCCACGAAAATGGACGACGATGCTTGGACTGACAAAAGCTGTGCAGATCAGTGTGCAGGTGCATGTGTAACCGCGCCTAAGGATATTACATAGGTATGGATAAGTCAAGACTCCGAAGAGCGCCTCCTTGGTAAGTTTTTATATCGCCCACTTGTAAGAGGGCATATGAACACGCCCCCAGGTGACTCGTTCAGATAGTATCCAACTGCTCTGGCTTGAAGTCCATGTGTTCTGTGAAGATTTGAAGACGTCGACCACCACATAGCGTCTTGGAGTGCTTTATTTGAAAGAATGAAAGACATGGTTAAATAGATATGTAGGACTATATTCTGATACAAATAACTGTTTCATGCTCCATAATTTGTAGTCAAGGATACGATATGGATGATGAGAAATACCTTTTTAAGGTAGGGGTGCGGGTTGGATGCCCGACGAGCTGCGGGTGAATCTACAGCAGCGCTCAAGGACTGAAGCACAGTATGCGCACAGTATCCACGGCTGCAGGCGTGCTTGGATCCGGCCTGGATGCACCCACACCCTGGAAATCCGGGGAAAGACAAAGGATTCCCGGCTGCCGGCCACGGTCCGTGGGGTGTGTGTATACTAGCAAAGGAGCTACACCACTTGTAGAGACGCTATGCTGGGCTGGGTCTGGCTGGGCTGTACCCTAGTAACTACCCTAGTTAGGCGATCCGAACTGTAGCATTTGCGACGTCACCGTCCATCTCCTTTTCTCCCATTTCGCACCCGAGTCCAGTCGAGGCCAGTCGAGTCCCGTTCAGCTCCCAAACGGCAGCGGACAATTTGGAAAGACGGGATAACTCGCACACCCATTGTTGCGTGCATGCACCGAGCAGAAACCGAATCTCACCGAGTCCGGCACCGAAGCGTAGCCCATGCTATAACTACCCATGTAGCCCTTATTTTCTCCCCTCCCCTCCCTCCTCGATTGGTGTTCGTTTAATCATCATCGTCACGACTACTGTGCTCAAGCCTGCACCACGGCGCATGCATTGCTGGCTCACTTGGTTCCTTGGCAGCAGACAGAAAATTTTCCCACCAGCGACACTCATTGGGTACATTCCAAGTATACTTAGTAGCAGTGCATTTTCTTATATATAGTGCCTCGACAACTACAGTAGCATTGAATCTGGTTCAGCTCCCAAATCGTGGAATTATGTAACGTGGTAGCTTCGTCCAAAAGCGTCATGTGGTCTGCCCTGAGACAAGTGCAAAATCATGAACACATAATGGATACTAGGCGGATTGAAGAGAGCGCTAGGTAGAAACCAAAACAGGACTCCTGTCATCCTTGACTCGAAATGACAGAGGGCGAACTGCTAGACCTGCGATGAACGGTAGGTCGGTAGGTACATACAGTACAGCATCCATCTCTTTTGAGTGATGTACAGCAGAGCGCTGTAACCCGCTGCTGACATCAGCCGCAGTCCCGTCATTGCATGCCTACCTCTCGCACTTACCTTGGACTGGAATATACATGTAGGTATTGATTGATGCTCCTCCCACACCTACCTTGCGTACTACCTACTTCTCCCGACCTACACTACCTGGCGAGCCTGGTACGGTTTTAATACCTACATCATGCCTACCCGACATCTCACCTACTGTAGATAATACCACGGACGTACGTGACAATTACCGTATAACTTGTTGTACACTACCTCCTACTGCGTAGAACATCACATCCCCCTCTCTTTCCCTGACTTGACCAGGCTCGAGTTTCCAGTCCAGCCCTTCTTTCTTTGCCTGTCTCTGCCTGCCGACCTGCCTCATAGTACACGGATAGACGCATGCTATTCTGCGCCGTTTACACTTAGCCTGGACGCTAGTGGCACCCGGCCGGTCGGGCAGTGAACTCCCCAAGAGAATTAAATTGTTATTTGTTTTCGACAAGACCTACTACATACGTAGCCGCTCCCCACTTTGAAGCCCTGTCAAGGTTCTTCATCGGTGTGTACATGTATTGCAGCATACCCAGTGTATAGCGGCACGACATATAATATCTACATGTGCTATATGTACCTACCGACTTGCCTACTACTGCCGACCTACACTGCTACCTGGGCTGTGGACCTACACGAAGTAAACCAATACCTGTATATACCTGTATATACTCAGCCACCATCCGTCTTGTATTCGACTGTCACGATCCCTTTCTGCATATGCATCAGCATCATCGCAGCAACCACTCCCTCTGCGTTTCCTAAACAGCACCTATATCGCTATAAATCACACCGCAGTATGTACGTCCTCGATAATTCATAATGTATTCTCTATTATACACGCTAAAATACCTTGACATTCCCAACAGACATCCCGGCATCCTGGCGTCCTACCATCCAGACCGCCTGCACTAATACCCCAGCCCATTAGGACGGATTCAAACATACCTACATACGCCGCCGCCATCTTTGTCAGAAATCGCGCAGCCACTCTTTGTTTCCTTGTCAGGCACACGTTTGACTAGTCTCATCTTTCTCCTCTTCGTGCCCGGGCACTCTGTTCCACGTTCTCTTCAGTCCCTCGGTCCTGGACGGCGCCTTGCTAGTCACCAGTAGCCTGTCCTAGCTCCTCCAGACTCCTCTCCCCTGCTCACGATACAGTACCGGCCTCTCTCAGGTGGGCCTGATTCCCCCACACGAGTTGATCCCAAGTCATACAAGTGTAGGTGTGTATACATCAGGTACCGGGTTTCCAAGGTCGAGGCCCACCCTAGCCACGGCACTAAAATCTAACAATCTCGCTAGCTAGATATTCTCCAATACTGTACTGACGAAAGCCCTTGTTTGGGTCTGTGCTGTGCGTATGACCGGTCGTTGATTCGGTTCCTGATCCGACCAGCGAATCTGCTGCACTCTTGATCGATTTGATCATCTTCGAACATGACTCTTCCCAAAGCACGCTCTTACTTGTAGCGTGACGACGGCTCTTGTCTTTTGCTCCTTGTAAGCCGTTGGCTTCCTCCGCTGCGTCTCTGGCCGGCCATCTTCTATTTGGTATATACGGCGCCTTGGATCCCGGCATGAACTGACGGCACTCCTCGGCCGTGACGGTCGTTCTCGAAAATGGACTCACCATTGTTAGATAGAGAGTCAGCTCACAATTACCCGGACCGTGGCCCCATCGTGTTCGCTGTTACTACGGGGACCCTCGTATTAGCGACCGTCTTCGTTGCTGCTAGATTAACCTGCCGTAAATTCATCGTCCGACAGGTGAGCTGGGATGACTACTTCATTGTCATCGCCTGGGTCTTCGCTTTCGGCCTCAGTTTCGCCATCGATTACGGTGCTACCAAAGGCCTTGGTCGACATGATGCCGATATTCCTGCCGACGATTGGGATCCGCTTCGGCGTTCCGAGTATACCTTTACAGTTCTATATGTGCGTCATACTCTAAATCCTTTCTGTGAATATTTGGCCTGATATCTTGTAGAACCCGGCCCTTATGGCTTTCAAAACATCAGTGCTTGTCTTCTACCTCCGCCTGTCAAAAAACACACAAAAGGTACTCAGGCTAGCTTCCTGGGCCGTACTCATAATCGTGAATCTAGCTGGCATCGTCTTAACCCTCCTCAACATTCTCCAATGCAGGCCGGTGGAAGCTGCTTTTAACTTGACAGACCCACCGGGGCAATGCATTCCTCTCCTAACCGAGTTCATTTGCTCGGCCCCCGTCAATATAGTCACCGATCTCGCGATCCTTGCCTTGCCTCTTCCTGTCCTGACAGGCATGAGGCTACCCCAAAGGCAGAAGATCATCTTGATCATGACTTTTGCTCTGGGCATCTTCGTTACAGTTGTGGATGTAGTTCGCATCTATTATCTTCAGAAAGCTATTAGCGATGCCTCCTCTTCGACACTCTCCGGTAACGACAGCTTAAACTCATCATTTGGGATTTCGCCTGAATTCGCTTGGAACGCCTCACTAGCCCTTTTGTGGTCCGCAGTGGAGGTGAACGTCGGAATTGCCTGTGCCTGCATTCCCACACTGAAACCTCTGATTATTCGCATCCTCCCTGCTATGCTCATTGACCCGGATGGCAGTACCCGACGCGTATCTGATACGGCAGATATAACACCCACCGTGCAATCTCAATGCGAACCCCTAGCCGCCTTACCCAGTGTTGTTCGGGACGGACACTCTTCCTCGAGCCGAACTCATGAGCCTGAAAGTGATATGGATGCGCAAATCTCAGCCATGGAGTTCCTTACTACACCAGATATGGTGATGGAACGGAACTACCCCCCTATGACAAACACGGCGACTACAACTAGTCTGGAGACATCGGGTGTATATTTTGGCTTTGTCAATATGCGGAAACCCAAGAGCATGGTCCGAACATCGGTCAGGGATTCGTTCAAATACTGCACGATAGTCTCGATTCTCTTTCTGCTCTGGGGCTTTTCATATGGTCTTCTTAACACACTCTCGAATGTTGTGGCTGAGATATCCAATATGACTGTGCCAGAGACATTGGGTCTTACAAGCATTTATTTCGGGGCTGGCTATTTCTTCGGACCACTGCTTGTTGGCGAGTGGATTTTGCGGCACGATGAACATCGAAGACGAGAAAAAATGCGCAGGAATAGCAGTTTTGACGATAGCACAGGTGGCTTTAAAGCAACTTTCAGTAAGTAGGCTCCTGGTCTACTTAAGCCTTTTTGAAAGAAGCTCTTGTCTACAAATTTAGCATCTTGACTGGGATAATTGTTGACTTGCTTGCAGTGCTCGGATTATGCATATATGGGGTGGGAACCATCATATTCTGGCCAAGCGCTGTGCTCACCTCTTTCCCCGGGTTTCTTATCTCCAACTTCGTTGTGGGATTTGGACTTGCTGTTCTCGAAAGTATGCGTACCTAACCTATCTGTTTTTTATAGACGCAATAAGCGTCGTTAGAACTTGTGTTACAGATGATAATTACTGACTCTTGGGTTTCTTTATAGCTGCGGCGAATCCGTTCATAGCTCTGTGTGGTCCTATGGACTACGCCGAAATGAGGCTTCTCTTGACACAGGGCGTTCAAGGCATATCCACAGTTATTAGCGAGCTGCTAGCTCAAAGGGTATTCTTCGTTGAACTGAGTACCAGCGAGTCTATAGGAGCATCAACTCTCATTGACGTGCAGTGGACGTTCTTGGCCATCACGCTCCTCTGTGTTGGGCTAGCCCTGTTCTTTTATTACATGCCGTTGCCAGAGGTCACCGATGCAGAAATGGAGAACTCGACACGATATATACCCGTTGACCCGAAGAAGCCTAGCTTTTTTGGGTATCAATTACGAACTTGGAGTCTCGCCTTGGCAGTCTTGGCTCAGTGGACGTATGTTGCTGGTCAAGAGACAATGAGCCTCTTTTTTCGGGACATCCTAACACCCGGCGACAATTCATCGGCAACTAGAAGTTCAACTAACATTAAGAGAGGCGGCGCATTAGCGAATACAGACGGCTTAAGTCTGAGTATATCTGACTATGGGCTCATTGCTCACACTGCTTTCGCTTTCTCCCGCCTTCTTGCAGCCTACCTTGCCTACTTATCCCCGACACATCCGAAAGTCCCCCAACCCCGGACTATTTTAAACATTTGCACTGTATGCAGTGTCATTTCCAGTGTACTGGTTACAGCTATTCGGCCTAGTAACCCAGACCTTCTTGCTATTCCCGTCATTCTATTTTATTTCTTCGAGGGGCCGATGTGGCCATTAATATATACATTGGGGCTCCGAGGTCAAGGCAAACGCACCAAACGGGCGGCTGCGTTCATTACCATGGGAGCATCAGGGCCGGCATTCTGGCCATTTGTCGGTGAGTTGACATTATTTATTACTCTTTCTTTGACCATATTACAGCCTGCTAATAGATTGCATTTTAGTATATGGTATCCATCAGAGAGGTGTTAGCTATCAGACCTCTTTCGTGGTAGTCCCTGCTCTCTTGGTAATCACTGGTTTCTTCTCTCTTTTCCTCGACCTTAAGCATGACGCCAGAGCTCTAGTTGATGCTCGTGTCGGGCCTGAGCAGCAACAAAAAATTCAAGATCGTGCAAACCGCGAAATAGATTTAGATGCAATCATTGCGGCACGGAGGCGAGCGTCAGTGAAGGGACTCGGTGACCCAGCTCTGGATTTCGAGAAGTCTTCATTTGGTCGAGAGACAGGTAGTCGCCTTAAGAAAAGATGAAAACCGATCGAGCTGAATGATACCGAACGTGGCCTATCCAAAAACAGCAAGTCAGGACAAGGCTCAATGGGTACCAATCATCCAAGCCATGATGATTTTTCAGTCCCAAATGAGTTCTAAGTTTCGGAAGAGACGAATCATTTGGAGCTCGCCCGTGATTTTCACGCTCGCTGTCCCTGAGAAGTCCGCGATACAGGCGGAGAATTACTGCCTCGAAAGTCAGACTGGTGTCCCTTCACATGAATGTTTTTGTGAATGAATTGGCGAGCATTGACTGGCATGCGCATGGCCATTTGGATATGAACGGACTAGTATCCGAACAGATCGCTTTACATACGAACGCTAGGTACCTGATAGCGACAGGTGCTCGATCATCTAGATCTATTAACCACAGGATGAAGTCCTGGTAAAATAAAAGGTCGACATACATTTAGACGACCTCCAGACGCGCGCGCAGACGCGATTTATTACGGTCACGACCACCAAGAGGCATCAGTCACGGCGTTGCTGGAGTCTTACGGAAAACTGAGCCTTTTGCTCTCAACTTGTGAGGGCATTCATCCCTTCAAAATGATATTTTTATAAGGGACCATTGCATAGCGTATAGTTTTGATACCCGAGTAGTGGCAACTACTCAATTGATTTACGATGTTCCCATACACCTTTCAATTATCCTTGGAAGAGAAAGGGATCTCTTCCAGTGAAGGGTGTTTTGTGTGTTTTGTGCTTCCCGCTGAGAGATAATCTACTCAGAAGCTCCTAAAAGTCTATATATATTTATACTACTAATTTGACGACCTACTCATAAGGCTAGGACTACGACACTACTTAGTAAGTACCTGACCCTAGTCTGGTACCTAATCTAATGAGGATGCGGGCGGAACGTCCGGAAGATTTAATCCACTTTAGATGCTGGTAGCCCAATGATGAAGATAGATGTGGGTCATTCCCAGCTTCCTGGGAGCTTACCAATCATCATCTCCAATTGCCTGGCTCCCTGCCAGAAGGGATATGATGTCGTTCACCTTCATTGTTGTCAAACGATTTTGACATTCTCTATCAGCCCGTTGCCTTTTGGACCCATCGTGTTTACCTATGTTATTACATTCTTTTAAACAGGCATCTTTCATTACCCATGCTGTGACCGGCCTTCGTGAGATACGAGATCATATCTCTGCTTACTGCATATTTCCGATAGAACTATGACTTCTAAAAAGCATACACATGAGGACAATGTGTCGCTCACCAGAGACGATACGACCTCCACTGCGGCCGCCGAAAACACGCCGCTATTGCAATCCGAAAATGGCAATATATCAAATCCCCCGGCCTCCTGGCCATCGGCTGGTATCGATAGACCTGAAGAAGATGAAGAGGACTTGGATATCGCGAATCAAACGGTAACTAGGAAAAGAGCCGTCGCGATTATTCTGAGCGTCTACGTTCTCATTTTCTTGCAAGGTATTGTGCCATCTTTCTCCTCGTTCATCTTAATAGTGTTGTCAGTTTCGTATATTTGAAGCTATAAGTCATCTACCCTTATTCTTATGGCCGCGGGATCTGCTGTAGTAAATAAACACACGCTTCTGCCTATACTTATATCTGTGATTGTTTCATGCTGACATGATTGAATTATGCTAGCTATGAACATGAGCGGCATCACAATGGCGCAGTCCACTATAGCGGCTGACCTCGACGCCTACGAGAACGCCATGTGGTTCACCACTTCCTTTCTCGTCGCCATGTCGTCCGTGTCGCCCCTCACCGGCAAGCTGGCGACTATCTTCTCGCCTCGGAGCATGGTGCTTGTATCCTCGGGCTTGTTCGGTATCGGATGTCTCATCACGTCGCAGGCGCATTCGTTTGCCGTCTTTATCCTCGGACGCGTCATTACTGGCCTTGGAGGCGGCGGGACCATGGTCCTTGCTTTTATCCTGGTGCTGGAACTCACTACCAAGAGGAACAGGGGGCTGTTTATTGGGATTACGTGAGTGTGTTTCTTTTTTCCTCCGTACCCTTTTTATATTTCTTGTCTGTAGTTGAAGACGCCGAAGGTTGTGAGGTTGTAGATGATTTAGCGGCCTGCATATGAGCGTTGTATTGCATGGTCCTTTAAGGGGTGCCAGGTATCGGATCTTGCTAATATGAAAATCGATCAGAAATGCCGGCTTTACCACGGGCGTCTCCTTAGGAGCCGTTGTTTTCGGCGCCTTGATCGAAACAATTGGTTGGGTAAGCAGCCTTTTTCCGAGAGGGGGAAAAGGGGGTTATCTTGGTTCGTTCAACTGACCGTTACACAGAGACCCCTTTTCTGGGCCCAGACTCCCGTTAGCATACTTGCTGGCTTCGCCATCTTCTTCAGCATACCCAGCAGCCTGAGCTCGCCAGGCGACGCGAATGATAAAGACGCTTCGCTGCGCACGAAGCTCAAGCAAGTTGATTATCTCGGCGCACTTATCCTAGTATGCAGACCCTTTTAAAGCAGCAGTTCTTTGCTTATGTATGTACACGTGTGTATGTGTGAACCGAGCTGATGTTTATATCTAGTCTGCAACCATCGTTCTCTTCCTCTTTGGCCTGTCGGGCAAGATCGAACCCGTCCCGCTCGCGTCCTCTCTCGGCGCCCTGGTCGTTTTCATCCTGGTCGAGAAATACGTCGCGGCTGACCCGATTGTTCCTCTCACGGTCCTTCAGAACCGCGGCGCGTTGCTGTCGTGTGTTTCGCAGCTTGGTTTCAGTAAGTCTAAGAACTACTCTTTCCGCGGATTGATCGCTATAAGGGCCAAGATTCTCTACTACCCCGATTAGCTTCTGCGCTTTACGTTTTGTTCACGTTTAGAGGAATTCCTAACTCCTGATTTTGTAGTGGCGGCTCGCTGGACGGTACTATTCTATACACCGATGACGGCGCTCGCTGTGTTCGGTTTCAGCCCGGCGGCCAGCGGCAGTATTCTCATCCCTACTAACCTCGGATTCGGGTTGGGCGGGTTACTAGTCGGCGTAAGTGAAGCCCTCGCTCTCCTATACTTTTCTAACCCATTCTTTATTTCCTGTGCCGAGGTGCCTATATTATAAATAAGATATAAATCGAATGTAAAATGAATAGCCTCTCAACCGAAACTCACGCGCTCCTCTAGGCACTCCATATCCGACGCTCAGGTAGCTTCTGGGGCCCCAGCGTCCTCTGCTTCGGCCTCTTCGGCATCAGCCTCCTCGCGCTCTCGGTGTCGTCTACAAGTGACACACCCTTCGCCATCTACATCGCCGTCGTCTTCCTCAACGGGCTGTTCACGGGCGGCGCGCTGAACTACACCATGTCGCACTTACTACATTTAACACTACCCGAGACGCACTACGTCGCCACAAGCCTACTCGGCACCTTCCGCGGCTTCGCCGGGAGCTTCGGCAGCGCCATCGGCGGCGGTATCTTCGCGCGCACGCTGCGGGGATCACTGGAGGCGGGCTTCAAGGCGCTTGATGGGAGCGAGAAGCTCGGTGCGGACCGCGAGAGCCTTGTGCGGAAGTTGATTGGGAGTCCTCTGCTTGTTTACCATGGTGGGCTTTCTGAGGCCGAGAGGATGGTTGCTGTTACTGGATATAGCGGTGCGCTGCGCGTGCTGTTCCAGGCTGCTGTTGTTTTGACTTTTTTTGTGCTTGTTTTGCAGGCTGCTACTGGGTGGAGGGGTCCTGGGGATAAGAAGGTTCGCGATCAGGAGGAGGTTAGTGATAGGTGAGCTGATGGATCTGTCTTGTGGCTTTAGTGTGGGATGTGGTTATTTCGATTCGTCTGGGTTTAGAGACACTGGCATACGGGCGACTGTATTGGTAGATGAAGGGACAACACGTGTATATAGATTGGCTTGGGACAGAGGCTTAGTACATATATGGATTCAGGAGATGTTGTGAAGCTATAGATTACGCTAGGCTACTTGTACGTTGAACTGAGAGCCAATGTTGGAATGAATTCTTAGGACATGGCTAGCTGGGGTAACACAGCCAACCCCTTTCTAAGAGTATACACCAAATCTATTTTATGCAGTGTAATCAGATGGTTATGCGTATTATCCACCTACCATCAGGAATTGCAGCTAGGTAGGGCTTCGGATTGAAATCCAGGTCATAATCGACAAAAGGTCATGGCATGTTAATATATATTGCTCGTAGCCTATGCTGTGCTTTATGAAGTTCTCGTAGTATTGTATCGACGTAAATAATGAGATGCCAGGTCAATTTCTCACGATGAAACGATAGAATAAGCCATGGGAGCCCTCAAGGCTTATATACGCTCCGTCCAACAGCCCTTAGACGGAGGAACACTGCTTACTAGGTCATTAAATGTGCAGAAAATATCATCGCAGAGAATATGGCTTTTGAATTAGTCGTAGGGATAGTTAATGAGGTAGAGTTGTAGAAACAGCCATAAGTTTTCATCGCGTAGTTCGGTATGTACTTCTGACTGTCATGCAGTTTCGCCAGCCTCTCATTTTTGGATTTGAGAGTCCAATATACACATTGCATAAGGAATCATTTGATCCAGCTACTCAACTTTCGTGTACACAGTTACTGCGGCTTCGTCCTGCAAATATTTGGAATGCTCACACGCCATGAACCTGAAAACTGGAACTCGTTTTATGTAGAATCATCCTCTTTCCATCCCCAGAATTCTGAAACTGATCTCGCATCGCCTGTACGTCACAGTGAATACATAGTTAACGCTAATCTGCACATCTCGACCGATTTAAATTAAAGCGGCCCCAGCATGGGACGTCGGATTCGCCGCCCCCCTGTGCCGGCAGCTGGGCGGCAAGCCTCGTTAAGCATCCCGGTTTACTACCGGTTGCCGACTTATCTCCAAGACCTGTTCAACGGAGTCTACAGGAGGAGATCAACAGTGACCGGCGTCTTCGGCGTAATGCAATGCTAATGCGATACATACGAGGGCTACCTGACAATACGAGACAAAGAGATGCAGTTACACGCATATAGGTACTGTAGGTATGGACCCCTGGACACCATTTCACATGACACGCTGTATTTTTGCGGCTGCAGCATGACATACTTTTGCTTAGAATCGGGTCAACCAGCCTCATATAGCAACGCCTCGGCTACCTCGACTAGTACGGCGCAATAGTGTTTGTCACGAGATATATTATAAGCGCCCTATTCCGTATGAAGGATCCTATGCGGGGAGAATTTCTCCTTGAAGTGAACTGATCTGTCTGATCGTGAGATGCAAACGCGCCGATGTACGGTACCTAGATACACGATAATAAAGTGGATGCGGAAGAGCACGCCCAGATGTTTGCCGTGGGGGTTTTGTTTGACTTGGTCACACTGGCGGCTGACTCGACCGTTCGAGCGGGTGGCAAAGAATAGGCTGGGGTTACGGTAACGGTTTTTCAGTATCCCTCTGACTAGCAATCCATGGGAAAAGTGTGATTCCGCTGCTCCGGGAATCATATTCCGTAATTTTCCGGGCTCGCATACACAGTGTTTGCCCAGTACGGGATTCTCAACGAGCAGTTCTGCTCTGTATCTCAACTCTTGATAGGTATGCAAGATCAGGCGCAGATACTGTAGAGAGAAAGTAAACCAACAACTCTGAATATGCCAATACGTCATCGACCCGTACATCAACGGCGGCACACACTGTCCGTTATCGCGCCCAAGGACCCCTAAGGGCGAGCGCGAAGCGCTTTCAAACAATCGGGCCCTTTTTTTCTGGGGCATCGTGGACCTTCCCGCCATGCCCGAAGCAGTAAAAACCACAGGCAAATCGCTGCTTCGAGAGAGATGGAGAGCTGTTCTCCTGCGACTCATTGGCCTTCCTCTGCATCCCGCATGGAAAGGGTTTTCCACGTAGTCCCTGGATCAGCGGAGGTGGTGTCTAGTCGCGGGAGAAACAGTAGGGAGAGTGGCCACGCCCGCTCCACCTTCGCTCCAGATGTCACGATAGTGCAGTTTTTTCCACATCTAGTGCGAAAATGTTGGAGGGTCACGGAGCTGGCAAGAGTGGACCATACCCACCAAGAATAGATGTTTGACTAGCGTCATCTTCTCCTTGGCCGCTCTCTGTGAAGGCGGGATTTAATAAGTTATAACAAACCTGTGTTCTCTTTACGATCCAGAATTCTCGGGACGAGAATCTAGACGCCGTTAGCGAAGCTACTTGCGCCTTACCACGACTTAGTATATATAAGCGGTCCCCCCCGGATTCACACGACACTGTCTATCTAGTACCCTCTATTCCAATTCCCGCCGCCGACCGTCACGATCTTACCGCTAGTTTATACAGTAATAACTTGCCGTTGCGCTGTCATCGTCGTGGGGCGCCTTGGGTCCAACTAGCAACCCCGTAGCCGCCTCGAATTATTATTCTCATTACTCCTCGTCGCGTACCGCCGCACAATTCGTGCCCTGCTTAAGGGCTTAATTTCGCTCGAAAAGGGCAAAAGAAGTCGATCTATTATTGGAGGGTGACCAACCTTTTCACTTCTTCCACCATGGTGGAAGTCATCCGATTCTCGTCCCAGAGGCAATATCCATCCGACGCAATGGAGACAGATATGGTGGTGGATATGTCAAGCCGGCTACTGACTTCGAAGCTGAGCTCGGTCGAAGAGGAGCTGCGGAAGAACGATGGAATGCCAAAAGACAAAGGCTCCAAGAATGGTAGTGGCGGTGCCGAACTACATGTGCCGCCTCGGCGAGCCTTCACCACATCCGATTACCTGGTCCCGACGGCACCCGTGTCGCGAGCCGCTTCGCCGTCCGCCAGCCCGCGGGAACCAGACCGAGACTCGTACTTCCAGCCGCCGTCGTCGGCTACCGCAGCGCCATCACTGCCCCTGGCCCTATACCGCCAACCCCAAACCACAGCGGCGGCGGCCCGATCGTACTCGGTGATGGACTACGAGCCGGTGCCGTTCACGCAGCGGCCGGGCACGACGCTGCAGTTCTCGCAGCTGCCGCCGGAGCTGCACTACGCCGTGTTCGACTTTCTGGACCCGATCGACAGCGTGTGCCTGGCGCTGACGAGCCGGCACTTCTACGCGGTGCACTGGGCGATGCACGGTAAGGTGTCGCTGGCGGCGCGGCGCGAGGGGCCTAACGATATGGAGTGGGTGTGGCGGCACGCGGGCCCTTTCCTGCTGCACCCGAGCAGCCGGCCGGGCGTCGGCGGCGGGCAGAACTCGCTCGCCATGCTCTCGCCCCGCGGCCAGGTCTACTGCCGCAAGTGCCGCACCGCCCGCTGCGAGCTGCACAAGCACATCAAGGAGTGGATGGGCGGCGCCGTCGAGTACTGCGTCGTCACCGAGAAGTTCGGCCCCGAGGCCAGCGGCGACGCCAAGGGCTTCTGCTACCGCAGCTCGCCGCGCCATCCGAACCGCTGCGGCCGCCACACGCGAAACAAGCGGGCCGTTCGCCTTGTCTGATCGTAGCTGGGTGTGTTCGTGTCGGCGGTTTGCACTGCCGTTTAGTGTGCTCTGCCATATCTCAAGTTTTTATAAGGATGTCATTATCTCTTTGATATGGGTCGAGGAAGTCCCATATCGTATACCCTGGCTAGTTGTTTCGACATGATCTTAGAAGCGTTAGAGGCGAACCGAAGCATACAGATAAATCCTTTGCCGATTCAGCGGAGAAGGAGGAAAGGTCACAGGAGCTGGTAGATGGAATGAATTAGATTATTAGCATTTTACGACAGATGGTAGAGGGAAAACGAAAGCATTGGATTTAGATAGAGTTGTTCATGGCATGGCATCAGCGTTAGCGGCCCTATTGGTTGGCTTGTTTTTGTAACGGGACACCCCCTACCCGGGTGGGCATTTATAGAGGTAACTATATAAGGTTTACTGAGCACACTTCAAAATATCCTTTTGAGACAACCGCATTTAGGTTGCATGATATGATGGTGACGCGCATTTTGCATCGAACCAGACAAGCTATTTTTAATCAGCCACATACATCACCGTACGTATGTTTCACCACTCCCTCGTGCCAATCTCTTCCCTGTATGTAATGCAAGTTATATTAATACCTACTACGGATTCTGTCCCTTATCATGGGCATTCTAAAGTATTGTGGTGAATAGCTGGCTACGGTATTGAAACGCCTAGTTTTCCAAAACATTGTGTAGTACAGTCTAAACCAAAGCGGCCGTGTTAGCTGAGTGCGTTTAGTGTGGCATTAACTCAGAGCTATTTAGTATGCTAGTAGGGTTTTCAGCCTTGAGGTTTCACTTATGCACCACTATTGGGATTTGATGCACTAAATTTTATTTCCAATGGGATTCTCTTAAGATGGCGTGAGCAGAGACACCGGAGCATTTATTTTTCAGCATATCGCGGCTGTGGGGGTGAAAGACTAGGTTGGCAACGCTAGCAACTACAATGATCACATCACTCAATTTCCCCCTTTTTATGTTGGAAAATCATGCTCTCTTGGGAGTTTGTAAGTTGTTTATACTAGAACTACAGTTTATTTTTTATTTTTTATAGAAAATACCTAGTAGTTGAAAACGCATTCTACTTATAGCATGCTTCTTCAGATTGTCCGATAACTCGAATATGCACAGAGGATATGTATGATTGATGAAAGCAGTCAATTGCCGTAGGGTGTACTCGATACATTTCAATTGGAGCAATTTAAACGGCGCTGCCAGTACCGAAGACTTTTCCCGTTCCGTCCTTGTGCAAGCCATCTCGAGATTTGATTCGCTAACACGTCTTTCCAACACGTGCTTAAACGTCATTTAAGCCGAGATCCCAATCCTGACCTGATGATTTTCCAATGCTATTATTTATCAGGCACTGACTTATACAAGTATATTTTTTCAATTAATGAATTGGCACAGTACAGCACCAGACGGGAGAGATTGAGAAAGTGATCGATTCTGTTCACAATCTGACCGATTACGATTGCGCCATAATCAACTTATTTTCTTATCTCACCAACGATTACTTAACCTACTTAGTTCAAACTACAGGACAGGACCAGGACCAGGACAGGATACAATTATAAACTTTTGGATCATAACCCGCATTAGCATCCACCGTCCCCAACTTTCCCCGACTACCCGATAGACGGTTGTCCCACTGGAGCAGCTACACTGGGTAGATACCTGTAAGGTCCAAGTTGTCCAACACAAGTGGAAAGCGGGAACCCGGACAGCTCCCGCCCTCTGCCTTCCACTTCCACTGCTTCTACCTACCTACTAAGTACAGTATCCAGGTAGTAGCTTCCACTGCTCGCCAGTCATTGAGCTCCCCCAGACCAACCTGCGACGCGACGTGACGTGTCCTCTGAAGCAAGGCCAAATCATCTTCGCTCCTTTCCTGCCTTGCCCTTGGACAGCCAATCCTGCCGCCGCCTGACTGGCCACCCCGTCACCTTGCACCTGCCTGTGTACCCAGGCTGCCTCAGGTTTTGGCCTTGTTGGGCCCCGAAGGCACCATGTCATCCCCGTCCAGCTCTTCCAACGCAGGCAAGCGGAAACGCCCGACCACTGCCACCTCAGCCATGATGGACGACAACCCGCTGCTGCAGCCCTCGTCGCGCGACGCCTCGGGCGAGGAGGGCGACACCACCGCTCCCGAGACCGGTCGACTGACCCATCGCAAGTCGGACGCCACCACCGGCTCCTCCAACCCGGCCAAGCGCCAGCGCGCCAACTCGGAGCGCAACTCGGCCGCCTCGCTTCTCGACCACGGCCATGCTGCCCATGCCCATGCCGACCACACCGCCGACCCCGGCGAGCCCAGCGACACCACCGAGGCCAGCATCGACATCGCCGACCGCGTCACCCGCAAGAGCAAGAAACCCACTCTCCTCAAAGACCTGCCCCCCCAAGACCACCCCCAGAAGCAGCCGGCCGCGACTATGCTACCACCTCCCACTGGCCGTCTGATACACCCCGTCGGATACAAGACAAACTCCCCTCCCACCGATCGCACCATCAGAGTGTATGCCGATGGTGTCTTCGACTTGTTTCATCTCGGGTACGTTGCTCGTGAATATTCTTGAGTCTTTCTTCTCAGTTCGCTGCATTGTAGTCGTGAACCGCACTGACTGTTGACTGTAACTAGACATATGCGCCAATTGGAGCAGGCCAAGAAAGCCTTTGACAATGTATACTTGCTGGTGGGGGTGACTGGTGACGAGGAAACACATAAACGAAAGGGCCTTACTGTGCTATCTGGACGAGAGCGCGCCGAGACCGTACGCCATTGCAAGTGGGTAGACGAGGTCATCGAGAGCTGCCCCTGGATCGTTACTCCCGAGTTTCTCGAGAAACACCAGATCGACTATGTAGCCCATGACGATATTCCATATGGAGCCGATGAGGGAGATGACATCTACGCCCCTATCAAGAAAGAGGGCAAGTTCCTAGTCACACAGCGAACAGAGGGTGTTAGTACGACGGGTATCATCACCAAGTAAGCCACTTAACTGCTCCTGCCAAACTTGGTTTGTTGCCTTGAGATCATACTAATGGATCTCTTAGAATTGTACGCGACTACGAGAAGTACATTGCGCGGCAACTCAAGCGAGGCACCTCTCGCCAGGAACTCAATGTCAGCTGGCTCAAGAAGAACGAGCTCGATCTGAAGCGCCACGTCCAAGAAATTCGTGATAACATCCGAGCAAACTGGACGACAACTGGCCAAGAGTTGACTCGCGAGCTTCGCCAATACTGGCCCGCTAGTCGTCCCCAGAGTCCTGCCCCGGGCGGCCGTTTCATCTTCCCCACGACACCAGGCAACTCTAACGGCGAAGTGAATCTGCGTGAGGCTGCCATGGCTGCCGCCGCCAAGTCTCCTACAACACCTGGTCCCAGTGACAGACCTTCTGCGCCCAATGACTTCATGACCGGCTACACCCTCGGTCTCGTTGGTGGTGTAAGATCCTGGGTATGTCTCTTACCTAGCCCCTCAGTAGTGAGGTGAAATAAGTAGACGGATAAAGTGTAAGATTGCTAACATCGCGGTTTTTACTCTAGATGACCAAGAGTCGCCGTAATTTGCGCGATAGCCGGCCTGCCAGTGACGACGACTCAGAAGAAGGCGAAAGTGGGTCCAATGAGCGCGGGCGCCCAGTCGCGTCTGCTAGCTAGCTTCGCAGACCACTGCTGCACCTGCATGTTGACGAGGATAGGGACGATGGGAGAACCGGAGGAAGAGAGGAGATCTATCGGCTTGGAAGACAAAATTACCAGCACTCGCATTATCGTCACGGATATCGGGGTAATTCTCTATAAAGAGAAACAAAGAAAACTTTGGGGATAAAAAATGAGAGAAAAGGAGGTGAGGGAAAGGAATGGTGTACGAATAAGATCTTAATCAGGGAAACGAAAATAAGGATTCCGTTAAACGCGAGGAAAAATTTGAAGGTATGGGTGGCTTCGTCGTCTCTCTATCTGCGTATATCTATCTATATTGGCTTCGGTTGGGGGTCGGTCTTGCGTGTACGTGTTTGTGCGAGTGCGGCATACATCAAAACAAGACTACTTGGTCATTTAAAGTAAATGAGGGTATAATAGATTTTCTCCCTTAATTCGGACCTTTCTCGAGGGAGGGAGCTCTGACTCACTCACTCTTCAGAAAAATCAATGTTCAACATGCACGTATGGAAACTGTGTATCTTGTACTGATATGTGGCTTGCGGTGCGTTTCATAATATTCATAATTACTACGATTGATAATATTGTTCTTATTGTTCTTGTTCAGTTGCTCGGTCACTGACACGGCGAACTATTACGCATTATTATAAAAACAACTCTCACAAAGTTCAGATTTCTTCTCAGTATAATTACACATGGTATTTCGTTTAAAACAAAGCAGGAGGAAATATGACAAGCAGGAAGCAAATAAGAAGAAATGAGGTGAATACAGGAACAGAAATTAAATATAGACAGACATTTCAGCTAGGTATCAATTTTTTGTTTTGCTGTTCCTCTTCCATATTCCCCCATATCCCTCCTTTTAAACCCCATCCCCCCTCCCCTCTCCTGGTATACCGTGTCCCTCTCTTTCCTGTGCTGAGTAGTAGAGGAGTTATTGCGAAAGTAAAGTTAATACAAACATGATAATCAAGTCCGTAGTCGCAAACAAACGTACAAAGTGGATTAATTCCCCCCAGGTTGGTTGGTTCTTTTACACTTTCTAGGGCGTGAGCCTTGCGTCTGCCCAAATTCTTCGCCCTTCTTTTCACCTTGTCTCTTTCTTTCTTTCTTCCTTCCCGATATCCAACTCTGTCTTTCCTTTCCTTCATGTACTGGTGATATACAAGCGAGAACAGATCGGGAGAGGTGTTTCCATTCTTTTACGTCCAATGTCTCCATGGCCAAGGGTGAAAAAGGTAAGTAGGAAGGGTATATGAGGATTACTGAGGGAGAGGGGGGTTTTATGACAAGAGTTGAAAAAAAATGAAGGGATGCGTGACGATTGTTAAGAGGACCCCTTATATGCCGATCCAGATGACGCTGACGACGACGTCCATGCCTTTGCCCTCGCCGCCGTCGTACTTGAAGCTCCACATGCCGTCCGTCTTCTCGTTCCAGAAGGCCTGGGTTGCCGAGTGCATGCCGCGTCGGCCGACGTGCGGCTTTCCGTCCGTGGCTGTCGCCGAGGGGGAGTCGCTGCTCGTGCTGATATGAGGCTCCTCGGCCTTGATATCGCTTCCGCCCTTGGGCTTGTTGAGCGCCGAGGTGGGCACCAGGTGCTGCACAATGGTGCTGTTGACGACGTATTTGAAGGTGGGCGCCTGGCCACCGGCGGGCGTGGACTCGGAGATGACAGCTCGAAGGATAGAGTTCTATCAGAGCGAGCAGGAAACGGCGTCAGTACGTGAGAGTAATCCAGACAATATATCGGCACTTTTCTTTTTCTTTCTCTTTTTCTTTTCTCGCGATCGCCGAAATAAATGCCAGGAATAGAAGAGCGGCGTCGATACATGCAAACAGAGCCCGGGGGAAAAAGACCCAAAGAACCGGAAAACGTACGATGATGGTGGAGTTCCAACCCTCGACCTTGGAGTGCTCGTAGTATTCAGCGCTGCCGACGGCTACCTGACAAGCCTACATTCGTTGCAATTCTTTTCTTAGCCAGCTGCGGCGCAATTTGCGACGGACGGGAGGATGGCATTCAGGGGTGATCCTGGGAATGCGCAAGGCGACAAACGTACGTCCATGGCGATCTGCCTCAGTCGCGTAGCGTTGATGGGCTGGAGGGGTCGCTAGAGTCAGCCGTTTGTAACCAAAGAAAGTCGGCCGGTAGCCGGCGACATGGGGGTCTGTCCATACAGTGTTGGTTGTTGCTGAAGCCATCGCGTACTACGGTATGCGGAGGCGGCTCTTTTCGTTGTCGGGCAGCAGGGAGCTGTGATGAGGGGGTGCGAGCGGGAGGGAATTAAGTTGGATCCCGCAGGCCGGCTCGACAAAGCGTTCCGTTCGTAGCAGGAGGTAGGTCCGGTGATAGAAGAGGCGTAAGGATACCGTAGTAATGATACGTGTTGTCGTCGCGGGTGGTATTCGGAGTTTTCAGATCGTACGACGTTGTTGGATGCTTGGTATGGTGGTAAAAGTGAAGGGGCTAGTGAATTGTACGGGCAGCCTTGTGCTCAGAATCAGTTCAGCCTTCCTTGCCCTGTATTTCCGGGGGTGAGCGACGCCTTACCTAATCTTGACTCTGTTCTTAGTCACCATGTCGTAGGGGCTGCAGTACACCCCGCTGCAGGAATAGCGAAGACAGACTGCCAGTGTAAGAGTGTCAGTTGTACATACTGTATATATATACTTGCAGCACTGTACACAGTCTTACTTATGCTCTACTGGTCTGTTATCTTATCATTGTCCTGCCGTTGGTCAAGGTAGGTACCTGAAGCTGCATACTAAGTCCTGCGGTATTGGAAGTATTGAATGACTAGCCTAAGCGCGGGGCAATGAAGTTCGACCTAGGCTTGAGTCGGAAAAACCCAACTGCGACAGAAAGACCCATATCCAAATGCATGGCTCAGCCAGTCACGTCCGCAGAAACATACACGTGAGACAAAGTCAATACCCCACTCTTGGGCTTGGCATTTCAATGGACGGCATGTTTTCTTGAGCTAGGTAGGTATCGTCATGGATCCGAGCTATTCTCCAAACTCAGTCGTCTTCCAAAGTTTCATGCTCGCTTCAATTGGCTTTGTCTGCACTTCTGAAGCTTAAGCTGGCATCTGCGAGACGGGAAAGTATAATCACCGGTACCATTGACTGATTGTTTCGGCCGGGCCGAGTTTTATTTACTTGTATCCTATTTGGTATCAACCTTCCAGCATGTCGAGCCAACCACTTCTTCAAGTAGCACCCGGTAAACAAAACACTCAATTGCCCCATTGCTCCAGCTCACCCGTATTTCGAGATGGCATGCGTGACGGTAGAGTTAAATAACTAATCCAATCATTTCGACATATAGGCAAACGAATCGCCCTGCCCACCCGAGTCGAGCCCAAGGTTTTCTTCGCCAATGAGCGCACGTTTCTCTCATGGCTAAACTTCACCGTTATACTTGGCGCCCTCGCCATTGGCATGCTTAACTTTGGCGACCGGCCCGCCTTCATCTCGGCCTTCCTGTTCACCGGTGTTGCCATGCTCACCATGATATATGCCCTCTTCACATACCATTGGCGCGCCAAATCGATAAGAGTCAAGGGCCAAGCCGGCTTCGACGATCGCTTCGGCCCAACCGTCCTGGCCATCATTCTGTTACTGGCCGTCGTAGTCAACTTCGTTTTGCGCATAACTTATGCTGGCGCCGAGGGTGGCAGGAAACACTAGTATTGAGACGTGAAAACGAACAGGCGACGCGAGAGGTAGAATTGGCAGTATTACCAACACGACTCAAAGACGCGAGTATCCATAGCGACATTTTATGGCACTAGAAGAACGATTCAAGCTTGAAAATTGGTGGATGAATCTCGGGACTCAAATTGGCATGCCGGGAATATTGCGCACAATAGAATGATAAGATGTTGGTCGACATAGTGGAAAACGGCCGGGCGAATTGTACATATATGCCAGCAGCATGGTGCAAGCGACGATGCCGATTGAGAGTTGTGGATATCATGGTGATTGGTGTGTGCTTAGAGACGTTGTTGGATTTGATTGCGCAAATAAATATACTACTTCACAGGATAGACACGGCTTTCGAAAACGCTTGTATTAACCGTTGTCGTTGTAAGCTGTATTTGTATGTTATCCACACCTATAGATGAGGGTATCTCGAGGTGCCTTCGTTTCGATTAAAACGATGCATGCCAGATTCCAACCGATTGAATGCCGATTCGTTACACCGTGGTATTGGCCATCCTTACTTGGGAGGGGCATTTGTCTGTTCTCCGTACCGCCTCTTCAATTCCTCGACGGGTGATCTCGAGAGAAACAAACTTATGATTGCAACTCCTCTCGCCAGTGGTTGGCCCTCAATGGCCCTCTCGAATGGCGTCTTCATGACCTCAAACTCATCGTCTTCGTCGGGGTCTCTTGCATTATCCGGGCCATCGAGCACAGTCTCTTCAATAACGGTATTGGCCTCGTCTCGATCTTTATGCTGGAGTTCTTCGCCAAGTGCAATATATTGGAACCAACGACCCTTCCCCCCTCCTTGGCCTGTTTCGCCATCGCTTGCGGACTCCTCCTTTTCGGTTTCGATTTCGCGCTTCGCTATTTCAGCAATGGAAATTAATTTTCCTGCCTCGGAGGCCTTGGATCGTAGTACTGAGATCTTTGTCCTCGACGTGGCTGCATTGGACATAGGGTCGTCGGTGGATGAAGGGTTTGTAGGTGCGGTGAGATGTCGCAGTATCGCCGTGACCCTTTGCCGGATTTTCGAAGACGAGATGACGGACTGTAGTTGAACTTCGTAGCGGGCATCGACAGTGCTCAGCACCTTCGCGTCATCGGAAGAGGAGGGGCACAGCCTGCTGGTGAGCCGTTGGCGCTTATTGTTCGCTGTTATGGGCTCTGTGCTGTTGCTTGTATCGGCGCGCTTGCGCTTGGGTGCTGCGAGCTGCCCGCCTCTTGACGAGGTGTCCTGTCGCTGCACGTCGGTAGTCATGTTGTCGTAAGCTGATATGAGAAATTTCCCGATAGTTCTGCCATTTCTGTGATCTGTTTGTCGAGTGGTGTATTACTCGAGGCGTGAAGCCAGGAGATCCATCTGTTGTCGTTACTGAAGGGTAGATGTGTCAATATCCGTCTGTGACGGTAAAACCAAGTGGGAATTTACTTAGTACTTGCATGTAGCTCTTATCGATAGTGTCGCCCATGGCATGTAAAAACATGTGATGTTCCACTGCTGTAGAATGTCATATCAAGATACCTATTTACTCAATACTTAGTTAGGATCTTATAGGAATTTCAAGTTGGGACAAAGATTAGATGCAATAGTCCCCTATATTACAGTTGTCTTCCTCTGTTACTTGCTGCGACAGCAAGAACTGTTACATCTCATTTCACTACACTAATCTCAGATACATAACAAAGTGGTGTTAGCAACCACCACGCCATCTTAGTATTACCTGTAACTAGCATAGCTACTACTTTTACTTTTCATACTCTTATGTACATTCTGGCGCTCTTTTGAAGCATATAAAAAGGACACATCAAAGATAATGTAGATGCTTCATTTGAAGCTTTACACACTATTCCACTATCATCCACCTAACCTTGGTGGTTATACGCCGTATGGCTCGTGCTCACGGGAGTAGACGGAAGTGGCTTTCTGCTTATACGTAGAAAAGTCTGGGGCGTAAACCTTGCTCCATTGGTAGCACTAACTAACCATGATCCCTGTCTCTTATGCACGTCGTGCATCTACTAGCTCACAGCTGAAGCCATCCATCAGTTTCTCGGGCTTGTTGCCAAGCCCTGCCAACTCCTTAGCGTACGTACCTGGCTGGCGATGAAGAATCACTGTATCGGTAACATGACGATGATAAACGGCTTTTTTTGCCAATAATACCTAAGATGCCTTATCGAAGGATAAATGAACGTTAGCAGTGTTCTCGAGAGAATCATCTATCATTAAGTCTCGTTAGTATGAGAACAGTGCGTTACAAAACGATGATAGCCTGTATGATTTTGGTGGCTGCACTTTATGAATACAATTCAGCTGTTGGATCAACTCCTGAAGTTTCATATCTCAATTTGTAAACTTACGAGGAAGGCTAGAAAAGGAATCTTCTACCTTCTATACTAATAGACATATATTCTACGTACAGTAGTTATCTACACAATAAGAGCACTCTAAACCTGGTCTGTGCTTGTAAGGAATTAGCTAATTTCTTGGATCTATGAAGCTGAAGATAAGCCCTTTAGCCCGGGTCTTGCAATATTGCGAAATGATCGGACCAGATTGCAATAATCTCAAAGTACTTCTGAATAGGAGAGGTCATCGCCAAAAAAAGAAGTGGCGCCTAAGCATCTACAGTTTTTATTAGGTCAACTCACAAAACCCATGTCTCTCTGTATCGAACTAACCTTTATAGGTAGGCAGCCGACATTGGTTGTTGGCTTTTATCTATGTGCGACACGAGCGGCCTGTCTCGTCCGCCTTCACACCCCTACTGTGAGACACCAGAACAACTACCGTTATTATTCATGCAGACAATGGTGCAGCACGTACGAAAAAGGCCTGTCGATCTCGTAATAATCATATTGTATGTCTCAAAGGACCACCATTAGTTGATGGACTATTCAAGTCCATTATATACCAGAACACATATGTAATGCTCCTCTTATTTGTTTTGTCGTCTTGCGTGGCGCATACAAAGATGCCTCTGGCGCATTAACATCCAAGTCTCGCATCAGATCCTTATCTGTAGGCATTATGGGGTTGTAGGAGTAAGCCAGTCCTGATTCCTCCGCCCGGCTGTAGGCAATATACAAGGCTGCTTATGTCTTCTGATAATTTTCTTTCTCTTACTATTACTACCTCTACTTATACATGTATAATTGTATACCTACTAAAAGTCTTTTTATTGTCTCCCTTGGCCAGATTCCGAGCATGTCTATAGTATTATCTCAACTTAGCATTTCCACTACGATGATGCAACTTCAATAGTTTGATCCTGCACGTATAGCCTATAAGTTCCGAATCAGTGGTGGAGTGGGGTGTACCGTACCGTCAGTGGTGCTTCCACAAAGCATTTACCAAAACCTGAATGGAATTATCTGTGGCCCACATCGCCCACACCGAATGGCTTTTCCTGCTAGCCCCCCTGTTGAGTGTAAGTGCCAGTGTAATGTGTACAATGTACCTAGGCGTTTACATTTGCGCTTCTCGAACATCCAACATACCCTGTTTCTATTCCGATATCCTCCCCGTTTAGGTTAGATACGTAGCTGCGCATGTATCTTACATGAGAACACAATCAAAGAAACACATCGTCTCACGCTCTACGCTAATATGAAATAGCAAGTCAACCCACCCACACCACCCACAAAGCCAAGCCCCAACCCACCTAAGCCAATACCTACCTGTAACCACCTAACTTTAGCTGGCACTCTACAGTACACACGTACGTATGTACATTGAAAATGCATTAATTACACTAGTGGATTCTTAGCAGTCCAGCCCCTTTCCCTGCTCACTCCGAGGTAGCTCGTGTTGCCAGGCTGCCCAAATCACCCATCTCCTGTCTGTCTCTCCATCCCCATCCCCCCCGATCGCACTCTGTATACCACAATACCGGCCATCATTCCTTGCGGTCGCAACAAGTCGCGCAATAGACAGTAGGGCAGGCGAAACAGATGCGATTCATCTGCCTCTGTCTTTTTCCTTTGCTCCCTCGGCCATACCCTCCCCTACGCTCCTAATAATCCCACGTACATTGCCGCACCGTTTGTATTATCTTAGCTGCTCCATTCGCATTCCCTTTGCGACAGCCAATCCGTTTCTCTTCTTCCTTGTCGTTCCCTCGTATCTCTCCGGTAGCCTTTCCTTTGCGCGCACGCGTTCTACACGGCATCGCTCTCTCGGTCGCAGACTGCGGCCTCAGATCTCCCAAAAGAAAGAAACAAAAAATATACCACCATTGTTTTAATACGTACCCACGGTATTCCGTCTTTCCCGTCTCCGTTGAATAGAGTGATTGATCGCCTTGTTGATCCTTCCGTCGTGGAACCGCCATCCCTCCACTATCGTCTTGTCGCCGGTCGCAACTTTCCACCATACTCATCATCATTCTTCATCGCCACTGAATCAATCAATCAATCAATCAATCAACACGTCCACTCCAACAACAACCAAACGGATACGGAATTTTTGTACTTTTATTTTAATACTTCGCTTTTTTATCGCCATACATATCTATTTTTATTTAATCCACTTTTTGGGGCCTTCTCGTGCACCACCTTCTGTGTTGTCGCTGTTGTCTCTGTCGCTGTCGCCTTCGTCGTCATTGCCGTCACCACAGCCTCACAGCCTCTACCCGCTACTGCTGCAAGCATCTCGCGCTCTCTCGCAGCCTACACCTGCTGCACTCACTCACTCACTGGGTTTCTGCCTCTCCGGTTGTTTCCCTCTTCTCTCTAGACCGGCTTTTGCGCTGCACCCGCGCACCCAGTCCACGTTCATTTCGCCGGTGCCCGTGTGCTTATCCCTGTGCTGGAATTGAGCCTGACTCAGACAGAGTTTGGCTGGCCTTTGACAAATTGCCGGTGGCCACATCACCAAGAGGAATCCTCTTTCTCTCCGATTTGCCCCCTATTCCCTCTCTTTCAGCAGGCTGATCCACCGCTGCGGTGACCGTCAATCGCCAACAACGGGCAACCCAAATCCGCTGCACCGCACTACCAAGTTGCGCGCGCACGCTCCATTGGGTGCAAGCGCATTGCGTCCAGAATTGGAACAGCCTACCAGCCATAGAAACTTCCTAGGTTGGACTGTTGCCTCAGTTCTGCACGACCCGGATCCTCCGATCGCATGCAAGCTTGGGCCCCCAACTGCGGATTACAGCACTAGCGGCACTTAGTGTACAGCGCCGTGGCCGCCTGCACGACGAGAATCTACCAGACGCCCCCAGCCAGCACCCCAGCACCCCAGTCAAGTCAAGGCGACCCACGCGTTACGTCAGCCTGGACCGGCCCCCTGCTCCCTCCGGCGTCACACATCTGACACGCCTCTGCAACCCCCCGTTCTACTTTAGGCAGCACACCCACCCCCGTGCAGCCCTTCCCGCTGCGCTCTGACCACTTTCAGGCTTGGGCTTCCCCCTGATTCACCTCTACTAATACCTGCCGTTGTCCACCACCAACCACCTGCATCTCAACACAGACTTGGGCCTCGCGCTTTGCTCTCTTATTCCCGTCCATAGCTATCCGCTTAGTCTTCCCTCCGTGTCTTGGCTGGGTATGCTCATGTTCCGATTCTGGAATTCGGATCACAGGGGAAGCGACAAGACTTTACAAGTCGACAGGCCTATGCTCGATTTCACTAAGCCAGTGCAGCCCTGGATAGCAACAGACCATTCACTTCACTCATCACCGCCGCGTCCTCTGAAGCGGCGGAGGCAGAGCAACGCCGCGATAGCGTCGCAAACCGCTCCGGTTTCTGCCGTGAAGAGGCCAAGGACAAGTGATGAGGGTCTCGCGGCTGAAATTGCAAGCCCTCTGCAGAAGAAGGTAGCACTAGACCCGTTGGTTGAACATACAGCCTCCCCGGCTACCGCGTTGGGCTCAGACGATATAGATAAAGCTAAAGATGTTATCGAGGAGCAGCTCGGTCTCGAGATACTCTTAAAACACAATGAACTGCGTCTTATCAACCAGGAACTTGCCAAGTGCCAGGTCGCATTGGAGCAGCTACGCAGATGTCATCTAATCCCATATCCAGTCAACGTTCCAACGCCTGAGCAAATGTTGAAAATCGCTAGTGGGTCGGGCCCTTCCTTGCAGCCTAAACCTGGTGATAAGCTGCCTCAGTGGGCGCCGCCTTTCGGCGTTACCGACGGCCCTTATGCGCGACACTACGCCAAGTGGCTTATACCAGACCCCAAGTTCGATGGTATCCAACCTGATATGCCAGCTGATTCGTGGCGAATGAGATCGGCGATAGAAGGCAGGTCGACGAGAAATAGTTTATCCGACTTCAATGCATCGCAGGGGAAGAGTCGGCCAGCCAGGGGTACAGCCGGCCAGAAGCTCCAGGCTCTCTCCAGCGGATATCCTCCTCCGAAGGATAAGAGCGGCCCTTGTACTCTGAAACGTTCTGACGGCCAGACTGTGAAACTAGTTTGCATTGATTGCCACCGCGAGAACTTTTCAAGCACTCAAGGATTTATTAATCACTGTCGTATAGCTCACAAGAGGGATTTCAAGAGCCATGAAGAAGCGGCTGTTCACTGCGGGCATCCTATTGAGGCTGCTGAAGTTCCCACCAAAGGCGCAGCCGTAGAGGAGAAGCCTGTGGTCCCCAGTGTCCCTCCTTCTGGCCTCGCTCATCCTTTCACACGTGCTAATGGCATGACGGACTCGGAGGCTTGCTTTTCTGTGGTGCGTCGTATTCAGCAATCATTAGACTTGTATCGCCAAGGGAGGTTACACGGCGTTTCATCTATTCCCACTATTTCCGAGCCACCGACAGAAAGCCGTGCTACTGCCAAATCAAGCTCAGGGTTTACACCCTCGGCTAGTTCGCCTCATTTATCGCGATTATTGAAGAGTAGAGGCTTCGATGGCAACTTGGGAGCGATCGTTGAGGATGCTAAGACAAGGATAGATTTGGATCAGTTATTTTCTCCCACTGATGACGAATCAGAGGACCGAGAGACGTCAACAACCCCTATCACTGGTGCTGCGGGCCGTCCAACCTCCTCTCAGGCGACAACAGGCATGCGAGTTCCTGCGCGGACTGTTATAGCTCCAGTGTCTACTACCTCCCGTCCGTCGAGTAGTAAAGGTGCGCAGATGCATTCTGCGCCTTATGTCACTCCTATTCCTACTCCCACTCCACGCTCCGCGATGGGACCCAGGCCAGAAATAGGCATGGATGAAGATATGTTGGACGTGACCGAGTTGAGCCCAAATACGGCCATTAGTAACAATGCCCCGTCGCTCGTCAGTGACGATGGTGAATACGATGACTCTGCCGACTCCGACTCTGCCTCAGAAATGGGCGATAGCATCGGTGCTGATACAATCTCGGATGTAGATGACATCGACATAGATGAGGATCATGCTGGCGCTCGAACGCTGCGCCATCATGGATCCGCTGTCCCCGGGGCTGGAACTAGGATGAGACTAGGCAAAGGCAATACCAAAAGGGTCAATTTTGTGGGGGTAATAAAAGACGATGAAAAAGCGAAGCAGGGTCACGGAAGCATCGACATCAAGAGGATTCTTTGACACAGCTAGCCGGTTCTTCTTGCGAAAGCTAGAGAAAGCAAATGATTTTACGGAACAGTTTGTACGAGGAGCGTCGATTTGCCAAGCATGGGCGTCCCTCTGTTGGACTAGGGCTTTGTTGTTGAGACCATTATATTCGATCCGTACACATTGTTTTACTCGAGCCCGTACACTACTGCATCATGTGGAGCTCTGAGAGGGTTGTCATTTTCGTTTCACGCTCGGATCGTGGCGTAGCATGGAGGCTGCTCGCCTGGGCATTACTGCCTTATAAACATTAGAACAGAGACGAGACTTATCGAATGGGGGCAGTAACTGATGGTTTAGCCAGTATTTGACGTATAGCAGAAAGCATTGTTTCAAATTAATAAACGCTTTTCTCAGCAGTTCCAATGACCGTACTGATAAGTCATTTCGTCGTAGGCATCTTTCTATGTAACTACGGCTAACAGCAGGCTCCTGATCAATTAATCATCATCCATTGAGGATTAATCTGTATCAATATGGCGTATGTATGATCCGTAAACGAGAGGCTTCACACTTCATGCATGATTTTCTAGCTCGCTGCTTTGGTTGACTCTTTCTCAGCACCCTACTATCTAACCTAGTAAGAGACCAGCAAGATTGAGATCCTTAATGAAGCTGCCATCTAAGTGGACTATTCTCCATCTCAAGTTCAACAGAGAGAACGATTGCAGAGTTGATCATGATCATGGCGACGGGATACACTTGAGAGTAGCTAAATGCCTAGTTGAGCGTACGGGTGAAGACGATAAAGTGGTATATTTACTTGTGCTTCTAGATAATAAGTAGGCAGGTGAAATAGGGATGAGATATGTATTCTTCCCTATAAAACAAAGAAATAAAGAGAGACTAGAGAAAGAGTGAAGACGTGAAAACGTAGGAAAAAGTTGGGGAGAAAAGGAGACAGAAAGGGAAGAAAAGAGCAGAGAAAAGAGAAAAGGGGGTGAGTCCTATAGGAAACCTCAATACCTACTCAGTATCTATGCTTGTCATCTGACTAACACACCTCAATACCTATTCATTCACTCAGTCACTCGTCACTTACTCACTCACGTATCTACCTATTCAAATGTCCTATACAAATCCGTCAATCGTAATATGTACATTCTTTTTACATAAGTAGGTAACACAGAGATTATTTGCTTGCTATACCAACTACTTCTCTCCGCACCAAACTACTATTTACAATATCCAGAATCGTGATACAAGAAAAAAAAAAGATGAAAACGCAAACTTTTCCCCTTGGAAGCAAACAAACAACATGCTTCCATCACATAGAATAAGAGTTATAGCAAGAACTTACCTACGATACTATCTAAACCCGTAATATGCAGTAATCGCTCCATTAAGCCTATTCAAGTTCAGATTGCCAGCATAGGGGATGACAGTAGCAGCAAGGCGAAGCATTCCACGAAATCAAACACGACTCCAGACAAAGTAGGCAAGTCATTCATTCATCCATGCGAAATAAACATAGCGATTCACATAGCACAGCGTGAGCACCAGAAGATAATAAAGGGTCCTTGAGGTAGTAGTCTCTGTTCATTATGCGCCCAATCGACCCATCGCGCCAATAGACGTATCCTATATGTAAAATTCCACAATGAAAGGCGAGCGAGTAAGAAATAAACAAGTAGGCCGTATCAAGTCAGGACAGCGCTCAGAGGTAATTTTGCTAAGCCATTTACAGCCTTCTTCCTAGAGTCGAGAAATAGCAGATGTAGAGGTTGGGGAGAAAACCAGATGTGCAGGTAATGTAGACGGCGCCTCTTCCCTAAACGATGAATACAGTCGTGAGAACATATCATGTACCTATATACAGCAACAGGGGTAATAGCTGAGCCGCTTCTGTGCAGCTGTAACAGGGTGAGGCACCAGACACGGACTTCTACTCCTGGCCGAAGCCCATAGTCTCTTCAACTGCAATGGTCAACTTTCCCTGTAAGCTTTCCAGCGACTTGTAAGGGGGGAGGTCAAGACGGTTGAAACTATTAAGAGGTTAATTAGACTTGCCGAGCACATGAGCAGCGCAATAGTTTTGTCAGATAAACGTACCAAGTGTGAGCTTTGGGTAAGTTCCCAACATCACCAGCTTTTTCGATGGTAAATCTCCTGGGTCCATCGCTGCCTTGAAGGTCCTTGAAACCGTTGACAGGAATTCGTGACGTTCCGGTTGCAAATTGCAACAACCTGCTCTTCTGCTCCCCATCCCAGCTCCTTATGGTTTGCCAGAAGTACTGAATTACCTCGTCATTCTCCGTATAGCCGCGGTAATCCGTGTGCTTCTTCCAGTCGTCTACGTCGATCTCCGCAATACCTCCTATCAGGAGTTCCAGTTCACGCTCATCGAAGACGTTGATCAGATCATGAGGAATTAGCTCTTGGAATCCGTCCTTGAAAGCCTGGAACTGTTCCGAAATTCGCTTCTCGATACGCCACTTGACCATCAAATCAACGTACTCCTTCTTGTTTTCGTTCGTCACATCGATATTACGCCCGTCAGGGATGAGATCCTCGACCGTCATGACACCGAAACGCTCGTCTTCGGTAGAGAATGTCTGTTCCAAAATGCCTCCAGAAATATCATTATCCAACATCCACTGCAAACTTCGGTGGAAATCCGCATCCACACCTTCCATGTCGGCTAGCTGGACAGCTTTGCCAAGTACCATCTTGTAGAGCGCCCCGATGAAAAAGGCATCTAAGAAGCGGCGGTGAAAGATGGCCAGCCCAACCACGCGACCTATAAACTTGAAATAATTGAGATGCTCTGGGTTGATACCAGAGTGCGGGTTGATTTGTAGAGTGTAGTTGTCATGAGCCGAATACTCGAACAGACAATAAAACGGGTTGAACATCTCATGCGATAACAAGAAAAAGAACTCTCTTGATAAACCACCATAGTCCAAGCCGTCTTCGCCGTCGAATTTTATCATCAAGCGTTTCTTAAGATCCGTGGCGGATTGCCGCGAAATCTCAGCGAACGAGTCTTCGAAAATATGTGATCTTCGGACTTTGATATGACACTGGCCCGAGAGAATGCGCATGGCGGGCTGGGATCGGAAATAAATCAACTTCCTTCGGAAATCTCGTTTATACTGAGGAACATTCTGGTCCAGAGAGGACGGTAGTCGTGGGTCGTCCCATGTGGTCGTCTTGGTGTTGTGATCCACGAAGTATACACGAGCAGTGTTAGTAAGGCGCATCTCCCAACCGCTTGGAAGAGGCCCGAGCTGGGATACGGGCTGCTGCTGGATAGTGCCGTTTGCGTTGTTCTGTCCGCCATACATCCTGATGTACTGCTGACGTCGGGGGTCCACCCAAGTGGTCGTGCGGGTGTTGTGGTCCACAAAGTAAGGACGCCCTTCCGGTGTCCATCGCTGTTCCCAGCCTGGTGGCAGCTCGCCCGTGCCAGGGCTCGTGGCACCGGTGTGCATCATCGTACTGTTCTGCGCGGATTGCTGAGCATTTGCTTGTTGCTGTTGCTGAAGCGTGGGCGAGTTGGCACCAGTGCGGTCCTCTGGAAGAGTTCGGTTTTGGTGTCTCTGGCGCTCTACCTGGGTTGCCGCCTCTCGTTCTCCTCGAGTATCTCCGGAGGCGCCTGGCCGGGTCCAGCTCGTCGTACGGGAATTGTGGTCGACGTAGTATGTTCTACCCATGTTATCCTCACGACGCTCCCACCCGGCGGGTAGACGACCGTGAGAGTCTTCGAAAGGGCTCATCTGACTAGTTGGTCGACTCGGGGCAGAAGGGGCGCCATTGGGCGGCGCAGTGCCATTCACACCATTAGTCCGAATAGGCAGATTCGTCTGCGCCCCTGAGGCTGTTCCATTGAGTCCCGAGGTGGCCGAGGTAGGCCGATCCGAGGACCGATCGGCACTCAGAGTAGAAGCTTGAGGCGCCAGGGATGGGCGACTCGAGTTGGTGGGTTGCGGTTGTTGGGCGCGTACCGGAGTCGAGAGGTTCGTGGACAAATTAATGATTAACTTTCCGTGTACAACGAGGTTATCGGTTGACTTCTTAAGATCTCGCGTGAGCATCTGGTCTATCGAGAATATCTGTTAGTTGCCAAGCGCGATAAACTAGTGTCGTTGGAGTCGAAACGTTACCATCAGCGCCATCCGCCAACTCAATAACATCGCCAATGCGAACGTTGATAACGCCCAGGAATCCCTGGTCCTTCTTTTTGAATTTCTTCTGGTCGAAGACCTGTACAGCTAAGATAGCATCCTCGGTTCCACGACTAGACCTTGATGTGAGCACATTGACGAGACTTAAGGGCCACCAGGGCAAGGGACATACAAGTCGAAACTCTCGTTCCAGTAAGGGTTCAGCGTCCGCTTACAGACCTGGGTGGTCTTGGTCTGTTCGCCATTGAGCGTGGCTACAGCGAAAGGATCGGGCAGGCCTGCATGTAGTCAGCAGACATGCGACGGCGGAACGGCAGTCCAGTGGAGGGAGAGAGGCGTTGCGTACGGAAGACATCTCGCTTATATAAACCATCGGCAGCAATTACTATGAGGCTGTATTAACATGACAGCGTCCTTCTCAACCTGGGCTGGAAGCAGTCGCTGAGTTGATAACATACTGGTGACTCGCAAGTTGGGTTGACTGGTGGACAAGCACAGTCTGGTCAGCAGCGCCACTTTCGGGAGAGGTTTTTGGCGAGGGATTTACTCACGCCGATGACCCCGAGTCGGAACGGTTCGTCGCCATGATAGAGGTGATGGCATGCGATGAGGTGTTGACGGGAGGTCCTCAGGCTCTCCCACCTCTCGTTCACTGCGGGCTGAAGGGAGAGCGAGCGTGAGGAAGAGGGGTCACTCGAGCAGCGAGGGGATCTCAGAGTAACACTACGATCAGGCGAATGTAGGGACTCAATACTCAGGTTTGTCCACCACGGCGGGTGGCGGCCGGTAGTGAGAGGGAAACAAACAAAAAGAGAGAGTAAGAAGGGTTGTCTGGTCTGAAACTAAAGTTTAGAAGTCAAAGTAGGTAATGAGCAAGTAAGGCCGTCGTAGTAGGTTGTGGTCCGTAGGCGGTAGGCAGTGATCACTGGTCAGCGGTCAGGGTCAGTGGTTAGGCAGGTCCATGTAGTGGTAAGAAGTTGAAAGATAGGCGCTCTAGATTAGAGCCAGGTCTAGGTTTAGGTAGTGTCTGCAGGGGGGGCAAAGAGAATTGGTGTGGTAACTTTACAGGTAGGTACCTTCTACGATAGCGGGGCTACGTGGGGATACCTCAGCAGTGGGTGTTGGTGGTACTAACAAAGAGTCCGTGGGATGATGACGGGGAGGTATTGTGCTGGTAGCGCACGCTAATAGACACGTTCCCAGGAGGACCTCGGAAGGTCAAGGCTAAAGAACGCCTGCCATGTACTTAACTATGTACTTACCTGCCTACATCTGCAGCACATTGAGTGTTTTACCTCTTTTACAATTGACTTTCAATGTGCTCAAGTATTGAGCGACTCGATTTACACTACTGCTAAGTAGGTACTTACTAGATATGTACTTACATTAGTAGGGAGTTAGTTAGGTACATACTTATAGGGAGGTGACTTAAGAGTTGTTTGACTTAACTGCCTCTGGTGAGCCGATGGGAAGACCTAGACCAGAGAGAGTCGATGACAGGATTGGCTAGAACCCAAACAGTCATGGCGACATGGATGTGGATACATATCCATGCAGTCAGTTGAAAAGCAGGTAGCGTGCCCTGTGGCCGGGGGTGTTTCCTTGAGGCTGTGCGAAACGCCAGCCGGCCAACCTAGCCCAGTCCAGTCAGAGGTCGCCGTGAAAAGGAGAGTGATTGCTAATTATCACAGGGAACACGATCACGCTCGGCTAATGTTTGTTTGGTATTCCAGTTGTTTCCTTCATATTAAAAAGGGCGTAGAGACAAAAGAGTGCCGAGGTATTTTGGTTGGCTAAACATATATAACACATGGTTTATTAAGCATATCTGACCCTCTTCATCACATAACTCGGATCTGCTATGACGCACGTGTATAATTATTTGGAGACAAGCGTGGCTGTGAGAGCTGACGACAGAAAGATCCCACTACCCTCTGTACCTGTGGAAATGAATTACATATACATGGCCCCGGTGCGTTCTGCCAGTCGAGGGGGCCTCCAACCAGCCCCTAAAGAATAAACAATAAGAATAATAGCACGACGACGATGATGCTCTGCCACACGTCAACAACCGCAGCGCTACCCTGCTAACCCCTTTTTCATCTCATGCTAGCCAACGAATCATCAGATCTTGGTCCCTTGCATGAAGCGAACGTACTTACTTGTAAGACAAACAAACAATACGATGGTCTGATGTGTTATCCACCATGAGTTTAATTCATTGTTCATTGTACATATACCGCGACAACTGGTTCGTGCTTATACCGCCAGCTTAGATCACTTCGATCTTCATGGGGATCCCGAGCTCCTCGTCACCGAGGCATTGCCATGTAAGGACTTGACCTCGTCTCGTGTTACATATACAGTCTTAATATAGACAAGATTACACGGGACAATCCTTTTGTTAGTTTTGCGAGACCCTCATTATTGTTTTGAAGAGGTTGTAGTGAACAGGCATTATAGACTAAAAAAACAAACCCTAATAGCCTAGTGAACTGAAGCAAAATCAGAGAAAGATGCCCCATGTAGCTGAAATGATGTATACAAATACGCTTTACTGTTTATATTCCTAGTCAAGTTCATTAGCCCGGCAGAAGCGACTTCAGATATTGTTGTTATCGTCCTTCAACTAGTTGACGGGTCGAGTGTTGATACTTCATCTTCACCTGTTGTTAAAACACCGAGCTGTGGAAATATCAAATCTACCGAAGGGAAGCTAGCGTATCCTATCATACTGCGTGGATTACTCTCTGTGTGAGAGGTGAAAATACGCATTAACGGTACGACCAATCGTTTGGGTAGGTGACCTATCTCGTAGCTCACATCTAGCAATGCTATTTGTGGTCGAATTGGGAATAACCTGGGACTTCAACAGAGATTTCTCGACTGACGGCCACGAGTGATGGTGTTGCTTATGCGGAGCGAAGCCTTGATCATCCCCCGAAATGCGCATAGCCATATTCAGGGTATTGTTCTCGGTACGTCGCGAAACAGGGTCAGACAGAGACAGAGACTTTGGAAAGGCGTAAAATGAACATTTGTCGCGTGGTAAAATTGCTACCTAGCTGATGAGACGACATAAAAAAATCATGACCAACCACCAACGCCGTTTCCCCAGTTGCCCATTTTATATCATTCACTTATTCAGCGATTTCTCTCAATCGTCGCAGGGTCGATCGGGCGGCTGTGGCAGCAGGAGATCTAATTGTCAGGTCAGAATCGTCTGTCCTCCAGATTTGGGTAGCTGATACGTACGTCATGGTGTAGGCACCGCCAGCGATAGTCTTGTGGCAACCCCGGCAGGTCCAGATTCCCACGGCATCACGGCGAACTGAGGTCTTTCCGCAGAAAGGGCTTCAGAAAGTTAGCATATAGATGTCGGGGTTCTCATGGACAATATATTCGAAGAGGCGTACCATCCGTAGCGGGCGTGCTGGGTGATCTCGAATCGCTTGGTCTGCTTACGCAGAGAAGCACCGTATCGGGTGCCGTACTTGCCGGTGATACCGACCTCTGTAGTACCGATGTTAGCTCAAGAAGCAGACTCATGGGATTCGGTAAAGGCGGCAGGACGTACTGGCTGTGCGCTTGGCCATGTTGACGACGGTGGGTGGTTTTGGCGCGTCGAGGTGGGGTTGGGGGTATGTTTGGTGATACTGGCGGGCAGGGAAATTGTGAGATTGTTGGTGGTGTAATACAACCCCCACAGTGGTACTCATGTACCTTGGTGGCATTTCTTATCGATAAGCCGTGAAGAGTAATACGACGGAGAACACATCTACAGGTACATTTTCGCTCATCAAGCAGGTATCACCTTCTGTACATAATGTATGTACAAACATTACCTGGTAAAACCTACATGATATTTTGGGGCCGCCTGTCAGAAAAAAAGAAAAGAAAGGAACAGCTTTTCAGCTCTTTGCACTCTAGACTAAGTTCAAGGTAAATCAATTTCGAGAGGCTTAAAACATACACATGCTACACTTTATAAATGACGGTCTATTCAAGTGAAGATAGATTAATCTCATACGGTTTAATGATTTATCTCATCGCTAAATCCAGAATCCAGCATAATGATTGCCGGTCCGCGAAACAATGTTTCGAGGCAAAAGACATACAGCAATAGCGTCTGTCTACCCCTCTGCGTTTCCACCTCTGCGTTTCCGTGCAGTGAATATCATCAACAAGGATCAAGAAGAAGCAAAACAGAGGAGGTCGGTTCCAATTGCACTGTTAACCCGGCTCCCGCGGCATGCGCCTAGGCATTCTTGGTGTAGTGTACGACCGACCGACCGATGAGGAATTGAAGATTAGGACAGGCGTCGTGTTGATATTATGGACACCTTCGGGAGTCTAGTGCCCGCGTATTAACGTACCTAGTAGATTAGGTAAGATACGCGTATACAATTGACGCCGATATAGAACTCTTTTCATGACCACAAAGAGGGATTTTCATGCTGTATATGTATTACCCTCTCGGAATCACTTATATGGGTTACCTATATCCATGCACGATCAGTTCGCATCCCGCAAAGCTCGTAAGGCACTGCCTCTTTACTGGTCTTACACTACTGTAGTGTGCTGTAGGTGCTTTCAGCTCGGGCCAACCAAGTGCGGTTTGCAAGGGAGGTGCAGTGTGGTGACTCAGCTCCGCCACCTTGAGACATGCGGCGGCGGCATTGTTAGTGGGGTAAACCTCAAAAGTTGCATGGCTGCCTCGGCGGTCTGAAAAATACATGAGACTCTTTACGCTGCTGTTGAATAAGTGGAGAGTCTCAACTATTTTTCAGATCGCCTCGGCTGCCTCCGAGGTCTCAAGTAACTCTCTCTCCACTCCCCTCACCAATTGCGCTTCTTCGCTAACCTTGTTTCAATGCAGTCAAACGAGCAAGTAAAGTGGCTAACAACTCATTTTGATTGGCCCTCGTCCCTGTCACAATAACAAAGAGCTGCAACTGATCGGAGTCTACTATTTACTTTCTCCAATAGGACAGGAGGATTTTGAACTACATACCACAACGAAAATGCAATAATCCAATACCTTCACCATCGAGTATACGATGGGAGAACGAGACGGAACCCCCAATCATTATTTCATCTAAACAGTACTTTTCTGTTACATTGAAGTATATCATGTACAGCTATATGCAATAGAACGGCTTTTTCACTACCGACGCTACACTACTCGCTTACACGCAGCAGGATGCTAATCCTTCCCGAGTACCCGCGGATTCGGCTAGATAGTATGCCCACTCTAGCGTCCGAGTCTTGTCCATGATTCACCGGCGGACTCGTAGGCTGAATGGGCGGGCCGGTATGTTGTGCTGCGCTCTGCTGAGCCTTCCCAGCTCGGTCGAATGTTGGTTCGAGCAATACAGTCGGTAGGTAATTGTAGTAGTATTGTTGTTATTGTTGTCCGAATGACCGTGAGCAATTGGACTAGAGCAGCTCCCTTTTTGCACCTCTTGAGTTAATACACTTTGCAATTCGATAAGACGCCATTCAGGACTTCGGGCTGCTTACCTAGGTAGATTTTGGCTTTTGATATCACTGTCGCTCGAGCGGTCCTAGACGCAATGGATCCCCTCTCCATCACGACCTCGGTCATCACCCTGTTGGGAGCCGCGAATAACATCTACAACGCCCTCAAAGCGATTCGCAATGCTGATGGAGAACTTCAGAAACTTCTCAGAGAAATCAGCACCCTCACCGGCTACCTGAGATCCATTGACAAAGCACTGGAGGACTGTCGATGTAACACCTACGCCTTGAGCCACATCGATCCGGCTCTCTGGAAAGAGAGCAAGATTGCGCTCTCGGATTGCCAGGAGACGATAAACGAGCTGAGCCCAGTCTTCAAAGAGCCCAAGAGGCCTTCCCGCTCTAATACACTCTTCCGCCGCGCCAGAGTCGCGGCCGAGTTGCGATCCCGCGCAAGCGACATAAAGTCATTTCGCGAAAAGATCTCCATGTCAAATCTATCTCTACAGACGCTATTACAGATCATCAATGTGTAAGCCAGAGTTGTTTAAGTTGCCTGATTTTTCGGTTACAATTTCATATTAACGAGCTAAAAGGTCACTGTCTCTCCGAAGCAATGAGTCTCATGATAATATTCTGAGAGACCTGAAAGAGCTTAAAGAGCTTCTGAAAAAATCTTCCCAGGCTGCTACAGCTTCCTATTCAACTTTATTTCTTAACGAGCAGGATACTCGTCTGGTACATCACCTGAAAGGATTGATCCGGGCGGCGCACGACTTCCACACAAGCGCCAGTGTGACCGCAAGTACAGTCGCTGGTAGTACACAGGCACCCCGTAGTGTTTATGGGGACAATGATGAAAGGTTGGGTACCATGCATCTCGTGCCATCTATGAAAAGGAAACAAATTGAGACGTATCTCTCTCAAAATCGACCGGTCGCGCGGTCCACGACCTCTTTATCCAGCGTATCCTGTGTGTCTGATCAGTCCAGCGTGCGCAGTGTGGAGGAAGGCGAGATTGTACCTTCTGTTCCACTGAAGATTTCTGAAGTAGTCGTTGAGACACGTGAAATTGACTCCGACCATGAATTCAGTACCATCTTTACCAGTGGCTTCAGCAAGATCGCTCAGCGGGCCCTTCAACAGCTGGAGCTCGAAAAGGCAGATGACCTCCTTAGACGAGCTCTGAAGTGGTATAGCTCGTCCGGGTCAACTGACATACAGCATCAGCAGCGCCTACAGACTCAGCTTGCCTTGTGCACTCTTCTTCAAGGGGATATCCAACAAGCGCAAGACTTAGTCCGCAGCCTAGTTAATTCTGGTACTGTGAAAGATACTGTCGCTCTTCAACTTCTTTATGCCCTGGCACTGTTACAGTTACACGAGTTAGATTTCGAGGGGGCGCGTGAAAACAGCAAACAGCTCTGGGCGGCTCTTCAAAAAAACCCACAGTGTACAGTGCTGGTAGCAAATGATGCCATGAGAGTCCTAGCCACGTCATATCAAGAATCAGGAGATAGTCTCTTGGCCGACGCGATTGAGGCAGAATTACCCGACTTGAATCTCTCCGAACCTGTACCCAAGATGGTAGACTGGCTGGTCGATTGCAAAGAGCTTCTTGTCGAGATCCTTGGCCTCCAGGACTGCCCAGAAGTTTCGAACTCTCACTCAGTGGTTCGCAAAATTCACGATCTTCCAATATCCAAGAATCCCAGCTCTCTTCAGCTGCGCGAACAGGCTTTAGGAGATGCGTATTTTCCGGTTCCGACGAGCCCTTCCATGGACGCAGACGACGAGTTGTCTGTTCAGACGGACTCGGATTTTGTCGACCAGCCGAAAGCGAAGAAACGGTCTTGGTCAAATCTGCGAGCCCTGTTTAGGCCTCGTTCGACGGACTTGTATCCCTCCAGTACCGGTGCCCAAGAATCTACGTTCAAACTTAGGAAGATAGTAAAGGTATCACACATGGTGCTGCCAACTCCCCAGCGCCCTGGCTCTGACCGTAATGCGTCGGTTCCGAGTATACAGAGCCCCATGAAGTCAAAGTGGAATTCCTTGACAAAGCGGAGTCAAGAGGTGCAAAAGAACGTTAATTCAGAAGGTAGTTCCCGGACCATGGAGTGGATTGCCGGACAAACCAGCAATACTCCAACAAATTCATCGATAGAGAATCAAGATAATATTCAAGAGCAGAAGCAAAGACTACAACGTCAATTTAGTTTCCAGGAGGGTATACCTGATCAACTCCGCGAGAAGAAACCAATTGCAATACCGACCACTTACTATGAAATGCCCAACAATGCAATCTTCGAGTTGATGGACACATCCCCCACCGTGAAACCGCCTACCCAAGAGCACGAATCGTATATCCATGATTATAACAACAAGGATATACCAAAACACTTGTTCAGTATTCCCAAGCTTGATCGGTCCAACGATGGCAGTAGCTCAGTGTTATGCCTATCCGATAATTCAATTCGAATTCCAGATATCGATTTTCGTTGGGATCGCTGGGACTTGATAAGGCAGACCGATGAAGTTGGTGTGGCCGTGACGACACCCACCTCGCTAGAGATGGAGAACGATATTTATGGCCTGCTCGGCCTCGATTCCTCCTCAGGATCGGATACGGAGTTCTCCTCTGACTTCGATGACGTGAAACAGTCCACCCGCCAAACGTCTTTCGACTCTTCGTTTCTCTCAGCGGGGCGTGCAGATCCTGATAGTGATACCGGTGAAAGCTCCCTATGCAGCTTCTCTATGCAAACGAAGAACGGACGAGATACGGAGAGCATAACGAGTAGCGAATCTCTCTCGAAGCCGTCTCTCAAAGCAACTAGCAGACAGATAGCCGATCCGGCACAGCAATCTGTGGACCATCCTCAAACCCGCACATTAAGCTGCGAGACAGACAACAGTACGACCAAGTCACAAAGCCCGAAGTCTAACTCCCGGGAGTTCGGCCCCGCACTAGCCAGGTTCTACCAGCACAAGGTCCCTCACAAGGCTGTGTTCAGAAGACGGCTCCCCGTCAGCACAACCGCGGGGCTACGTAAGCTTTTCGGCTCGCAGAATCATAGCGACAAAGGTGAATTCGACTTCGGTTTTAATAATGGACTCTACATAGGCCCTGACGCTATCGTCGGCCCGTTCAGCTATCATACCTCTCGTAACACTTCTAAGGATTCTTTGACGGAGAAGTCGCTGCCTACGGGGTCCATCAAAGAAGTATCGGTGGGCGAGAAACGCGGGCCGCAGCTGGGCCAGAGGAGAACCAGCAGCCTCACGCGGGTTCAAATCGATGATTATCTCCAGGTCTCTCAGGAACACTCGCCCTTCCGAGGCAGTTAGGAGGATGTCGAAGTTAGGTCTATCAAACGACCCTAGTCATCTCTACGTCGCGCTATCTCGGTTTAGTCACGGTGTGGTCACCATTTATACCCATATCCCCTTGCACTAGACGCTTATTGACGATGGGGGCTGCGGCTGTGGCTATCTCATTGCGGAATTATGTCGTGTGATTGCGAGGCGCTACTCCAGGGGTTAGCTTTGTACAGTAAGGGATGCTTCCGCTCTTGAATTGCCCACGTGGGGAGCGGCCTGGCTCGATTCCTGGTTCCACTGATTTATGATGCTCTGGCTGGATTGACTACATGTGATCAATTGCGATGGTAGCGAAAGTGGTATGTACAGTTCTATGTAAGTTAATATGGCCTTTCCATTCCCCTTACGTGGGGGTGTAGCGCAGGGAACCTCCCACTTTAGTCTCATCCATCGCTAACTCTAGGTAGAATACTCTGGGTTTATACCGCCGAAACATGCTATTCCGGTCTATTGGACGTCTGCCTTTAGCACACAATGTCCCAACCCCACAGCTCGGGGCAATGTTACGAGCCCATAGTCAAGAGCGACGCTCTAGATTCCCCGCGCTAAGAGGTAGCTTCCTGTGCATTTACGCACTGCCCCGCGTCAGACCCCCAAACTGTTGTCGACAGCCAACAGGGGGACACCCTCGAGTTCAACACCCCTCATCACCAAGTACCAATTGCCGTCAAGGTAGACATACTTTGCCTATAAACTAGTGGAGGGGACAACGCCGACATTTCTCCCCTCAGAGAAACAAAGGTTGTCTTCATCTAACGACTCCATCTCCCTATGCTCCGGAACCTACACGCATCATCTCTCACCTCACCACTGCCATCATGAAGCTCCTGTACCCAACCTCGCTCAAGCTCGACGTTGCCAGCCTCGAGGGCTTCAGCGCGTCGCTGCACCCGTACGACGTCAAGAGCCTGATCCCCGACGACCTGATCGACGCCGAGGTGCTCGTGACTTGGACCAATAGCGCCGAGAACCTGCGCGACGCCGCCAAGCGCCTGAAGAACCTGCGCTGGATCCAGTCGCTCGCCGCCGGCCCCAACGACGTGCTCTCCGCCGGCTTCCCCTCGTCTATCATCGTCACGACGGGCTCGGGCCTGCACGACCGCACCGTCGCCGAGCACACCCTCGGCCTCTTACTCACAGCCGCCCGCCGCTTCGACGAAATGCGCGACTACCAGGTGCAGGCCAAGTGGGCAGGCCACCTGGGCGGTCCCCAGCCAGATAGACCCAAAGACCGCTTCACGACACTACGTGACGCCAACGTGCTCATCTGGGGCTACGGCAACATCGCCAAGACACTGGCCCCTTCACTCAAGGGCTTGGGCGCCACAGTGCACGGCGTGGCGCGCTCGGCCGGCGTCCGCGACGGCACGCAAATCTACGCAGAGGACTCCCTTTCCGAGCTCCTGCCGCAGACCGACGCCCTCGTTATGATCCTGCCGGGATCCGAGAGCACCAAGAACGCGCTGAACGCGGAGCGGCTGAAGTTACTCCCTAAGCACGCCTGGGTCGTGAATGTCGGGCGCGGCACGTCCATTGACGAGGACGCGCTGGCTGATGCGTTGGACAAGGGGGAGATTGGGGGCGCCGCGCTCGATGTCTTTGTTAAGGAGCCGTTACCGTCTGAGTCTAGGCTGTATAGGACGAAGAATACTGTTATTAGTCCACACGCTGCGGGTGGTCGGCCGCAGGATGCTGAGGCGCTTATTGCGTATAATTTGCGGAGGCTTTTGGCTGGCCAGGAGTTGAAGAATGTTATTTAATGATGGTGAGGGTGTCTGAGCGTGGAGTGTGATTATGAGTACGAGTATGAGCATGGGTACGAATATGAACATGGCTTTTACTTTTGCTATGAGCACAAACATGGCTATGAGGATTGGTATGAGCATGAGGATAATAGAACGGTTATAGACTTTGAACTCGCTTCTTCAATCAGTATACTACATACGTTTCCTCCCATTTACTTCATCCCTATTAAGTGTACTTGCGCAAGTATTCCATTCATCCTAGGTAGGGAAATAGCACCTGAATATACCTACAGGTAGCTTGGTTTCAAGCGGGGATTACCTGTAGGGACCTATCAAGACTTCGCATACTGAAAGAATGAACATTACAAATTGATGAAAGTTGCGCTGCCTTCGCCTTCTCCCCTGCGTGGCTCAGGACCTTTTCAAGTTTTCCACTGCAGTCGAGTCTAAGAATGTTATTTATTCCCGTATAACTGGAAGTTAAAATGGCGAATTATGCCTCGGGTTAAATTAAAAGATTTCTCCCCGTTACCTACAGTTTGAATACCGACTCGCCGCTTGAAGCATTCGATTTGCTATTCTCCTCCCAACTCTACAATGGAGAATACACAGGACCCCTCTTGTTTCTTGACTCACGTTTAACTGCTGTTAAAAGGTATAGATGATATTTTTACGCGTATCACTAGCAGATACACGCTTAGTCTGGAAGTATGGGAAGTCAATTGGGAGACTGAGATATCCTCTACCTATCATAGCACTTATCGCCAATGTCAATAGGTTGGTGTTATCCTCTCTATCTCTCTCTCTCGTGTACCTAGCATATAGATAGCATGATTATTAAAAGCAAATCTCGCAAGCCAAATGTAGCGCCAGAAGATTCAAATGCCTCCATGAGCTGCGATCATGTTGCTCCGTCGTCCTAAATCCTAGTCCTTGACCGCCTGCTCGAGAGGTATTCGACGAATCCAACACCCGATTTCATTCCGTTTCCTTCTTAATTTGCATATTTTCTTGCCAATTGATCGCCCAATCGATCATGCACTTCGCACTTCTCTCCTTCATCGGCATCATAGATCATGAGATAGTCAACTCGGTCTCAGTTCTCTCTCGAGTTTTCCGCCAGTAACTGCTGCACCTAGTCAAGAGGTTCCGGATCATCAGTAAGATCAATGCATTTCCTCTCAACCACCTTTTCCACCTCCTTCTTCACGACGCCGCCACCGCCACCAGAATCATCGCCATGCCGAGCCTGTGCCTCGAGATCCTTATCAATCTCCGCAAGAGATTTCTGCAGATCAATACCCTTCATCGTCTCCCTCGAGTCTCTACCAGCGGGGCTCGTGGCGCCGCTGAGGTCTTGATCTGTATGGTTCGTGTCAGCGAGGAGACGCTGCAGCTGCTTGAGACGCCGCGCCGACGCCTGCGAAAGGTTAATCAACGGGAACGGCAGCATGGCGATGTCCTTCGCGCCCAGACGCACGCGTAGCATGAGCTCGAGCGCGCGCTCTAACACCGCTGGGTTTTCGAGATCATCTTCGTCCCATGGCGTTGTCGAAAGTGCACCGTTGTCATTGCCGTACGAGAGGAGCCGGCGCAGGTTGTTCTTCGAATGGCTGAAGACACTCTTGGCTTCCTGTGGTAGGTTCATGAATTCTTGGTAGTACTTGTCGCGCGTGCGCACCCATAGGAAGCGATGGTACCATCCGCCGGTACCGTCGCCTGGCATTGGCTTGCGCTCATGTGCCTTCGAACTCAAACCGGGTCGGATTGTATTGGAAACGAAGAGCGTTCCAGAAAAATCTTCTTCTTCCTCCTTTACTTGGTTGTCGTCAAGTAAAGTAAGCGGTTTGACATTGAACTTGCATCTTTTGGGAGCTGGTGACTCCGCTTCTTCTTCCCTCTTGATTCTTTTGAAACCTGAAGATTCGGTCTCTTCTTCTTTTTTGATTCTGTGGGGAGCTACCGAATCGGCTTCCTCATCCGAGTCATCATCTTCAAGTAGATTTCTTTCTTGCCTGAGCTTGCGGCCTTCTGGAGAATTCCATGCTTCGCGGATCTCGTTTTGGAAGAGATTTAAAAGTCGAACTAAGACTTTCTTCGTATTTCCATGTGCTCTTGCGCCAAGCTCGGGAAGGATCTTCTCGATCTGTCGGCTCTCTAGAAAGGTATGGTAGGAGTTCTTGAGCTTCACTCTGTGGACGGTAACATCTGAATTCTGGCCCACCTACAATTTGTTAATATCGTCTTGATAGAAGGGTTTTACTAGTAAGCTTTTGCAGCAGGAGGAAGACTCACTCGAATGACTCGATGAATAGCCTGCCATTGGACCTGTAGGCTGTGAGACTGAGCAGCGACCAAAACCTGCGAGCACGACTTGTGCAGATTTGTGCCAGCAAACCCAACCGTATACATCTGTATCAAAATCTGGCATGATTCATTGCCATTGCTGTTGAAGCTGTCGACGAGTTTCTGGCGTTCATCTAGAGATAGTTGGGCGTGCAGGCAGCGACACTCGAAGCCTAAGAACTGTAGAACAAGTTCATAGTAGAAAGCGACTACCGGGCTATGTTCAATAATCAGCAGCTTCTTGATTATTCCGTTCTCCTTTCTGATCAAAACATTTTCGTCGATATATTGGAGGATATAGCGAAGAATAGGGGAGTTCCGTGTGGCAATTGCCATCCAGCCGATGTGAGTATTTGGCTTTGCTTCGGTTGGTAGGACAAGGAACTGTGCTAGGCGAAGGAAATTCACCTCGTTCTCACGCATCTCAGCGACTTCATTCGCCAATGTCGAATGTTCATTCTTTAAGAGTATCGTGTTAAAATCGTATACGTCTAACGAGGATGAGGCAATCTGAAGGAGTCTGGTGATTTTCAGGATATGGTCCTTTGCTTTTTCTTCTTCGACCTTGGCCTTCTTGCCTCGGCCTTTAACGCGTTCCCAGCTCTTGATGCCCTCAAGATACCTGATAAGGAGATCGATGTGTACATTCTGATATTCCTGGTCATAGGCTGCTCCAGGGATAATGTCGACGGTATAACTATCAACCTTTGGGAACAGACCGTCAAGGGACCTGGGGACCGTCTTCTCCCAATCTGCATATATGTAGGAACTTGGGGACCTCTTCAACATGGCAAGAGATTCGAAGTGTCTGAGATATTGGCGTGTTAGGTTGATATCATGTGTTCTCTTCCCGCCCTTGAAGAGCATTCTAGCAAGCAGAGCTGGCCGTCCTGCTACTAGCTGAAAGTCATGCCAGCTAGGGTACTTATCGAGAAGGTCGAAATCCTCCAGCCGTGTGAACGTCTTTTCTATTTCATTCCACCTCACAGGATCCTTTTTCAAGTATCTCTGAGGTGCGGTCCACAGCAGTCTGGCAAGCGCAAATATGTCAGTGAGTGAGTTCATGCACGGCGTAGCGGTGATAAGAAGAGTGAACTGGCGCTCGAGGAGATAGACGGATCGCCAATTTTTCGTTTTGTGGTTCTTCACTTTATAAGCTTCATCAACAATGACAAGTGAGAATTTTCGTTTTTCGGTGGTGAAGGTCGACACCCATCCCTCTTCGCCACTAATACAGGTTCTCGTCGCCCAGCTTTCCATAGTTACGATGAAAACCACCTTGGATGCTTGTTCATTGTTCTCATCCCATACGTAACTGAGACAAGCCGGCCACTGCTTGAGACTTTCTCGTCCCAAATAAACAACTCGGTGCTCATCGTCCGCTGCCTCTAGGCCAGGCCCTGAAACTATTATCTGGTGGAGAATAGATTCGTCAATAACCTGTTTCCATTCCTGAATCCATTGATTTGCCACGGTGGCGTTGGGGGCCATAAGTATAATAGGACGATGCTTGACGATTTTTTTAGTTCGCACAACATTAAGACCTTGGCTAATTAACAAGTCTACCAAGGCAACTGTGATGAGTGTTTTACCAAGGCCCATCGAATCGGCTAGGATACCACCAAAATATTTGGGACCTCGCAGGCTGTTAAAATTGTCAAAATCAGATATGGTTTCCTTGTTGGATCTCGGTTTTCCCGAAGGATCATTGTAGTTCAGTAGAGGAAGATCTCCAAATAACCTTGAAAGTAACCATACTATTGCGGTTACTTGGTGATCAAGCAAACCTCGACGACCGTCCGCATTGTTCAAGTTGGGGATAAAGGGTGACTTCCACACAGTTGAATTGCTGCGGCCATATTGGCCACATTGCGTCATCTTCAAATATCGGACACAGGCGTTGATCGGAGGACCGAGACTGTTAGGACTGGCGGCAATAAATGACTGGGCAGCCGCACTGATTTTTTGCGTGAATTCATTCTCCTCGGCCTTAGAAGAACGCGCGGCAAGCTCTTTAGGAATCTAGTTGTACTGTTAGCTTGACGAAGATGAGTGTATCTCGATCCTCGATAGTTACCTCAGCATCCACGTCTTGCTGTCCATCAGCCTTGATCGCATTCTCCAAGTCTTCAAGCGTCTCGGATTCATCCGATGGACCGACAACAGACTCATTCTTCATTATTTCACCCGTAGTATCGTAGTCATCGTTGGGATAGCGGTCGAGTGTTTTACGAATTGAATACTTTGCAAACCGTTCGCGATCGACAAGATGATGGAGGCGATAATCATGACCGGAGAAGAACTTTGTCAACTCTGGTCAAAGAAGTCAGTCAATGCAGGTAATAAACACTTATTATTACTCACCATCTTTGTCGGTGAACCTGCTGTAAGGATCCCACCTGTATTTCGTCTCCGCCTCTCCTTGCTGGTTAGCAGGTGTCACTTGTTTCCGATGGGGGCGCTCAAATAGTTCGGTTTGAACTTTGCGGTGCCACTCGCTAGAAGTCTTTGCGGCCGCAGGTCGCCGATGCTGTTCTCCAGACATGGTTCTCGCTGACCCCGGGGACCGAGAGTCGATGTCAACAGGATGACTGGGAGACTCGGGAGAATGACCAACTATACTTTCAGCGACATCACAGGCCGAATGAGCGTGCGGAAAGAGGCAACTCAATGATGAACTAAGGGTATGTTATAAGGAAAGAAGAAGTGAAGAAGGAATGTTTTCTTTTGTAGAAGGAAGTGAGAAATGCTGGTGAGACGATGGGGTGACGGGTAAGAACCTAGGTTGCAGTAGAGTTTGCAGTGTGTCTGGGCGAGATGGCAATATCAACTGAGGTCGACTTCTAGAGGCAGTTGCGTTAGTATGGTGGTTTAGGTACCTGGGAGCGAAATGCGACTAATCGATGAAAGTAAAGATATAATCAGGAGAAGTAGTGTGGGAGAGTAGAAAATGGGAAGGGGGCTTGGGGGCATAAGGAAGGAACGAGATTGACCTCAGCGCCTGATCACAAATTGCAGCAGAATGAGTTCCAAATGCAAACAAATGGACTACCACTACGGGTAGAGAAAAGTAGGCTGGCCACTGATGGGCATGTCCTACCTCGTCAAACTTACAGTGACAGGTGCAGAATGAGGCTGAAACTGGCTTTGATTGGAAGACCGGCGCCGTCCTAACTTACCTCCGAGAAGAAGTGAGAGTGGTTGGATAAAACCTGACGGAAGGAGGTCAAATGATTAGTTAGAGGACGGAGGGAGAGTTGAGGCTGTCGAGATTCCACAGCTCAGGACCAAGTGGTACTGTGGAGTTGATGGCCCTCGAGAAGGAAGAGGAATATCATAGATGCGAGAATAACAGGCTGTGGTCGATGTGAAGGGCGTGGTAGAGGTAAAGGTGCAGTAGAACAGATAGGGAGATATGAGAGGCTGTGAAGATTTGGAGAGGAAGGGATGACGAAGGGTAGAGGTAAGAGATCATGAAATCAGGTTGTGGCTTGTGGTAAAAGTATAATGCGTGTGGTGGTGTATGGGTAGAGAAGGTAGCTAAGATGGATTGGATTTCGCAATAAATACCAAGTTATGCGAGTAGGTATGCTAGGCAAAGTATTTCGCGGTTGTTTACTCGCCGAAATGTATTACAACACCTCGAGGCTCTGTAGTTAGTGAAGATGCTTTGTGCCTTGAATGTCAGAACCCAAGCTTGCGTCGAGTCAGCCTGTTCAGAATATCACGATCATGTATTAGTAGATTCTATACTTGATTCTGAGACAATAGCGTGACAAGTGCTTGTCCTCGAGTTAGAGTACTTATACTAGTCACAACTGCCGCTAAGTATTATAACTATAATATTAAAAGAATGATCTTTGTCGTCCTCGAACCTCAAACTTATTCTATGTATTGTGCACTTTATGCCCACACACAGCTATGTGCAACCTGAGATCATTGGAACTGAAGTTAGGGACAAAACAATGATGGATAATCCACCTAGTTAGTAATATATACACTACTACTTACACTACCCTTACAACAGAGTGCCTGTGAACTAGTGCTGCTCTTATATGAAGATAGGAATAAATCAATGTAATTATTTAGCCGTGCTCATCATTGCAGCCGTGTCCAAAATAATTCTAGTACACTAATACTATCATGTAGCTATGGCTGGCTAATAATTGCTTCATCTAACAGGTACTACACCTTAAACCTGAACCCATGCTCAGCCGCATGCCCAGGTAGAGCGTTGATAGCACCCTCGACATAAACCCCCTGATCAAGCTTCTTATTCAACCTTGTAAGCGTAATCCGTAGAATCAGTGCCGACACAATAGCGAGCACTACGGTTCCGCTGTTTACGCTAAAAGCGATGACATATTGGGGAGCCATCCAGTCTTGATATCTGTTCCCAATATTAGCATGATGCCCACTCATACACAGTGTCTTGGAAGGGTTTAAGGGGGACTGACAGATAGCTCACGTAGATGCTAGTAGCATTAGACACAGCATTGATGAAGGATAAGGCAGCAGCACGCTTGGCCGGGGGCCGAGGCATCGAGTTGCTGATCCAGGCCAATGACACCACAAACGCGCCGTAAACTCCCGGTACCTATCCGCCGCAATATAAGTAACCATTTACCAACTAGTCAAGGAGAAGAGTCTGCCAACATACCATGATAATGATAGAAAAGTAACGTGGCCCTATCGATGTTGTGGTTGCAGCAATGATAAAGCCTATGAGGGCGACACAAAGTGAGAGCGTGATGTGCCAGAACCTCTCTCCAGTTCGATCTGCATGCCACGCATTCAATGAAGTGGTGATGACGCAGAGGACGTAGGGTGGACTTGTCAATAGCAAAGTGATAACTGAGTTGTATCCCAGGGTCTTAACCACTGCAGGCAAGAAATTGGTGACACCTCCAGACGATACGATACCCGTAAGCAAAAACAGCTAGCAGCCAGAGTTTAGTCAGTATGTAAAATCTGCTTAGTAAGGCAATATTTTCGGAAAGACTTACCAAGATATATGTTTTCATATCGGTAAAGGCCAGCCTGGCTCCCGTCCACATGGACTGCTCTCCCTCCTGCCAGTCATCTTCACCAACATCTTCTTCCAGTCTCCAGATCGCTAGAGCTTTCTCTTCTTCAGAAAGCCATTTCGTTGTTCGTGGGAAATTCGGCAATACGGGAATCGCAATTAATGCCACACCCACTGTGATAACACCTTCGATAATGAAGAGCCATTGCCAGGGAGAATAGCCTCCTACGCCGTCCAAGTTGGCATTAACACCTGCTGCAATCAAGCCTGAAAATGCACCGGAGATACTAGCAAGACTCGAGTCAGTGATTGTCGCTAGAACCAGAAGGAAGCGACCTCCGAGGAGTACTCACAGTGCACCCGAGTATAGGAGCGCAGTGCGTAAACCTAGTTCTTTTCTTGTGTACCAACAACTAAGGTAGTATAGGCACCCAGGCTGTCAATACTGTAGATTAGTACGAGGTACGTAATCATTGGTATGTGGTAGAACTGACAAAGTAGACCGCCTCGACAAAACCGAGGAAGAACCGCACCGCGAGCAAGCCGCCGAAGTTCTGACACCGCGTTAGTTCTCGCATTTATCCCTTCAAAGTCAGACTGCGCTTGCTCACCTTCACTGTTGAGGTGGCCGCTGAAATTACACCCCATATTGCCATCTAAATAAAACACGTGATTAGTATCTAAGTGTCCAACGCAGCATAGTTGCTGTATCTTCTCCTAGGATTCAACTTACACAAGTCGGCAGGTATATTCCAGGTAATCCAATTTTGTTCAAAAACAAGTTTGAGGGCACTTGTACCAACAAGTAACTGGAATTCCGTTAACTTAGGCACTTGTGGAACTTCCCCTCAGATATAAATGGCGCCCTTACCCCACGAAGAGAATACTGACGGCTGTCTACTCCAATGCGTTAATACAACCCCGAGTAGCTCCGCAGAGTTAAGTCATAGGCTTACCTGGAATTGGTTCCCTTTTAGGTTGAGATCCTCAGGTAGACCAGACAATTTTGCCGCCGCGATGTTATTTCTGTGCAATGTTAGAAATGGCTCTCTCTGACTTTACGAAATTTGTGTCCACGCACCGATCAATATAGTTTAAAATATCTACCGTTAAGAGATTTAATTAGTGATACCATTCTGAAGCTATAAAGCGAGACTAAGTTGGGAGTCTGCGGTCATCGCCGCTAGCGAACCCACGCCTGTGAAACGCTTTCCCTCCCAGGGTTGCCAGGGGGTTTGAAGGTATTGTCACTTACACATGATGATAATCATAGGAAGCAAACGCCAATCAATCTTCCTCACAAGTCGCTTTTCGAGTGCAATCCGCTCCTCCGGTGTTAACCGCGCGATGATTTCGGGAGGTTGTAAACCTCTCGCTACGGCCTGCTGTAAGTCGGCGACATTTCCGCCGGTATCGACTCGGGGGGACTTGGTGGATTTCGCATCATCGTGGGATGAGGATGGGCGCCTACCGTCCGAGATGTGGCTCGTAACAGCGGCCATGTCGTCGTTTGCAGCCTTTGATGGCGCAACCACATCACCAGCTTGGTCCATTGTTTATGAGAATGGCACCGAAACACTGAGATATTCCGTCCGGCAATGCACTGAACCCAAGCACGGCGCCAGGTAGGTGGATTGGGAAAGTATTTCTGGCCAAGAATAGGAGCGTGCACGATTATTGCCGCAACATCAGCAAGTTCGAGCGGAGTTCTATCAAGGAGGGAGACACGACCATGGTTTTATTTTTTGCTTTTACAAGCTACCCCATATCTATCGGATGATTATAGCTAGACCGCCTCGCTGTGTTCACTCGATAGCTCTAACCGAACTCGTGCATCCGAGCCCTCTTCCGTCAGCCACCTGCTATGGACTCCTCAAGTAAACACAAGGTTGATACCCAGGACCGGCGCTAATTGGTAAGATTCTGGATAATAATTACTCCCATGACGCACTTAATCTGCGCCCATCCCCTCCCCCTATCTGTTCTCCTGACTGGAATCCGGGGATGCTCAGCTAGAAAGACGCAACTAATACTAGTGTGATCAAGTCTGGTATAGCACTCTCCATGGCGCCCCCATCTTGCCCCCATTAACCCCAAAGCCGCTCCTCACGACGGTGTCTACTTATAAGTACTTAAACTCGAACTGTTCTAGTTATGAGCTTAACCCACGCCAAGAAGTACCGAGATGCGGGGAAGCCAGTTCCACAAAAGTGGCTTTCCTGGGGAACGAAAGCGCACCAATCAAGCCGGCATTGGGCCCTGGATTCGGTCCGTTGGCCGCGAATTCGGGAAGTGGTGCAGAGATTGTCCCCCCAGGCGTGTCCGGACAACGTGAAACATGCGGATCGGAAGATAACTAACTGCAGTAATATTAACTATCCATCTTTTTTTGTGCCTTTAGGAATTCACTTTGGGCAATTGTAAAGTCAAGTTATCGATCTACTATAGAACTTGAAAGGATAGTTTGATAATATCGAAAGCTACAGGCGGTTCTAAATAAAAAATCGCTCAACAATGGGTCCCTACTGGTTAGAATACCTTGCGACCGACTTCCAATCAGTGCTCAAGACAACGCTATTCATGCGTAGACGCCTACAAAAAGGGATACTGTAATAACGATGTGTTATCTGGCCAGTAATATGTGGCCTGTACTAGCATGGCAGGACATTTATCCATGTACAGTGGTATAGACCCTTGAAAACCTCTCTAACCGAGGTCAAATAATTGTTACTGTTTAAAAATGTGCATCATCTTGGGGCTTCTGCTTAGGTTTTTTAAGCTACGCATTGTCACAGAGTACAAAGAGACATTTGTATACAGTTAGATAGTTGCCCACGAAGGATTTACACCCTTCGTGCAACAACAAGTGTCTTTACCTACCCCTAAAGTGCGAGGTTCCTGACACGCATACAGAGTGCTATGCTTACTTAAGTGGTCCGCATGTATGTAGAGCGGCTAATACCGACAATAGGCTATTATAAGTAAGATTCGTAGTATGTAGGTTGTCAGATTACTGCGGTTCGCACGTGCGATAGAACACATGTAAGCTGGTTTAGCTTGCGAATAAAGATTGCGCAACCTATCATGTATCTTCGGTAAGAGGGGGCGGGCCTGCAAGGTTGCGTTATTCCGTAATTCCGGTGGACAGAAATTGCCGGATTCGGTAAAAGAGTTCCTACTAGGTGTCATTCAGACGCAACTTTCATTTTCTATACCTGGTAAGCGAGATCGGGTCTCACCAGATTGTCAGCTCATGACGAGCGGTCTAGAAACTGCACTTAAAAGGAAATTCAAATACTTTGATTGAGCGGTTGACAGAGTGCTTATGGGAATCGCGTACGGAAAATATCATTAGTATACACCGTTGCGCTTTCGCACGTAATCTCAGAAATCCTCCCTTCTCCAACATTCCTCCTCCTATTATATCTGTTTCCTCCCCTCCTTTTGTTGGGATCTTCATTTACCCCCCCTGCATGCTGCTAGCTGACCGGTGCATGACCTGCCAGCCTACCTACTGACTAGCTATTAAAGAATGACAATCCTACTGGACGCTTGCATATGGTTCGGGACAAGAAAAATCAATTCGGAAAGAGTGGCCTGGTTCAAATGAGTGTTGGGCTGTGTCTTCTTCAACAGACTTCCTTATGGGCTCAACGACAGTTAAAGGATCGAGGCTATCATTGAGTGTTATCATGGGGTATCATTAGGCGTTATCATGTGTCTCTGTGCTGGGACAAAAACGAGCGAAATGTCCCGGCCGGATTCGAAAGACTGTGATCGGAAAATTCCGGGAATGAATGGACGGATGGATGAGTGGATGAAAGAGTGATAGTGAAGGAAACCGAGAGCCCCAGCGCCGGCAGCCGTGGTGATCCGGGTTGGTGTTCTTCGGCAAAATCAAGAGCGAGCGGCATTTCATGAAGACTCGACGACCAAAAACTTTTCTTGGCTAGACGACGATTGGCGATTAGACACCCGAATCCTCCTGCGTGACGTTGGCTGAGGTTTGGTAGTCGTTCCAATTCGCGCAGGTGCCATTGATGGCGTCTAAGTTGGTGATGTTCTCGATTTCGGAACCGCGTTCTACGAGCTGCAGCGCGAAACCCTGCGATGTGTGCCAGCCGATCTGATTGTCGCAGGATGGTCAGTTTTGGAAAACGTCGAGGGAGTGTTATGGAAAAGAGGAAGACTCACGTGGCAGTGTGCAAGCCAGACACCGGGGTTGTCGTTCTGGAAGGCGATGGCTAGGTACCCAAAAGCAGGGAGCATAGCCACATCACGACGAGGAGGGTTGGCGAGATTTAGCGGCGAATCTTCCGCGAAGGTTTCCATGGCTTCCTGGCCCACGACGAAGAAGTCATGGCCGTGCAGATGGAATGGGTGATTCTGGTGATCGTCAGCCTCTGCTCGCTGTTATGCTGTCTACGTGGTGAGGAGAGGGGTTCAAGGGTACTCACCAAGCCCAACTGCGACTCGATCACGAGGTAAGTCCACGTGTTTGTCTCGTTAAGAGTAATGATATTCTCGGAATCGGAGAAGACCGAGCCAGGAGTCAAGACCTTCTCGAGGGCTAAAGAGAAGTTTCGATTAGCGCTACGAAGATGATGGTGCCCCTATATCTGTGCGACTTACTAGGCTGGCCCCATTCTGAGAGGAACGTGTTGTCGTTCAGGGTCCACTTGAAGAAACCGCCGACAGTTGCTAAGCCAAGGTCATAAACCTCTTGATCTGTGGCTGCACCCACGTCCAGGGAGACATAAGGGACAAGGTCGGAAGGCGACTCGTCGTTGCAGCTATCGTTATATCCGAACGGGTTTGATGTAGGCTCCACGACAGGAAGGTCATCGTATGTCAGAATACCCGTAATGTTAAGCGTCATTGCGTTGGAGCTACAAGTGATCTGGGGGATTGCACGTATCCAGTAATTGCCAGGGTCCTGGTCGGCCTTGACAATGACTTCATAGCGTTGGCCGATGGCGATGTTGATCGAGTCCGTCTCGTAAGGAACAATGGGCACCAAGTCAGTTGAGATGACCGTCAATGTGTGGTTATCGATGCCAAATCTGAACATGGTGTCGATAGCCGTGTTCACTACACGGAGGAGATATGACGACCCGCTCGCGAAATTGGTTTGAAAGCGTGAGCCGCCGTAGGGGGATACGTTGAGGCCGTTGATAAGACCGTTGTCGGCTTGAGGTGGTGCACCAGTCGAGGCGATATCGTACAACGCATCGGTAGTCTCATGGAACCAGTCGCTGAGCACGACGAGGCCCTTGTCTTCGTCATAAGGAGCAGAAGCAGGCCCGCGGATGATTATACCACCAATTACTCCATTCCTTCAAGACAGTCAGTTTCATCCCTTGAACAGCAAGTGTGGTCGTCTGCTTACCAAGCCTGTAGGGAGAAATGGCTGTGATACCAAGTGGTTCCGTACTAGTTGATTATTAGCACGGCAACACCTCTCACGACAAGACTGCGGAATGTCTACCTGTGTTGCTTTCCACGTGTAGGTTAAGCTATCACCTGGGGCTACGGGGCATTGAGTGATCGAGGCCACGCCATCATGCTCGGTGCTACCCAGTTGACGAATACCATGCCAGTGAATACTGGTGCCGTTGTCTTGCATACTGTTTGTCACATGAACCACTGCAAGAAAGTCAGTATCGAACGTGGAGCAAAATGTCGGAACAGTCGGAGACTTACCAACGGTGTCACCCCAGTCAGCCTCGATCGTGGGACCCGGTATCGATCCGTTAATAGACAGAGTGATGCGGTCAAAGCCGTCGGGAGCTAGCGTCTTGTTCACAATATCGAACCAGTACTCCCTGATGACTCCTGTGTCGGGAGCCTCCTCATACCAGTTGGTAGAGAGCGAGTAATTGCCCCAGCAAGAAGGGGCGGTGACGGAGTCAAAGTCACAAGTGGCATTCTGCCTGGGACTGAGGTTGGGAAGTTCTGTTGAAGGTGCAGCGGCAACGAGGGCCGGAGAAGCTACGGCTGCGAGGCCAGAAAAAAGATGAAAGAAGCGCATGTTGAAAGAGTGGCTGGATGATTACCAACGAGAGAGTGACGGTTGTGAAAAGGTAGAGACAGGGAGAGAAGGACTATCCAAATCAGCTGCCGGGCGCTGCTGCTGTTGTCTGCTTGGATATCATTATGATGGTGGCGGATTACGATCATATTTATACACCTCATCGACGACGACGCGAGCAAGTGACGGTCTCTGAGTTCCACTTGATCAGAAGGGTTGGCTAAAAGATCTCCGTATCGAGTGCAACGTCCCATAGCCTCGCCCATGGCCATCACGACGCTATTTCAACATGCACTTTTCGTGTGTAGGGGTAGCAAGTATCGTCAAAAGTTCGAAAGTCGATTCTCCTGACGACATGGAGGATGGCTCATGCACATTTCTTCGATCTATCGACTCAATAATCAGGGGTCCGGCATAAGTCTAACTCGGAAAGGGTCAACAGGCCGGTGACTTGTCTGCTGAACGGGTTGGATTAGACCTCCGCCGTTCGGATCACGGACTGTGTGAGACAATCGAGCTGCAGTTCGTCGTCGTCAGCATCTCCTAACAACGAAGGTCGCGTATCAGTGTGCCCACATGTGGAGGAACCGGGCTCGATTTCGATGGCCCTCACAGGTCAGATGCCCGGTGAGAAAAGGACTAGCCCTGGCAGTGGGACCCTGCCTGCTCGAAGAATATCTTGCATGTCTGTTAGCTAGGCCAGTCTAGGTGGGCTGATCAGATATGAATAATCAAATTGTTCAGTCCAACGACATGTCTGCTAAGCAGACCAACCCTACGAACATCGAGAAAAGAGGCTTACCAATTTGTAAATTCGAAGCCAGACACACTGTTGAACAAACCTGGAAGGTGTTACTTGCCTGGCCAGACCTCTGGTGTTGACGCTTACAGTATGCATCGTTGAGAAATCGACAATGTCTAATTCGATCATATCATTAACCAAGCAGTCATATGAACCCAGGGTATAGTTGAAAGGCGTTAATCTCCGCTCATGCTATATGTGTGTGTACCTGCATGCATGCAGCATGCGAGAAACACGGACTGGGCGCTTCGACCTGAGTATTGTAAGAAGAAGGTCCCCTGAATATCTTTTCTGTACTACGGGGCTAACAACAGTACAGAAAAGAAGTAAGCAGGGCACGCCTGGACAGAGGGAAGGCAAGGATGTATTACCATGGTGTATATGCAGTGGTCTATCGTAAGGATTGTTGCCGACTTAGTCAACCCACCCTCACCGTTCGGTGTTGTGCTTCAGACCCGACCTTACTCGGTCAAGTGTAGGCCGAGAGAGTATTGTGACGGTAACGATATAACGTTATAACCGCTCTCACATCGGCCGACTTTACTTTGTCAGAGCTAAGTCATTGGGAATATATCTGCAGCAGTGTGGTTGCGTAGGGCGCTGAATGGGTTGATTGTTACTTCAAGCTACTATAGCCGTCTATCGACCCACTAGGGCTATAGAATCTGTTCGGTAAAGGGATGAATGTAGCTAGGATAGATGTAGTATGCAAGGGTTGGACTTGTTGGCAGCTTGCAAGAGTACCTACAGTGGCGATTTGTTTATTCACCTAGTCTTCCTGTGGCTTCTGTCACGGTATCGACGGCTACGCACAATCCCTTAATCTACCAAGGCGTTCATGTGTGCGGTAACTTAACGTGAGCGGTAATTGTATGTGGACCACATCTACACTCGAGCCTCTCCCGCTCCTATTTTAGCGCAGCCACAACAGCTTCAGAATGCTGAATGAACTATTCATAGAACTGGTCTAGCGCTTCAGCTTCTTCTCACGAGGGCACAAACGAGAGCCCCCCGCAGACTTTTCCATCTCCGGGAGTGACTTAGGCCTCGAGGGGCGGATACTTGGTGCAACCGCTACTGCGGGTCATAAGTGGCGTATGGAGATCGCAAACGGGGGTATTGTACACGTACTCCCAACGTACTGCATACCGACAGTGGAATAGGTCGATGCAATAATAACTTGGTTTTGATATTCACCGTATTATGACCTAAAAGCTGCGGGCTGCGGCTCCATTGGAGAGGGACACGCAAGCCAATTACTGTTTCCGCTCGTCCTCTGTCCCGCAGGCGACGAAGCCGGCTCTGCCGCACGTGGAGATAAATAGCACCATTCTATTATGCGCAAGGATTATGTTGCGATGTGCCACGGGACGCAAAGATGCCCTGTCCTGTCCAAGGTACAATACCGGGCAGTGGGACGTATGATATCGTCAAAACGGCGCGGGCAATAATCTCTCCTCAATGCGACGTGATCATGGACCTTGTTGTTCTTGGCTCAAGGGCTGATGCGACTCTAATTTGCTAACACGACCTACCGCAGCGTCAGATCGCAGGGGCACGGCGCGAGACTCGCACAAAGTCCCAACGATGAAGGGCGCCGGATTGCCGCCTCTCCCGTAGTTTGAAGATTAATCACCAGCTGGTCATCTTCGAGTTGCTGAGAAAGATGTCACGCGGAAGGTTGGTCAGTCTTAACAACTACACGTTGGGGTGTGTGACGATGCCAAGAACCAAGTACCTGGTTAGCACAATTTACCCATATATAACGGTATGATAGCGTTCCATGATGGGGAAACTTATGGCGGGCCAGTCCTGATGTAGTAACTCCTAATTCCGAAAATCTCAATTGGCGACTGCAACTAGTCGGGAAATATCTAGTATCTCGCAAAGAAACCGAGATACGTAGAGGCTAGGTGCAGGAGGTTGAATGCGAACTAGCATTAGCCTCGAGGCCAGGCTCAGGCCACAGTAACTCCGTATTGCTTTGTGGGGATGAGACCAGGATGGTAGCGGGCTAGGTCATCCATAGACCATGTCGATTTCGTATCTCTGCTCCAGTACTGTCTCGTCCGTTTTGGCCGCAGCTAATATTGTCGTTCTACCAGGTACCGCTGCACATCTAGACATCTGTATGCAGTGAAAGTCCCACAACGGAAAGCACCGCGACCCTGGAGGGCGTCGTCATCCATCCTGATCTAGAGACGCCCAGCCCCTAGTGTATACTAACCCCAACAACTGAGCGCTAGCCGTGGTCAGCTTGGAGACATGAAAAGGTTCGTCGGTTGTCGCCCAGCCAATCCCGGATTCGCTAATTGCCGCACCCTCGATGCCTGCAGATTCCACCTGAGCGCAGAAACAAGGACGCTACAGATATATCTATGCTACTAAGTAGGTAACATAGTGCCTGTTTGGCATACTCCGTGCCGGTAGAAGTTTCAGACAGCCACTTTCGTAGGTGGCGTTCTCTCTTTTCGCCAACGATAAAAGCTGATTGGGACGCATCGTGACATATTCCCAGACAATTCCACGGCTCGTGGCCAACGCCTTGGGAAGGACACGAGCCAGTGTATCATGGCATCATCTTAGGTGCATATTTAACGGCGCAGCGCCAGGAGCCTTTAAGTGATCCAGAACGGGATGGATGCGTTTACTCGAAGACCGACGCTATCCATTGTGTTGGTATGGGAGGAGCCCTTAAAGTGACATTTCCCAGCTACCCCTCAGGGGTGCTGCTGAATAGAAGGATATTAGTCGAGCTTGGCGAAGCCGTATAATCTCATCCTGCTCCAACTCAGCTGTATGACTGCTAACAATGCGTAACAAAAATCTTTTGCTCACTTGCATCTGAAAGACCTAGCTGACATTGCATGGGGTAAGATCGGGATATTTGGGCTTCCGCAGGTGTGTCCCGTTACTGCCCCCTCTTTTGATGCTATGAAGATGCGGTCTTTGGGCCCCTCGATCCCCAACGTTACAGTCAACTCGCGATCTCCTTGCTTACCAAATTCTCGCCAAAGCCTTGCCTCGGCGTTACCACGCGCTGATAATGTCGCCGAGCTTGGGGTCGGGTCCTAGACGTAACAGCGGTCCCGGTGCTCGCGCATCCTCGTAGGATGCACTAGTGGCGTCAAGAACTTAACCGAGCATGTAGTCTGACCACCTCAACTACTATTTGTTGTGTGTTCTCGATACTCTCAGAGACTGGGGAGCATTGATCTGGCCTCCTAGTAATGCCTCGTCCTCGTTCGCGGCAGACTTCGCCAAAAAATGTGGGGGCACACCTCGACGGCCAAAGAAAAAAAGAAATCCAGATTCTAGTGTGCCGTGCCGCTTCTCTGTTAAGCGCCAAGATATGACCAACGTTGTAACTTCTCGGTAATTGTTGCCAAGAGGACCAGTGAACGTTGGCGAGCGCACTCTGCCCGGAAATACATCCGACCCCCTCGTTTCCTGGTATAACCATACTCATATGAAGAAGAGGTGTCCATACCAAGAAAATAAATGGTGGTCACGATGTGAAGAGAATGCAGACATTAGCAGTTTCTTCCTCTTCAACCAATGGCTCACGACGATTTCTTGGAGACAACATTGCCCACATTCTATCTACATGAAATTGCCTATGACCTGGCCGACGAGGTGGAGTGCTTTTAAAAAGCAAGGAAACGTTACGCCATCTTATCGTACCTCTGGCTTTCTTGAAATCCCCCATGGGAAGAGCAATTTGCTCTTCTATCTGTAACACTGCGAAGGTCAGTGCTCAAGCAAAGAGTGATACAAGAAGGAAAGATCTTGGCAAGTGTTTGTGCGAAATGACGAGAGATTTCCTCAGTATAGCACCCCGAAACAGTATTTTCAAAGAATGCCGTCTTAATGAAACCGAACTGCGCGTTTCCCGTTTGCGACGATGAGTTGATGCAACTTAGGAAGCCCGCCACTAGCCGACTGAGAAGTTGTGACCGTTAGTACAACATACTGAGTTGTTCTTTAGACCCCGAATGCCTGGTCCTTGTAAATCTTTTAAGCGAGAATAGTAAATACCAGCCACCTGCCATTCTGAGGATGAATGTTTACCAGTCAGTGTGTGTGTAAGACACAAATCTTAGAGCTTGTCTTGGAGGTTTTCTCAAATCTTCGTCTGTAAGATTGACTACATCTCGTTAAGGCGGCTGGTCGGCTCTAGCTCTTCTCTGTCCTCAACTTCATTCGACTCGTTTGTTCGACTCGTAATACACTTCGGAGCTTTCATTTTTCGGCCTAGCGACTAAGCCTTACGGCCGCTTAGCCGAAGCTGGTGTGATGCATCCGACAACGGACCATGATCTTAAGCGAGCAGCTCGCCCTCTTCGACGGGCCGGGACAAGTTGAAGAATTAACGCTGCAATGATTGGTCGAGGGGGACGAGATAAGGCATCGGGTAACGATCTCTTCGTACCATAGATCAGATTATGTGTTCTAGTGGGTATTCTAGAAGCCACGCAAGCCTGTCCGATGTATTAGATCAGATTGGAACTACTGTTCCTCGGTGAGAAAAGAATGACAAAATCTAACATCTCCCCAGTAGGGCGCTCCATAAGAGATAACGTTCGAATTCGACAAGGGTACTTACTAGGTCAGAAGATAATCTACGGAATTGAAATTCAAACATGTGACGTCAGAACTTTAAGGTCAATACTGAAATAAAGATTTGCCGCAAGGATGACGCGGGGTACACCATATCTCACAAATCTGCTTGTTGTAGTGCCGACATATGGCACCCGTATAAAAGGCAATACATAGCTGGAAAAACGACCGGAATGAAGCGCTGTATCGATGCATCGATGCTCTAACCTCGTGGAATTTCGGGCATAGTTGGGTTCCTTAAATTTTCGCCGTTGGCTTGTTTATCTTCGGGGTGACTGGTATTCTAGGGTGGTCTCCCGCTAGTTGAAGACCAGCGATGGCCTCAAGCTCATCCACAGCTTCAAAAGCCCTCCCAAGCGAGACCTTGATAGTGCGAAATCCTAGTTTGCGACCACCTTTGAGGTTCTCTCCAATATCGTCCAGGAACAGCACCTCCGCCGCCCTCACACCATCTACCCAGCCCAGTGACTGGCCCCTCTCCGAAGAAGCATTAGCGCGCGCGAACTGATCCAATTGTCGTAACGTATATTCGTAAATGCGAGCGTCCGGTTTTCGCAGACCAACGTGGGCTGAGGACTGCAAGATTCGAAGTCAGTATATGTCACTTTGAGCAGTAATGCAGTAATTCAGAGCCACTGAAAGCTCTCTGGGTAAGGTTTTGATCGACACTCTGTATTCCAAATATGGCCGAAACGAGAAGGAGATGTCTCCGGAACATGCTTACTACAAAGACATCGAAAATGTTTCGAATGGGGTCTGCATAGAAATCCTCTCGATACAACGCGTGGCCATTTGGAAAGATGACGGTGTTGCTCATAGCAGCAAGGATGAAGCGACCACTCGCCTTCAACCTCTGCAGAGCCGGATACATCCACGGGTCGGGGGCCGTAGAAGCGGACATCATATCATTGAAGAGCCAGCGCCCATCAATGTTTGGAACAGGAGGGGCTTTTGGTGGTATGCTTGGATCTTTGGCCGCCTGTGCCTCGTAAAAAGCAGCCCACCTCTCGACGTTGTGTAAGTCGCCGTTGAACCCAGCAAAAAAGTCATCATCCATGAGTATCTCTCCCCGCTCGAGTCGGTGCCAAAACCCATCCGGGGCCGTCTTGGAAATAGAATAATTGACCCAACCGGGCGGGATCCCAAGACTCAGCTCATAGTCCAATATCGACTGAAAAGGTGAGACGACCTGGCGGTCATGTTAGCGTTTCATACGGCTCGATTGAAGATGTCACAGAGGGCACAGCTAAGAGCGTCCGCTTCGTTTCCAATACATGTGATAGAGATTACATGATAATATTTACATGGCGCTACATGTCGGAGTAGAGTGGTCGTTTTTTTTAACTTACACAGACGCCACCAATGTCAAATAAGAGCACTTTGGGCGGTTCCTGAAGTGCCATTGATGGTGGCACTCTAGGCAGGATGATACAGAAACAATTGGCAGGATAACTTGATTTACCTCATTCTGCGAGTGAGTGGTCATTCAAGGCGTGTTCAAGATTACACGGCAAAAGCGGTAAAGAGAGACTGGTCAACAACAAGAGACGTTTATCAAGTCATGTGGATTGATGCCATCAACCAACTCGCCAAGGTAGGTACTAAAGTAAGAGCCTCGGCTTGAAGATCCCATCAGTAGATCAATGCCTAGAACGGAGAGTGCCCTGTATTAGGTTGACAACGAAGGACCTAGGTTAGATAAAGTATGTAGATAAGGCGAGTAGATGATTAGATAAGTTTATACTCAGTACATGTAGTGGTCTGTGCACAATTCTACTGTCGTCGCCCACCTAGCTGTCTGCAGGCATCGTAGCCCACCATGTAATTCCTTAACCAATCAGTAGCCTAGGATCTCAAGCGAGATTTCACCCACAAAAATTCCAGCCCACTATCTTTTTCTTAAGTGCGATTCTGGGACACCACCACCTTCGTCCATCATCACCACCACCAAACCGTCCAACGAGCTGATACCGTCGCCAATCAGCCAAATCAGTCAAGATGGTGAGTTGAACCGACACCCACGTCAATTGCGATGCCAGAAACGGCCAATCCAATTGCACATTACCTACGGGATTGAAAGAGTCCATGCAAGATGCTTCGGATGTGGAGGATTGTCTGAAGCGCAAATTGCTGACTCGGGAAATTCATGACAGACGTTCCACAAGCTCGTCAAGAACAGCGCGTACTACAGGTGAGTGCCTCATATCCCTCAGCTATGTCCCTTGCTCGAATGTGCCTCGGCTAACCTGGTATCTCGACAACAGTCGCTTCCAGACCAAGTACAAGCGCAGAAGGGAGGGAAAGACCGACTACTATGCCCGCAAGCGCCTGATCACCCAGGCCAAGAACAAGTACAATGCGCCCAAGTACCGTCTGGTCGTCCGCTTCACCAACCGCGACATCATCCTGCAGATCATCTCCTCCGAGATCTCGGGCGACAAGGTCTTCGCTTCCGCCTACTCCCACGAGCTCAAGGCTTACGGCATTGAGCACGGTCTCACCAACTGGGCCGCTGCTTACGCTACCGGTCTGCTGATCGCCCGCCGTGTCCTCAAGAAGCTCGGCCTCGACGAGACCTTCACTGGTGTCGAGGAGGCTGATGGAGAGTTCACCCTCACCGAGGCCGCTGAGGAGGATGGCGAGGAGCGCCGCCCATTCAAAGCTTTCCTCGACGTTGGTCTTGCCCGCACTTCGACCGGTGCCCGCGTCTTCGGTGCCATGAAGGGTGCTTCTGACGGTGGTATCCTGGTTCCTCACTCCGAGAACCGTTTCCCCGGTTTTGACATGGAGTCCAAGGAGCTTGACGCCGAGACTCTCAAGAAGTACATCTACGGTGGTCACGTTGCCGAGTACATGGAGACTCTGGCTGACGATGACGAGGAGCGATACAAGAGCCAGTTCGGCCAGTATCTCGAGGATGACATTGAGGCCGATGGTCTTGAGGACCTCTACACTGAGGCCCACGCTGCCATTCGCGAGGACCCCTTCAAGAAGCCCGAGGGCGAAGGCTCCAAGAAGACCAAGGAGCAGTGGAAGGCTGAGAGCAAGAAGCACCAGACCCCCAAGTCTACCAAGGCTGAGAGGGAGGAGAGAGTCAAGGCCAAGATCGCTGAGCTGCGTGACGCATAAGCATGTATGGTTAAAAATAAAACAAAAGGGAACGTCCTCGTTGCACTTTACGGTTGTCTTTCGGCATGGGGAGTTCATAGGGTTGGCATTCTCGGCAGGTCACTTAATGAATTGATGAAGTTGAGGTTCTGTCAATATATTGATTTTTCACGTGATTTTCTTGTTTTGGAACATCGGCCCGTCTAAAATTTTGTGGGAAACCCGCTCGAGTAGTTATGAAAGTTCTAGATCACTCCGATCTGCTCGACTCTGCATCCTGCAATCACTTGGGATCATTTATTTGTAATGCATTGCATTTTTTCTGATTACTACCTAGCATGACAAGTAGAGTTCGGCGAGTGCAACTATGAACCCTTGTCTCGCGGTAAGCCTTGCAGTGCTCAAGAGTCTAGACGGCATGGCGCGATCCAGTTTTCCTCAAGAGCCTATCTCAAGTACTAAACAACTGGCGTGTGCGTGTATGCGTGTAACTGCGTCATGCAGAAACGCATCAAATACACCTCTGCACCGCCACCGATTCCATCTCCATATCTCGCCTCGAGCGGGAGACAAACACTGACATAGGAAAGACATAGGAAAAGCAAAGGCCTAGTGCTACGGCCGTAATGTAACTACTGCCTATTCGAGCCCAACTTGCATCTGAGAGGGAACCCCCCGAGGTTGAAGCTAGGTTGAAGTCTGGTTGAATGTCTCCGTTCCTTCCCTCACAACTGGTCAGAGTCTTCAGTCCAAAGGCTCCTGGAGCTGGTTGAGCTTGAAAACCACCCCATCAGCTCGGACCTGGCGCTCCAGCTTGACGGCATTCTTACGAGCCCTAAGAGATTAGTTAGATTGTTATCGACGACGTTACTGTGTGAGCTGAGGAAATGTAGCTGGGTTCACTTACCATTTCTCAGCTACAGCTCTGGACATAGCATCCACCTTGGCTTTGGTAGGAGCATCCACCATGCCTTTGGTAGGAGCATCCACCATGCCTTTGGTAGCAGCATCCGCCATGCCTTTGGCAGTAGCACCGTTCGCAGGAGTTCCTCTGACGTTGTTGGATCCTGGGAAGTGGTAGGTGAAGGGTTTCTGGGTACCTCGCCCTCCGCCAAATTTAAAGAGTTCCTCGGGACCTCGCATTCCGTCAAGGGCAAAGGGTTCCTTGTTTCTAAGTCTGAGCGGGATGCTGTAGATCATTGGCTCACGAGTGTGCAGTTTAGGCATGTGAGGGACCTGGTTCGCCGTGATAGGGACTGGGTTAGACATGCGAGGGACCTGGTTAGACATGCGAGGGACCTGGTTAGGCATGTGAGGGGCCTGACTAGCCGTGATAGGGACCGGGTTGAGCATGTGAGGCACCTGGTTGAGCATGTGAGGGACTGGGTTAGACATGCGAGGCACCTGGTTGGGCGTGGGAGACACCTGGTTTGGCATGCAAAGCAGCTGAAAGACGCGTTCCATTGTCTGCGGAAATTCCTGCGCAAACGTCTGACCAATGAGGTCAAATCGCTCCGGAGCATAGGGTGCAGAAGGAGGAGGGATCTGAGGGTGGACTTGTCCATGTGCCTGGGGCTGAGGATGAGCCTGTGCTGGCTTGAACCGAGCCTGTGCAGGCTGGGAAGTCATGCCCAAAGGTTTAATGGTCTTCTGGGCTTCATGCAACAACTCGAGTTTCTCGTCGATTTTGTCCTCGAGGCGGAAGATGGCTGCTTCCAATCTCTCCAACTTTGCATCAGTCACAGTCGTCTCCTCTCTCATCTGGTTCATCTTCTCAGACATCTCGTGTCTCATCTGGCCGATCATCGCGGCCATATCATTCTTCATCTTGCCCATCATTGCGTTAATCTTATCCAACGACTGAGCTAGACCAACGAAGTTGGCAAAGATGCGCCTAGATGTAGATGGGTTGTTAGATGCATGGCCTCCTCAAATTGTAGTGCTACTGTGACAGGCTACTGCATGTAACACAAATGGTAACAACCTTTGATAGCGAGGACATAGGTATCAGGAAAGGATGTAGGTGAATAGGCAGATATAGACTTACTGCTCAACCGGCGACAACATCTCCGGGGATTCCGGGATAACAGCTCGGTTAGTCATGATGTCTAGTGAACTAGAGTGAAGGTCTGAGTAGACAGAGTCTGTCTTCGAAAATGTTACCAGCAGGCGTCAGTACACTCCGATATCATACTTAGACCCTGCTGTGCAGCAAGTGCAGGATGACTCACAGGTTGTCGATTTAGTTAACTGATGAAGTCCTTGAGCGAGGCCAAAAGCCTGATACAGAATACAAAGGATCAACAAGAGTGCGATAGTTGTGCGGTGTGCAGAGGTGATCCGATGTGCTGGTGGAAGATCTGAGGTGGGAAGAAAAAGAGAAGAGAGGGCGGGGAGATCTGGGTTCTCGAGCCGAATAAATACTAAATGGTACTTTCCCTACGTCGCCTGGTAACGGGACGCGTGAAAAGCTAGGTAATGGTCGCCATTGTTAAAGGTACCTATTGTATTCAACAGCGGCCATAGTCAATGGCAGTCATAGTTAGAGGTGTGGTTGTCACTCGGGAAAAGATACCTAGGTACCTAACGTAGTTTACTGATCTCTCTCTTTCCATCTCTTTCTTCTCTATCACTGGCAACTGGGAGACGGTTTGGTACTTAGAGGCTCGGTCATAACTCGGCGCGTTGAATATTATAACATTAACTTTGCAGGAACGCGTGGAACGCGTTGGCGGTGAGTGAAAGCAGGACTTGCAAGTGTACTATTGTCATCTTGTCTAACACACATTGTCACGCTCTATATCAAAGTACTAATTCTCTTTGACTATTGTTTTCCTTGACAAGAGATAGTGCTTGATGCCTCGTGATTCTTGGTTAAGGTTAAGGGACAACTAACTATATGAATGAAGTAGCTGAATACAAGAACAGAAGCTCATTGATCTATGATCATGAGCCAAGATATCTATTTAGATACGGACAGTTTTAATAAAATCTCTGGAGAACTGCCCAGGTCTATATCTGCCATAAGCAACACTGCCCCTATCTCTACATGCATATCAACTAAGAGTAGATATCTCATATATCACAGCAAAGGAGGTTTCAATGAATCTCAATGGTTTTATGCATAGATACTACTATTTACTTTCAATTAAGCCATAATGGCCCAGACTACTGGACCTTCAATGGCCAATGGGACCCTTGTTGCACAGGACAATACTCATAGCAAACCCCTATCTATAGGTGTGCTAGTAGTTAGCGTGAACAAGTCAGTGAAAATATTTGCAACTCTGTTTTGTTCTATCCAACATACCTCACATCGCACTCTCTGACGCTACTTCAATTTCAATTACTGTCAAGTCATCTCGAACTGATCTTACAAACACTCGCCATACTCTTAACTCGCGAGTCGACCTTGCCGCACACCCCTCTCCGGCACGAAATGCATAGCGGAGACTGAAATTCCTTCGATTCAACTATACCTAGACCAGCTTCAAGGTTTGCTCATCCCTTGCCGACAGTGCTATTCTCCAGGATGTGTTGTGGGAAGAATAGAAGACGAAGATACTATCGCGACAAGGACTGGGAACCCCCAAGGGACCTTGTCATTCCCTCGCAGTATCTTCAGTCACTTGGGTATTTGCCGCCAGACTACTGCCCAAGACCGAGCTATCAGCCAGCGCCAAATTATGCTCCTCTACCAATTTGCCAGCCTATAGCTACATCGTCGCAGTTCTTACCTCTGCTGCCTGCGTCTTCCACCATGGTGCCGATGCCTTCTGCGATGATGCCGCAGTCCGCAATTGTACAACCTTCAGCAATGTTGCAACCTTCTATGATACCGCAGCCCCCAGCAATGCTCCAGCCTTCCACGATGATGCAGCCTCCTATAATACCGCAGACCCATCCGATGCTACAATCTTCTACAATGATGCAGACCCCTGCAATGATACAACCTTCGATGATGGCACAACCTCCTACAGTCATGCAACCTGTTGCGCCGATGCATCCTATTGTGATGGCACCTGTATCTCAAGTACCTCGATACTACGATCCACAAGCGCTATATGGTACTTTCATACCTCCTCGGTTCTAAGATATCGCTAAAGAAGCCATTCAAATCCACAAACGAACACAGAATGAAATACACACAAGATGCGGATCAAAGACATGTCCATGGTCGAGCTGGGGGGGAATATGAATGAGACGCAGCGCTGCTTTCTAGAATGCGACTTGGGATAGGGAGCGAGACGTTATGATTGGGAAAAGGGGTTTAGTTCTTGCTATTGTAAGAAGTGGTTTGGCATGTGACATAAGCCAAGCCTAGCGCGAGTCGGATTAGAGCCTATGCCCATTTAACCGCGAACCCAATATATTCGCCCGTGGTAATAGGCTACGTTGATTTGAACTACTGTATCTGATGCATTTAAGCACACCTGTTCCACGTGATTTATCCTTGTCTATGGCACCTGGGAATGGAATGCTGTGTGTTGTGGGTTCGGGCTGTAGGTTGGTTGTATGTTACATGGTATTGTAGAGCATGGAGTCAGACGGACAATCGTCGATGCAGTTGAAGAGTATTATTAATCCATTGGGTTTCCAGCTTCCCCGCCGAGACATATCTCGGCAGTGGCGACGGCTTTAAGTATAATGGCGCGGGCGGGAATTCATGCAAGGGATTTTAAAAAGCCTCACAAAATAATATATAATTATCCTCCCATTTACCTCAGCTGTCTGCGAATCTATGACCCTTTAGATGCAACAAGAACAAAATTAAAAGCTGAGCAACTAACTGGGGTATATACTATGATTTAATGTCCTGTGCAGCAAAGAGTAGGTTCGATACTATATTGCGGCCAGACTAGGACGGCTCGGACGGTGAAGATGTTGCCATGGTGTTGCAGAAATCCGCTTTACATACGCTACATACCGGCATAATGCCAGCGGCAAATCATCGCCACTTTGAAGCTAGCAGATTCCTTTGGAGAGCTGAGCACACGAAGGGTTTCGAATATGTAGGACAAAAGTAAGCTTGCAGATCCTATGTATGATATCGGCATTTTCATCGTATAAATGAGCCAAAAAAAAAGAAAAAAAAGAACACACTACATTTTAAAAAAAGAATTAAAAAATTGGGATGGTGTAAGTTGATTCTAGCTGAAAGCTACCTAAAGTACTTAGGTAGTGCACCTATGTCAGGAGAGAAGCTGGATGTCTACCTAATGTATATGTCAAAGTAGAATTCATCATGGTGCCTGACCCCTCCTTATTAGCTGCGGAGATATCTACCTAGTAGCTAGCCTAAGAGCGGCGTGCTTGGATGGCGCTGTGGCCATCGATTCTAGACCTTGACCTACGCTAGACGGCCCATACATGCACGTCCTGAACAGGTGATTCGGGCTCTGTGTTGTGAAACCCTAGCATAAGTAAGGAAAAGAACGTTTAGATTTAGAGCACCACTACCTGGTATGTCCCTACAGTAGGCACACAACTCATGTGATCATACAGCCATGTGTCATTGCGTGATTGCACTGTGGTTTTTTTTCTAGGGGGGTTCAGAACATGCAAAGTCTTGGATGTGTTCTACGAGTATTAATGGCTATTATCTATCTACATACTTTGAAGGGCTGTAGGTAGGTATCCTGATAACTATGAGTAAAACATAAGCAGCTTGAACCCTATGATACGCTTACTTAGTAGGATACGATTATGCACGCTACGCATCCATGGCTTGTTACGGTAGGTGTGCACAAGAGGAAAGGAGTCGAACCATGACCAGCCACTGGTCAGTACAGTGTTCCCGCCTGCACCCCACCAGTTTAATGCTACTCATTGCAGCCAAGGGTCGCGTCCATGGCCTAGCGTGCCCTACCACATGCATACCCGGGATGAATCCTTTACCAGTCTAGCCAGTCTAGCCACCGCCGTTTGCGCTTATTTAGCTGGTATTTTGTGTACGCTAGTGTAGGTAGATTGGTGCTAGGTATGTCAGCCCACTGTTGCAGCACCTCCTTAGTAGTATATACAAGCCTGGCTACATCCGACGGTACTGGTGTACTAACATCATACTGTGTCTGGACCTCAGCTACATGTTGTAGACCCCCTGGGCAATGAAGTACCCGTCTAGTCTTCCCTGCCCACAGTGCTTGCAATTAATTCAGTTCAACACCCGCTGTCAACCATAACCCATAACCCGCTTCGTACGAACGTCATCGTGAGCTTTCGGGACTTCCCACCTCCATCCACCACCTTTAATAAGCCTCAAAAAACTCTCAGCAACCCTCGGCAAATATGACGCTCCAAGGCATATACTGTTGGTCGTCCTCTTGACAACAATTCTCTTTGCAACCGCGATTGCGTCGCTTGTACCAATTATCACCCATCGTCAAGAATTACAGCCCTGAGAACATTTACTTCTAAGTGGCTGGTTCCATCGCCGGTCCTGTTCCTGGTACATGGTTGTTGGGTCCCTGGGTCTGCACCTACGCACATATCCGAAACCTTGGCCGTATCGCTGGAAACTCTCAGCGTCTACCTGGTACTCGGATTACAGATCGAATAACATTGTTTCTGGCCAACTGAGCGAGCGGGTTGGTCTTAGGTGAACCCAACCGCCCATTCTCTGAGGCCGATTGTCTGAAATATAACCTTGTTTTCCTCGGCTTGTGTATGGAATTCGGAACTAGTTGAACCAAGATGGAGCATGGATTGGATGTGAGCTGGATGACCCATGGTAAAGGTATGTACAGTCTTCTCTGCCGTATACACGTAATTCGCCTTACCCATCAGTTACCAATCTTATATCATACGCGTGGCTATCTTTTCAGAACTAACTGGCTTTTCTTCACCAGATATCCTCCACAGAAATGGGCATCATGCAACCGCTTCCTCCCAATCCAATCACGGTGCACCCGCTTCATCTCAGCCTCCAGAGACTGCGACCCCGAGCAAAGCCAATGGAAAGGCAACCTCCCATTCTCCCTCGCCTTCTCCTGCTGCCACGACACCAACGCCACCACCACCGAATCCAAGCTCGACGCAATCGTCCACGCCTGCCAAATCCGTCCCCCAACGTGGAGGTAGAGCAAGGAGCTCGTCAACTGAGTCCTCCACAGGTCCCAATGGCACCCCACCCCAGAGGAGGAGCTCTTGGTTTTCCAATATCTCTTCCAAATTCTCCGGTTCGCCTTCGACCCCCCAGCCCCAGGCACAAAATCCGCCGCCTACATCCGATACCGATGGCGACGACGTAACTCCTCTGCCCAAGATTACACCGAACAAGAATGCTGTACTTCCTCACGCAGCGCGGCAAAGCGGCGATGCGCCCTACATTCCTGCGCCCCCGAGGAGCGGCCAACCGGGGCTGCTGGGTGTATTCCGTCGCCTATCATCCTCGAATGCAAGTATCAGCCCAGGCTCAAGAGCAAGCCATGGTCTCGTTGAGCGGAGAATTTTGAATGTCGATAAGAATCGGGAAAGGTGTCGTCTGAATGAACTTAGCCAGGCCAAGCTGCGCCGGGTCGCATTCTGTGTTGACGTTGAGATCGCCCCAATGCCCAAATACGCCGATGAAGAAACGGCCTCCAAATCAAGCACCGAAAAGAGCGATAAGCTAAAGGCGTCTGAAAAGAGCGAGGGACTAGCTTTGAAAGCACCTAAGATTATTGAGGAGCAAAAGGAGAAAGCCGGCGTCGTGAAAGCTACTGGCGAACCGTTACCCAAAGAGCCCGAAAAGGAGGGTACTGCGGCTGGCAACGTCAAGCGGGAAGAAGCACCTACTGAACCAACGAAAGAGTCAAAACCTGAAGGGGGGATCTCGCGGAAGAAGGAAAAGAAAAAGAAAAGTGAAGCTGAGCGGAAAGCCAAGAAAGAGCAAAAGCGTAGGGAAGCTCTCGAGAAAGGCGCTATTCCCATGGAGATCCATCTTGATAGTGAATCTTCAAACGAGGATAAGTCTACATCGAATCGCTCATCACGGCGTCAAGGAACACCTATCACAAGCCCTGGGAGGATATATCGAAGATGTTGTCAGTTGCGAGAAGCTGACATACTTACGAAGGTCACGGCCCAACTTCCGAAAACCACCGAGGACTGCAGTGATGGTATTCTCGAGAAACTCGACCTTACTGGTTATTATTTATCTTTGCAAGACCTCGTCACACTGGGAGATTTTCTTGCTGTCGTTCCAATAAGAGAAGTCTGTCTGGAAAATTGCGATCTGACGGATGAGGGCGTGCGTGTTATACTGGCCGGCCTTCTGGCGGCTAGAAAGCCGAGTATCAAGCATCGGAAACCGACGACAAACCCTAGCGACCTAGTACAACAAGGAGGTGTCGTTGAGCGACTAGTCCTCAAAAACAATAAAATCGGCGTTGATGGCTGGAAGCACATCTGTCTTTTTATCTACATGTGTCGTTCTATCAAATATTTAGACCTTTCAAGTATACAGTTTCCTGCCGCAGTGGAGCCGGCCAAATCGCCTCACCCCCATCCCCATATTGGGTTTCATGGACATAATATACCCACGCCTCTCGATATGTCATCGCTCTTATCGAAGTCACTCGCAGATCGTTTAGCCGGTCCAGAACTCGAGCTACTCAACCTAGGCGCTACAGGTTTGACGTCGAACCAGCTCAAATGTGTTCTTGATGGATTATCGAAGTCAGGAGTGTCAAGACTGGGGCTGTCGCATAACAAACTCGATGCTGCCGCCGTGGAGCATATAGCAAGATATTTACGTGACGCCTATTGTGAGGGACTCGATCTTGGTGGAAATGATCTCAATGACCATATTGACTTGATAGCTGGTGCTCTTGAGAGTAACGACGCACTATGGGCACTCAGTCTTGCTAATTGCAATTTGCATACTGCTTCCTTATGCAAGCTCCTTCCAGGGTTATTGAAGCTTACAAATTTCAAATTCTTTGATCTCTCACACAACCACGCTCTCTTTGAATCGGAGCCCAATGCTTTAGCTTTGCTTCGACGGTAGGTTTAATTGCAGCGATAATGACGGCCCTTGCTAATCTAACGTTTTAGATATCTACCAAAGTTGAATCACCTAAGAAGACTGCATCTCGCTGATGTTTCTTTATCTTCTGAACAAGTGATTGCTCTTGCAGAGATTCTACCTGAGATCAAGTCCCTCGCTCATATAAACCTCCTTGAAAACCCAGATTTAGTTCGCCTTGCAGACGCGAGAACAGAGGATATGCAAGAAGAAGCGTGCGCATTGTATGCTTCGCTACTGGCTGCCGTTCGGGTGTCTAAATCACTTGTTAAAATCGACATTGATGACCCAACTTCAGAATCTGGAGAGCTCCTTAAGGCGTTGGCCAACCGTGTAGTAGCCTATACTATGCGGAATCTGCAAGGAGTACCCGACATTCGAGATTCTTCCGCTGATGATTCAGTTCTAAAACTTGAGAAATATCCTGATGTTCTTCGTCATATTGTCGGCCACGAAGAAGACTCTCCTGTTGTTACCGAGGATGATGACTCTGAATTGGCGCCAGACGAGGATTACGTCATTGGTGGTACTGGAGTCGCAAAAGCCCTTGCTTGTGTCTTGAAAAATCGAGGTAACGACTCAGGACGACAATCAGGCGAATTTGCGCGAGAGCTTGAGGACGGGGCTGCGAGAACTCAGTCACAACTCCCCCCCGGGAAAGCCAAGGACATGTCCAAACACCTACTAGCAACAGCGCGGAAAATCCGAGCACGCCTGCAGCCCGCATTAGCAAGTGCCAAGGCATTTGCTAAAGAGGACTTGAATAACTACCGTGAGTTCAGCTCGCCTACTCATCTTATTAGGTCACAGAGCTAACTATGCCACAGATCGCTTGGTTTTCCTGGATCAAACAATCGAGGGAATTATTAACCGTTTCGAAGACGAATTTCCAGATACGCGGCAGCCGGATGATGCAAACGAAGTTGCATCAGACCTGAGTTCCGCAGTCCCAGAATCAGGTATTACTCCGGAACCCGCTGAAGTCGATACTTTCGCTCTATCGGATACTGAAGATGTCGAAACGGCATTACGCCCTCCCATCCGCTCACGTTCCAGTTCAATTATCTCGCACACGTCTAGAGCGTTCTCAGAGGAAGAGGGCCTTGCCCTTCGCGCCGGCCACAAATTCCGTCGCAGTTTCATGTCACAGAAGGAGTTCAATATACTCAACAACGACAAGGAAATCAGCAACAATCCACATCATGTGAAACTAGTCACTAGTCTTATGGAAGATCTCATGGAAGACTTTGGAGAGATCCGAAAACAGGTTGAGGAGAAAGGTATCGTGAAAGCATTTGAAGAAGATAAAGACAACATATGGAAATTACTACGGGATAAAGATCCTCAGTACTGGGATGTTTTCCTCGAAAGTCAAGAGAAAGCCCGAGCTAATATTAACGTCGAGCCGAATGGATCGAAGGTTGATATATCACAAGAAAGCGCAGTTGCCGACGAGGAAGCTGTTGGAGACTAAGAAGGCACGTGGCCGGGCACTTCGCTTGCAAATGGGGAACTCCAAATTCATGATTGCCCGTGCGAATTATACGAAAGTGGACCGTTTCTAGGTAGGAGACTGTAGGGATGTGATCCCTGAAGAAGGAGTGGTATCCCGAACAGAACGAAACTACTACATCAATATCTGAAATCGCACGGGCTTCTAACAAAATCAAGAATACGCATCAAATGGAAAGTACTGCATTGATGTATGGCGTTGACACTTTCATTTGTCAACTCCCGGATGGAACAGGCTACACGTTTATCAATACATGATCGAGTTGAAGCGTGGCGTTCATCGGGGCTTTGCTAGGATATATAGGTCCACATGTGATTATTATCATTATATACTACTTCACTTCACTTTTACCATTTTGCTTCACGACGGCATCCTGATAACTTTGGCTCTTTGTTATATTTACCTTACTTATATATACTCACTGAGATTCATAGGGGTAATGTTTCCTTGTTGTGAGTATATGATGAATCTTGCGAGAGGAGTCTTGATATATGCTACTGGGTTTTCATTGCCTGCGATTGACATGGGTTGGAGATGCTTATCATCACTCATGACTTTCGTGTAATACCATCGCAGAAAAATAAAACAACACGAAAGAACATGCATATAAAGCCGTGAATGGAAATGGTACGAATGAATGAGTCAATGAGATGGTATTTTATTCGTAACTGGCTCGGCTATCATGTTCACGCACAGAAATGCGCAAACACATACCCTGGTCACATGTACCTAGCTAGCTAAGTTATAGCTCAAAGTAAGTCATCAAGACTCGACTACCTATACTGTACTGCAAAAATAAAAAAATCAGGGTATACAATATACGATACGATATTCCAGCCCTCCTATGATGACGATGATAATAATAATATTGGTGACAATGTTTGATGCCCAGCAAATGATATCCCCAAAAACATGAAAATAGAATATAACAGGTTTTCGCTTCGCGCTTATTTGAGAGGGAATTCATCCAATACCCTGTTGGGGGTTTCTTCAATATTGGGATCGAGAGCCGGAGGGAGGGAGAGTTGCAGTATAGATAGGTATTATCCTGAAGCGTAGCATTTTACACATCCGTCCAAGCGCCGAAGACACACGTATAGAGAGAGAGGAAAAGATATAATCGCTTCTTTAAGCGTATTCCCTCCTCGGATCTAAGTCGCCGACCGCACTATCCGTAAAGGCACATCGACCCGGCCGCCCCTCGTCGCCTTCTTCCACGACGCCCCACATGACGGGCCCCAGCCAGTACTCGCCCTGGCCGCGGCCGTGGCAGCGCGCGCTGACGAGGGCGCTGCTGACGCCGCCGGTGAGCACGAGCGGGTTCCCGCCGATGTTGCCGGTGTCGTCGGCTGAGACGGGCGTGCGGCGGAGGCCGAGGGCGAGGACGGAGAAGAGGAGGACGGCGAGGAGGACGATTAGGATTAGGAGGGCTTGGGTGTTGAATGCTATGCTCGGGGTTGAGTTGATGTTTGTCGTTTTGTTGGTGGTGGTAGTGGTGGTGGAGGAAGATACTAGGGGGAAGACGGCCTGGCTAAGCACGAAGCCGAGCGCCGCGAACGTGGCGAGCAGGAACCAGGACACGGGCCGCGGGAGCGACAGGTACAGACTCGCGGTCTGGGTGCCGGCTGGGTTGGACGATACGCGCAGGGAGCGCGGGCCTAGCGCGAAGAGCGCTAGCTCGTGCGAGATGAAGTATGTCGTTAGCAGCGCGTTGGTGGATAGGTAGAGGATGCCTAGGAGGAGCTGCGGCAGTGCCGCCACGAGCGTCGCTTGGGTGATCTGTATCGAGGCCGGGAACGCGAATGTCGTTTCCGCTGTCGCGGTGCCGAAGGGAGTGCTTATGCCTTCGCTTGATGCGCGCGCCATTAGTGCTATGGCGGCTGCGGTTGGGCCAGCTACGGCGAGCCAGGAGAGGATGGTGAGGATCCAGCGCGTTAGCGAGGGGGCTTCGAGCCAGTAGTGGCTTCGGGGCATGTACTGTTTGGTTGCGTCTGCGCCCCAGCGGCCTTGTTGGAGGTCTGTCTTGGTTAGGAGGGAGGCGTTGGCTGTTGTTGCGTCTGGGACGCGGAGGAACGAGCGGATGGCGTCGCCGAGGGTCGCGAGGGGATCGAAGGTTGATCTGGCGAGGATGATGGGCATGGCGAAGACTAATACGATATTTAAGAGTGCTACTATGGCGAGTATCTCGCCATTGACGCTGACGGCACACTCGTTTTGCGAGGTTTGCGTGAAGAAGATTATTGCATTATAACTTAGTGGCGGCTGTCAGTTTGAAGGGGTTTTCGTATTTAAATAGAGAGTGATATTTGACTTACATTACTTGGATTACGATGGCGAGAAGCAATATCACGGCTCCCAACCCCGCACGAAATCCCGATACGTGAAGGAAATTCCGTGGCGAGCAGACTCCAATGTCGAGCCATTGTTTCCGTTCGTGTGCCGCGGTTACCTCGCGTCTCGTTGGGCTCGTGAGGATCTGGAAAACGTAGTTCGCTCCGGCGAGGAGGACGACTGTGAAGACGTTGATCACGACGTGCACCCCTATGTTGATTCTAGTTGCCGTCGCGCAATTCCCCGTGAAGATTGCCAATTGCCCTGAAAACACTCTCGTTCTCGTGACGACTAATATCAAGCTGATGATGCCGACGACCAAGATTATAAACGCCAGTAGCGTGTTGTATATCATTCCACCTCGCCATCCTGTGAAATGCCTCCGTAAATCACTCCGTTGACTGCCGTTATTCGTAGGTCCTCCTCCGCTTGAGGTGAAGTGGTTGCTTAACTCCACCAAATGGGAGGAGAACGTGTCTCGACGAGGCGTGACAGTGACGCGGCGTTCACCCCATTGCCTCGCTTCCTTTTTCCTCGCTAAACTTTCCGGTGTCTCTCCCCTCATGAAATTGATCACATAGTCGGGGACAAGGCTCTGGTCAATGCTGGCCGTGTCATCAAGCGAGCGAAGGATACTCCGAGAATTCCAAGTCCCGGAGCGAAACCTTCCTAGTCGACTGGACCTCGATGTTGATGGCGCCTCTGAGGTGTTCCGGTGGTGAAATGGCCACATTAATGTCGATTTTGTGCTTCTTGATGCGAGTCCCGACCTTGAGTTCGTATACTCTGTGAGCTCTTGGATACTATAGATGGTTAGGCCTGACACACACACAATCGCCAATCAAGTTAAGTTACCTCGACATCCGCTCGACACTTCGCACACCCCCCTCATCGTCGTATGTATTTCTGTATGCGCTCTTCCCATTATTCCTGGGCGGGATTATGACCTGGTCCATCTTCTCTTCTTCTAGTTTGCTACTCTATTTATATAATGGGTGGGTATTATTAAAGACATGAATTTCGAAATGAAGCCGGGCTTCTAGCGAGCGTAAAGAAGAAAAACAGGCGAAACGAACGAACGATAGGTTGCACGGCAAACGAAGTGAGAAGTGAAGGGAAAGGAAAAGGAAGATCCCCGTTGGGATTGATTCTCGCCAGACTCCGGGGCCTCGCCGGGTCTTGTAGTGTATGGCCGCACAACATGAGACGGGTGCCCGACGTGCTACACGTCCCCCGTCCGCTCCATCCATATAGTACATCCCTAGTAGTAATCAAGGGTCTGTTCATTTTACTGGCGGAGGACAGGACGAGAGGACTCGCAGTGAAGCCCAGCTGGGATAGCCCTGCTTAGCCGCATCATATAGGCCGGGATCCGACAGGGGTGGTCTTCATGGCTTTCATGCAACGCCCTAATGGAGATCATGAAACGCGCTTGCTTTTAATTGGTTTAAGTCGTACATCGTTCGATGTGCCCGGGTGACAAAACCGCCCCAGGTGCATGACGGAGTAATTATCGCACATCGTGTTATTGCCGTGGCCATCCACTTACACATGTGGTCGATTACAAGGCGTATGGCTGTATGTTATGCACGATGATAATCGTTGATCAAGACCCCGCGGTATTCTTTATGACTTTTAGTATAACTCCCGTAGTAGAATCGAAGTGCGGAAGGAAGGCTGAACTAACGAGCCGCAACGGTGCAGTGAATGGTCGAGTCATCATCCCTGGTATCTCGGTACTGCAACACAGTAGCGCAGTACTAAGCAGAATAGATACCACCGAGCCGCAAATACTACTTATATAAGTAAGTAATACCTATAATAGCTGCTTCTATATGTATGGATTTGCTACCAACACGAGTCGATACCTGGTTAGCCGCGAGCATCAGCAAACCCACGAGCAGAGTCATATAGCGCATACTACTCTATGATATACTAAGACCTCGTAAGTTTTGTAAGGGACTAAGAGAGGCGACGGATGGCGCAGAGGATCATTCATGCGAAGAGAGGTAAAGCCGGTTCCAAAAACCCGGGTCATCATCCGGGTTCCTTTCAGAACATCAGATGAATGAAACAACACTACAGTATTAGTGGTATGTATATAGCTGGCACTGCCCGCTTGGCCTCTCGCTTCTTACCTTTCGCTTCTTAGTCCAGTATCGTGTATACCTACTACACCCATATACCGGTAGGTGCCCGCAGCTACTTACTTATACTACCTCGTCTTCTTTAGGACGGCGGGGAGGAGAAAAAGGAAATGAGAGAGAGGGGAAGGGAGCACGAGCCCTTGTCCGATACAGAACGGCCCCGCTCATTTCCTCTTAAATGCTCTGGGCGCTGTCGCAATTCTCGCCATGGTCGCATTGCGCAGCCCCAATCTGGAATTGCAGAAGCTGAGGGTGGTGTTGAAGAGAAGTGGAAAAAGATGCGCAAAACTTGGGCGCCAATCATGAAGAACATGTTTTTTCAATGCGCTTCATTGCGACCCTCGAGAAAGCCAACTAAGACCACCACAGTACACATACAGTAGGGATTTTCGAGGTTGAGAGGGTTAAGTCTTGGCAACGTTTCAAAAGCTGCCGGTAACCCAACATGCGGCCTTTGTTTCCGAAGGCCAGCTGATAGGAAGAAGCCACCAACTGCCAACTAATGCCAATTCTCGCTTGGATGCGCGTCTAAATGAAGGGGTTAATTAGCTACATAAGGTATATATGGAAACTGCATTACGTGCTTCTACATACATAGTGTAAGTACGGGTAGTAGATTAGACCTACCCACCTAGATACGCAGTTGGTAGATGGTCAGTGCAGGTAAAGGCGACTACCGAGTCGAATATTCACTGTCCATCGCGAAACACTTCACAATTGACGGAAAATCAATTTACACATACCTACCTAGGCAATTGATCTTGTACTTAACAGACAACCCTGTATGCCGATACAGTTAGGCCGGCTACGAGAGTACCAACGAAGGAAGCCAAGTACCTAATACAATGTAACGCAGGTGATGAAGCTGGTCCAAGCGCTCACAGCATCATTGTTCGTTCTCTTATGACGCCCGACAACTTAATGTCTTTCTACCTACTTCATATACATATCATATGCATATCTCCTTGCCTGTCTGCCATACTTGTGGTGCGCGACCTGCTGAAAGCAGCTGAGTAGGGATTCACTGCCACGTCGCTCTCATCCTGTGGCCTTTCGAACTAGGCCCAGATCAGCACGTTGAATAGTATCCAGACAAGCCCTGTACCAATGAAGCCATTGAAAATGTACTCCAGTCAGACCAATGATGCTATTGGATATATTATTCAGTCAGCATTGGCGTCTGCGCGACTCTCGCATGTTCACAGCATTCAACTCTCCAGTATTCGGAAGTTCGGAAAACATGGAGCCTTCATTGCCGCATGGTGAACTACCTGAAATTGCTAACAGGTATTGAGCTTATCAGAAATCACTGAGGGGAATTCGACTTGAGGTCTCAGCAAGCTTGCCGAAGAAATTTGCGACGATAACAGAGAGGACGGGTCAACCTGGGCTGTGTGTTGCTGTGAGCCTTGTAGAATGCCAGGCACATGCATTTGCACTGCCCCCACGGCATCCTAGACACAGGCATACTCCCTTCGCAAAGACTACACAGATCATTTTTAGAGTCATTTCTAATCCTGTCCCATCTTCTCGGACTTACACAGAAGCGACACTGCTACTCATCTTCTGAACCGGTCCTCTAACTAATTAAGGTTCTGTATACCGAGCTATGGCCGAAGCCGTTGGTTTAGTCCTTGGTGTAGTGGGCATAATCGGTACTTTTAAGAGCTGTGTTGACCTTTTTGCCCTCTTTTCGTCCAACAGCTCTTTTGGCCGTGATCATCAAATTCTCGATACGAAGCTCCATGTCCAAAAGGCGCTTCTTCTACAATGGGCCAAACGTGTTCGTCTTGTTCATCCAGACTACGACAAGCGATTGGACGATCCTACTACTCAATCAACGATATCTCGTATCCTGGCAGGCATTCAGCAGCTCCTGAGTGAAAGCGCACTCTTGGAAAAGCGATACGGATTGCGCGCGGCTGGCTCATCATCCAGTCTTCCCTTACGCCTCGAATCCGGCATTGACGAGATGACTTCTTCCCGTATGGATTGGTTTAACCGACACTTCCAACAGCTCAAAATAGATATCGCTGAGAATGGGAAAACAGTTTCAGCATCGAAAAGAATGCGATGGGTCATTGCAGATAAAGATAAATTCGAGAAGCTCGTGCAAGAGCTTTCGGGTTTCGTATCTGGCCTAAATCAGTTGGTCCCTGAGACGAGCGAGACGAGACAGAGCAGCACTAGCAAGTTCATGGCAATAAAGGACATTTCCCAATTGGATGACGCGAAATCTCTAGCGTTGATATACGATGCAACTTTTGACAACCAGGGACACATGGCCCAGGCCGCTGCAGAAAAACTTGACCTTTATGCGCAAGAAATCTTGGATAAATTATGGTTTCGTAGCCTGAACGACAGAAGGTATGCTGTTACGACAGCACATCATGAGACACTTCATTGGGCTCTGGAGCGTACGAAAGGCTCTCAAGCCCAAGATGAAGAAGTTGAATGGGACGACCTGCGTTATTGGTTGGAGTCAGAAAACGGAATATATTGGATTTCAGGCAAGGCAGGCAGCGGCAAGTCTACGTTGATGAAGTACTTGCATGATCATGAGACTACATCGACGCTTCTATCAAAGTGGGCAGGATCAATCCCACTATCTATTGGGTCGTTTTTCCTCTGGAATTTGGGCACATCCGAACAAAAATCCCTGAGCGGCCTATTGCGAGCCATCTTACATCAAGTCTTGAGTGCAGAGCGTCATCTAGTGTCCGAACTGTTGCCAACTATGTGGCAAGACGTCCAGCGACGAGACAGGGCAAGTCTCAATGACCCCACAGAAGCCGAGGTGCATTTCGCTATTGAGAAACTATGCTCTCACAACGTACTAAGTAGATCATTCTGCTTCTTTATAGATGGGCTCGACGAATTCAACGGTGATCATTATCGAGGGGCTAGCTTGGTACAAAAGCTCGCCGAAAACCCGAGGGTAAAGATCATGGTGTCCAGTCGGCCCATCCCATCATGTGTACTCACATTCTCGAAGTTCCCCAAGCTTCAGCTTCAGGATCTCACCCGTGGGGATATCGCTGCCTACATCCAGTCCACCATTGGCTCTCATCCTTACATGGAGCAACTGGCTGTCTCAAATGCTGCCGGCACAGAATATGTGGTAGATCAGTTGACTGACAAGGCATCCGGCGTCTTCCTATGGGTTATTTTGGCATGCCGATCCGTCGTTGAAGGATTTGCTGCGTGCGACAACATTCAAGAACTGAGACGACGAATAGATGAGCTGCCAAAAGAGCTAGAGGACCTCTTCAAACATATGTTGAGGCGGGTTGAGCCACGATACCACAGCCAAATGGCAAAAATGCTGAGAATCTGTCATCAGAAGCAAGATATAAGTACTGTTGGTATAGAATTTGCGCAGTCAATCCATATTCTACCGTGGGCTATGCTGGATGATTTCGGTTTAAACCTCAAGGAAAGCAGACTATTGGAAGTACCATTACCAAGAGAGCGAAGCGCAATGTGCAGGGTGGCAGAAGGGCGGCTCCGTAGTCGCTGTGGTGGACTTCTAGAAATCAAACCGTGCTTCCGTAAACTTTGCCAATGTGGCTCAAGACAAATTAATAAGCATGACACAGTGGTCGATTCTACTGTCGACTTCATACACCGGACGATGTCTGAGTTTTTGGATAACCCAGAGACTTGGAAATTGGCATGTCTTCGAATCGAGGACGCGGCCTTCGATGCGAATGCAGCTTTATCAGTCATTTCTCTACACATGGCTCGAATAACCTTGCAGAGCAGCTTCACGTATCGAGGCCAATCCCGCTCATTTACGGAGAATGCGATCACCTACGCAAGTCGCGCGGATAAAGCGTTGGGAAATGAAGGTCTCGTCGTTCTCTCGATACTCAAGGAAATTTCTAAAGCTGTACCTCAATCTACCCCAGAAATTCGGGAGGCGCAGATATCTCCATTGATCCTAGCCGTGGAGGCCGGGGTGGTTAACTGTGCCAAATATCTCCTCAAGTGGTCTCGTGATGCTCACTCTGGGCTCCCTCTGCTGCACCATGCTATCTGCCGTCCAGTTCTCGGGTCGGCATACCCTAAACCGTGGTCTTACGAGATGATTCACGTTCTCCTACTCGAAGGTTGTCAGCCAAACGAGCAATTTCAAGATGATATCAAAGTGGATACAACCCCGTGGCATTGTTGGCTGTCGAAAACGAGGCGGTCGGCGACTGATTTACGAAATCTCGAGATTACTGAAGAGTTCATCAAACGTGGTGCAAGCCTTGACCCTCCCGGCTTGGAGCCTGTTGATACAATAATCAGACGGAAATTAAAAAACATCGATATATTTACTCATGAAGGCCGTGAACAACTAGCCAGAGTAGAGCGTTTCCTAGAATTTGTGGAAGACATTAGAGAAGGCAGGACTGGAAAGACATACGCATCAGAGATTCCACATAAATATACAACGGGAAAGAGAAAAAGACAGGCCACATCAGAAGAGGAAGAGACCGATAAGTTTGCTCCTCTTCGCCATAAACAGGCAAGAGTAGTCTAGATCTGTCTTCAAGACCTAATATATACATGCCATTATTGTCGCACAATCTTGGCCCAGTGCCGCTCACCAATATCAACCCGAGAGGGTAGACATTCTTATTTGATTAAGGTTCTTGAAGACACTACTAGTATGATATCTTGAAGCATATGTCTGCGTGGGCTAGATTGCGAGCTCATGTCTTGGAGAACCTCATGGTGAGAAGTTATTGATTTCGCAATTGATGCTGCACTGATGTCTTGAGCGAATAGGCTAATCATATAGGCCCGACACCCCAGTAATTATACACTTATTTTGAATATATAGTAGGAAAATAATTATTCGTAGCAGTGTGAAGGCCCTGAGGAGCGTACTGGCCTTCTTCCTGCCATCTGCGTCACGTTTGCAAGCTGTGTCCATCTAATGCGCTCTCCCTTACTGCTTCCAAACGTGGGCCATCTCAGCGCGGCTCAGCGCCAAGACAGTGATCTATCCGCCATTAGCTTAGTTACGAAAGAAAACTGGGCAAAATAACATACCATACTAAGATCCACACCAGCAGCAACGTGAATGACCCATGCAGTTTGGTCCTTATTTCTGTTCGTATTACCCCATATCCGCGCATTATCCACGAACCTGCATATCGTAGCAATCGTAGCGCCTCCGACACTGATACTGGTCCACACCGAACCGCAGCTCTGCGGCCGCATTAAGACGAGGACATCCTCGCCCGCGAGCGTGTGTACCGTTGCCTCGACGGCTGAGGTGGTCTGCTTCTCGTACGCCAGGGAACACATCTCACGACCATTTGGGTCTTCGACTTTCCACCGGTCCTTCACGTCGGAGCTCTCGTGGCGGAAGTCGAAGAGGAGCCTGTCCCCGGCGGAGTTAAAGATCTTGCGCTTCCAACTCCACGATGGAGACCCCTCGATGCGGAATATAGGTTTTCCTTTGTCGTTTAGTATGCTAGCGTTCTTGAAAATGACGTCGTGATAATGCAGGATCATAGTTGTTTCTTCCTGCGTTGTGTGGCCGTCTAACATACAAAAGCTCTGTTGAGGAGATTGGAGTTGGACATCCATGGTGGGGTGTCGCCGGGAATATGATTCTGAGAGTGGGTAGAAGGTCCAGAGCGCTAGAATCGGCAAACGTGGAAGAAGAATTGATATTGAAAGAGTGAAGCCTCGGCAGTAGAGCGCGTAATCTGTCCAAAACGTTCCGGCCTCGTGGTGATTGACATCATATGCAGTTGGCTCTTTCTCGCAGATTACTCCATAAATAGAGAACGTAACCCGACGCACGTAACATTGAAGATCTGCCTAATGGCAACAATTTGCGCGAGCTGTGATACATCACACGGCGGAGGGATGGTGGAAGTCACATCGATGGTGTGTAGCTTTGCGACAATTTCTTGGTCGTTAGTCGACTAATTGTTGGCACCCTGCATGACAAATTGCAGAAGCGAATGACCAACATCGACTTTTTCTAGAATCCTGGGGATGTCTGGGATTCCTGCGTGTATGCCATGTCAAATAAGTTCAGCCTCTCTGTATTAATACCCTCGGCGCGCTTTAGTCCGCTTCGGGTTTCTACGCATATATAGGCAACGCGACTACTGGTGCATATCGGAGACTTTCAACAACATTGTGACCCAGTGGCTACCTCCGCTGGCTGCGAGAGCGTCATTACGTTTTGCGACGGCTTTATCCGAGGCCGAGTGTGATCGCTGGCAACAAAGCTAGTCAAGACGATCGATCAATGCGGGCGATAAAGTCCCTGCACTGTATATATTTAGAACAATGTTATAGCTAATGGGCAAAATTGGGGTGGGGATATGGGCAAAATTCGTCTGACGCTCGATAACTGGAATGGCAGCTGCATGTGAAACCCCGGCCCCCTTTTCAGTGTGTGGGATAACAACACCAAAATAGCAACACCACTCTTGTTGTTACGACGCCACGATGCCTCCCAGATACCCAAGTCCGGCACATGAGAATCTGTATCACAGCTTTGGCAAACACTAAACCCAGTACACGTATTGTATTGGTAGAACTAGGCATCGACTTATTGGGCTAACAGCTGCGCGATGTGTTCCTTAATCGTCTGGGGCGTCCGTATCCGATAAACTTCAGGGTCAGGCTGAGAGCACGTTGCGATCACCATAAGCCGAATTTCGGCCTTCGTCGGAACAGTTTACTCTCAGCGTAACACGGTGCGCCTTACTCGTGCCATCATTGGATCACCATGGCTTCCGATGATATGTTACCACCGTATACTACTCTGGTTTCCCAGCTGGTGTACCGGAATGTCCAAGCTGAAGGGGATATTAAAATAGAGCATATTCTTCGATTAACTTAGTGACGCTGAGTGTTATGCCTGTCTCAGGCGATTTCTCACTGGGTAGTAGCCACATATACCTGGTTGACATAGGCACATACGTACTCAATAAAAGAGCCGTTTTCCGAGAGAAGGGAATTCGTGCCCAGAGTTACTCCAATAACGTAATCCTCAAGTAGCTGCCTATCTTCCGGTTCGCCTAGGCCGATTGCTACGATTATGCCCAAAAAGTTCCATTCACACACTGCTCCATTGTTTGCCATTCGACCGGAAAGCTCCATACAGGTAGTGTTAATCCCAACCGCCGCCGTCTTCACCAAAACCATGTTGCGTCACGAATCAGACAAAAGCACGTCGCGTATTAATCCAAGCCCTAGGACAGATAGTACTCTGCTGGGTGGGGATAGATATGATCGCCGCTGGCGCCATTATGCCGAACTCTCAGGTAGGACTTGAGCTTGTTCTCGAGTGCTTGCTTGGTGATCGGGTCACATGGTGTCACACTCTACAAGTGATGATTATACTTCACCATAATTTACCCAGAGGTGACAATACAATAAATCAAGTTTGCCGTATGCACCACCATCCTAATTGGGCGCCACCTACAGATGAAACCTTCACGCAGCGGCTAGATGTTCAGCTGCATCAACTGCAGCAGGAAGAACAAAACAACCTAATTAGCTCCAAATACACACACACATATACCCCTTTTGTAATCGACAACACTAGGAAGGATGCAGCTTATTGCATCAGGAATTTCTTGTTGCTCCAAGTATTCAGACTAGACTTTGGTACCAGCTATACGAATGCGCCTCTCTCACGTCTGTAGCCTTCGGTCCTCATCCAGCATCATCTAAGTCCGTGCCATCCGCGATCATGTACCCCATCCGCCAAACGCTAGTAGGACGTCTGTAATGCCGCCCCTATTTTTGAGCGAACGGGACTGGGATGCGCGGAGTCCTCCTTCTAAGCTGACAAGCTCTTTGTGATTAAGTAGACAATGTAGTCTAGTAACCGGCCACAATGGGAACACCAAATTCAGCCATGACACGAATTTTGGTTGGAGTGCTCACATTGAATAGCACACCTATCAACACTGCCAGTACAGGATATCGCAACAGCGTAGTTAAACATCCTCCAGTTTACATCCTTACATTCAACCTTACAGCCCCCTATTGTTTTACAACATCATGACATATTCATACTAGACATCATGGAGCTGTTTACTTTCCAAAGATGACCTCCTCATCGGTAACTTCAGTTGGGCTAAAATACCACCCACTTCGAATCCGGGGTCAGCAATCAGTAAGCTTTAGCCCGAATAAGTGAGTTTTTGAGAGGTGGGGAGAGCGCCCTAAAATCGGAGTGTCAAGAATCAATGATTTTGACCTCGAATATCAGAAAAAAAACATAGAAGGTAGGTTTTCTAGTTCACTTACAGTCTGCTGGCTTTGTGTACTCGTAGATTTCGTTCGTAAGCATACTCCATAAGTAGATATCCCTAGTGATGCCATACTTGAAGAGATAGCGATCACCTCCACGATCGGGGTCGGCAATCAGAAACCCCCATGGGTTGGTCAATCTAACCCACTTCACAGCCTTGCCACATCCAATAGTTATTAGTCGGGGGTTATTGGTGAAGGTAAACTCCGCAGCAGAAGCTGGAGAAAAGTGGCCTGATTTCGGCAGTAGGGAGGTATAACATGAAGCAAAATCCAGCTGCCAAAGGAGACAGTAAATTCTAGGATGCATACAATGGTTCCATCTCCGTTAGTACCCCAGGAATAACTAGTTTTCATGTCCTTAGCTTTATTGCTCCATCCGTCGGGGCAATATATTGGGACAAGAGTAGCCTCTAGTCCACTCATTGAGGTGATGATGGTTCGAGCTCTGTTGTCGGCGCATCTCTTTGGTCCCAACGCCGGCTGAATAGCCTTGGGTCAGCACCAGCTACAGCGATAAGCCGTGCACAGTTATCACACGGACCAGACAGATTTTTCCAAACCTGCTCCTCTCTAGATGGGTCGTATGTATTCAGGCTTTGCACGCTCATGAAATCCCGCTTAAGAGCTAGGCTACGCAGTGGTATATTTTCTGTCTGACTACTAGAGTGGTGGTATATAGGTAGTTAGCGGGATACCGAAATAAGCCCGCATGGAGTAGCAAAATACAGACGAAAAATACACACCCACGAATACTATATAAGAACGGTTTTGTTTCCGCACAATTACCATAGCATTACCCTCTTGAGTTCTTTTGTTGCACGGGGGATGATTTTTTATCATATGTATCTATCACAAGGGACGTATAAGAGGCTTGGAGATGGACTCAATTAGACCATAATCTACTAGGGGACAACTAGGTCCTTGGCCATTCGGAAGACTTCCTGACCCTCCCTTAGAATATCGAGGCTATTTATACACATCGTCGGTATTGCAAACCTCCGACCTCCGACCCAATGTCTCAGATTAGCGAGGGCTGAATAGCCTCACTGAGACAATTGCCAATACTCTTTTCAGCGCGTGTTACGCCCGTAGACATTGCCGAGACCTATAGCCCCGTATTTAGAACGTGTAACACTTCCGTATAATAGTATCTCTCTCAAAGAGTTTCATCTGCAAACTGACAAAAAACGTGTCGAATCGTTGGCCGCCCTCTCCAGCGCCGCGGTTTGTCCACTCCCAGCCGCGCTGCGCACGTCCAGCGATACGCGAACACCACCGCGCGTAAACGGCACACAGCGGTAAGAAGTAGTTGTTCTTTGTACCTCCTGTTGGAGCCGGTCCCAGAACGCTGATGAAAAAGCCAAGTAGGTCATATGGATTCCACCAACTGACAGCAATCGCCTTCCCAAAGGCCCCTTGATAGGTGCTCGAGAGAGACAGAAGTATGAACTTAGCTTCTCTTGTTTTGTCAGTATTTTTTACCCATCTAGGGTCAAGTTTGCGTGGGAAGTGAGAGTCCGGCGTTACATTCGGAATCTTGCATTGTTGGCTATTCGGGAGTCTGCATTTTTCTTCTTTAGTGACCAGTCTAGGAAGATGAAGTTTATTGAAACATACATGAGGTCAGATATCCTCCTGCCAATCTCAGCCAGGAGTGCTCTGACATCTGGATTCTTGGTTCGGTCACCACCTTTCTCATCGCAGCTACAAGCTTGCAACCAATTGATAATTTGCAAAGGTCAGCTTTACCTCAATTCGTACTAATGTCACGCCAACACTAGAGACCTGGGCCATTACCAGGCTGGAACAGACGGTGAAAGCGAGTGAGATTTACCTCTTCTAAGGTATAATTGAATGAGGTACGGAAGAAGGTGGGCTCTCCAAATGCTGCGAGTAGTACAAAAGGCATGATATCAGTGCTTCGATGTTCTAATTATGTTCACCGGACTTGAAAACAAATGATATACTCGCTTGATGCCCTTGGATTAGCTTTGGGGCATATATGGCTCTTTATAGCAAAAGAACTGAAGAAATTCCTATGGAAGAGAAACAAAAAGACCAAGTGATACACTTCATCTCGTATAGATATATGTCCTTTAGATATATACGTACGTATCGTATTCTATCGCATTCGAGTGTTGATACCGTAGACATGTCTTAGCCACAAATCAGGAATTTGTCGTCATATGTGATCACTGAGCATTCCCATAAGGACCGAAACCAACCGTATTGAGCTACCTACATTGCACTTGTCACCGCTTCACATAACCACTCGTTGGGGTGCATAACATTGGTAAAGCTGTTACTGATCTGAAATTGTGTTCTGTGGCAGTGACTATCACATTCGGATCTGCATGAGAAGTCGTACTGACTTCTGCGATTGTAGAATTATCAGTAATAGGACAACCCAGAAAAGGATTATTTGACCGATTCCTAGACCTTGTTAGCTCACCTCACACAAGTTATACTGCATAACAATTTGATCATGTGAAGAGAAGCAATAAACACTCAGTACAAAGGCGTTTGCTGACTCATCATGGCGCTGCCCAATCAAGTCCATGAGGCACAGTCGATTCGCGGCTAGTACCGTCGTCTCTGCTTTGACTGTCGATCGTTACTTTTAGGAAAACACTCCACCTATCATCTACTGGAATGACTTGGCCGGATCAATAGTTAAGCCGAAATCTAATGATGCCATGCCCCTATTTTTATTCTAATTTCGATTTGACAAGGGTTCCACCTCGTATTCAGAAGTCGCCGCAGCAACGCGCCACGTCTGTTAAGTACTTATTAGTTTATGTCTTCCCCCGTACAGTTGTGCACTCTTGTTCACCCCAATCTTTCATTTTCTTCCCACACCAACATTTAATTTTTATCAGGGCCTGTCATTTCAACTGCTCCTAGTTTTTCTGTCTTCTCTGCATTATAATACATAATACACTCAGTATCATCAAGATGCGTTCTTTCGCTTTACTCGCTGCCCCCCTGCTCGCCAGTGTTGCACTGGCACAGGACGACAGCGAACACACCACTGTAGGTCCTACGCGAGTCCTCGGGCACATCAAAACTTTGTCATATCAACTAACGCGACGTTACAACAGGTCCTCACTATAGGCTTTACCAACAGTGTCGGCTCAGCCGTCACCGCCGTCACCACCTACACTTACCTGTACTCCAACCCAGTCACAACGCTGTTGACACAGACCAACTCAGACGGCATCATCACTGGTCTCCCAAGCAGTGGCCCCGATGCCGAGACATCTCAGCCTGCCGTGGAAACATCGCAGCCCGCTGTTGTCACGTCCATCCCAGACGTCGCCACCATTCCAGCTGGCCTTCCAGCCGGTACTACCACCATTACGCAAGGAAACTCCTCATTCGTCATTAGCGTCGGCAAATCCACCACCGTAGTCCTCACTTCAACTTCCACAAGTGCCGACGCCTCCACCACTGGCGATTCCAACGCATCCGCCACCGGTTCCGACTCCAACCCATCTTCGACCTCTGGTTCCAGCAGTTCCAACCCGACTGAGACCCCGGGCGCTGCTTCTGGTGTCGTCCCGGCCTCGTTCGGTCTCGTTTCCATCGTTGCCCTAGTCGCTGCCCTGTTCTAAGTGGGTACGGGTATCAGCAATCGATTCTGCTACAACAGATACATGTATGGGGAGGCGACGTCTTTCTGACCGTTGCTCCTTATTCTCATCACCTAGCCAGCTGCCGAAGGATTCACAGTTAAGCTTACCTCGATGGCTTGGCTCTAAAACTATATAGCTTAGCGTCATTACCTTAATAATACATTGCCTAAAATAAGTAGAGGCTGCAATAGTTACTATAGTGCCACGCGTTGACAGGCTAACCATGGGGCGAATGTGGTATAGGCGACTCCAATTTCGGATCCAAGACCTCGAGCCCTGGAGGCTTCTATACCAACACTTCAACGTTTGTATGTAATATCACCCTTGCTTCCAACGAAGTGCTTGTTATAGGCATGGTATTCACTTGACTTAAAGTTGAGTTCTAGGACTTTCATTGGACGCTGATACGAACTGGTTTACATGGTATCATGGAGCTTGAAGGTCGACAGTTGATCGTTGTGGTACTCAGTGATAAAGGATCGCGCTGTACATTTTCGTATAGAATGGCATGGGTGAGAGAGTCCATGAGAAGTCGCCTCTCGACAACTTGCGTTGTTTCATATTACGTAGGTGAAAGTTTAAATTTATAAGAAAAAAAAGAATATTACAGTAACTTAGACAGCCTGAAGATTATATTATATCTGATTATCTTAAAGCACGTAAAGAAAGAGAGACAAGAGAGGTGAAAAGGGGGCGATGAGAGAGAGAGAAGCTTGAAATCAAGTAATGTTGTGGCATGAACACTTATTAAATATATGCTCTTTGATCCTAGTCTGCTCACGTATGTATTACTACTGTCACAACTTTGCTCTTAAAATTTTTGAAGAAAAAAAAAACAGTCATTATACAGCTATTGAATTACCGAGTTTTCGGGTCAAGGATCGAATTGCGTATTGACCACTGTGACTACTGTACCCGGATTTGTGACTGTAAGAATATTGTCAGGGTCCAGCCCTCCATTAACATTCCTTACATAATTCGCCTACGATTGGACTTGAAATTGGTCGATGTGCTGTCTAGGTGCATTTATGCTGACCAGGCCGAGCATAAAGCTTAACTCCTTAACGCTCGTCGCATACACCCAGCCCTTCGCAGAACGTGGGAGGAGTCGAAAACGCAACAAGTTGCGTTTGCCGTCTACGACATTGGCGGGCAGTTCGTTGAAGCGGGGGTTCGTCAACACATGCGCACCGGGACCCCGTGTAATTCTGCATTAGGAAATGTGACTCGTTAGTTGAGGTATGGTCAGCAGGCGCGCCCAGGTCAATCTGAACGTCGAATTCGACGAGACAATACTGGCTGACCTCGTCTTGTTGGAGGACGATAGAGAACATTAAATCTTGAGGGAGGTTATATTGGTCTAGCTTGATGATGTCCTCCCAGTGACCAACAATATTGCTTGAGATGCTGATGTGATACCGGGGTGTTCCAGCTAAGCCGCTTTCTAGAATTGAGTCGGATAGGGGCGATGAAGAAAGCACGGGAAGAGAGCGGACATTCGGTGCAAGAAACCTGGAGAGTTCCGTGGGGCTAGCAGCGTAGGTTTCAAGACGCTTGAAGGGTGCACTATAATCTTCGTCATTGTCTGTATGCTTCAAAGGCGTATCACCAGGTCTTTGGTCTGCTTCAAACTTTCATGAGCTGAGCGGTGCCCAGCAATCCCAAAATCCGAATCTCTGGACTTCTTGACACACAGGAGGTACTAAGGACAGTGTATTAAAGTAACCCGCACAGTGGATGCCCCGTACCAAGGCTCCATTTCTTCCACAACATCAATATACCACCCTTGCTACAACAGTGGCCGAAGGTACTTAAAGTGTGTTGGAAAGTTCTAGCAGTGAGGTATGTACCGTAGCCAGATGGGTGCCACCTGCAAGTGGTTTAATGACAGCCTATTTAGCGTTGCTCTGGAAGAGAGAGCAAGACGCGCTCTTACAGAATAATTGACTGGCTCACTTATTTCTAAACGGTTATGAGCCCCGCATTAGATCTCATTCCTAATCCCTCCCGAGCGTCTAGCTCCACAAGGCGCTGCGATGCCTCGGCCCATTCATCATATAAGCAGCCTTCTCGCCAAGACCACACATAGCTTGCGACAGGAGCAATAGAAAGATGTTCCTGCTGAGAGTTCCCAGACGTTGGTTACCACAACGAAAAATTGCTTCGTATTACGAAGACCTTCGTGCAACAATAGACGTCATATCTCACCCCCGTGAGTGCGTCGTAGGTCTCATACTGTCTGGGCCGGAACCCTGGGGTCATGTGACACTCCAGTGTTGGCGGTCCGCTTCTTGTCATCTTGTCCCGTCCACTCCTTGATTAATTTCAAGATAGCTTGAAATCCTGTTTCTTCCCGGCTACTAAATGCGGTCATTTCTAGATATGGCTTACGGATCATGACCGGCGTAGCGTTAGGCACGGTACTCCATTGAGGGAAGATGGTCTGGCGAGTAAAGCTAGATTGCTACCACTCGCATGAAGAAGTCGGGTGAAGTGGTCATCTATGATAACTCGAATACTTACCAGCCTATTCTCAGACCTCGACGAGGACGACATTGGGAAGCAGGATACCATTCGATTATTCCACCCTCCTTCCTCTATCATGACGAAGAACTCCCTTTGCATTTCCGCGATAAACTTGAAATTATTATTCAGGTGCGTCGTATCTTGGGATGGATTCCTGGTGAGCATCGACCTTCGCCTGAAGCCTCTGAACATTGCGATGCTGGCCCTCTCATCTGTTGAGCTCTCCCCTGGTTGCACGGTTGTTTGGATAACGATATGAGCCCACTGCCTCAGTCCAGTCAGAAAGTGTGGTGTTCCAAACAACACCAGCCCTTTGATGATATTAGAGTTCTTGATAAGTATAATGAACTGATACAACTGTCAATATCACTAGCGATAGCTAGAAAGAGGAGTAAAGCGAATGAAAATAGATAGACGGGACGTATCGAACATTGGCACACATACCTACTCGCACAAAAGACCACCATACCCATAGCCGACTAATATAACTACCGGTGCCTTCCTGTTATAGCTTTGGGGATGTTCGACTACGTCTTTCAAGTACTTAGACCGTTCCAAGAAGACTTCCTTGGATATATTCTTCTCTAGAGCTGTGATAGCGTTCGTTCGGGTTGTGGGGGTGGTGACGACAGCATCATTAGGGTAGGTGAACTTGAAGACATCGACGCCCGGTATTTCTTTCCGCCAGATAAATGGTTCTTTTCCCCAGGCATCGTGTTCGTTTGGGATTCTGGAGATGTTTCCGACGAGGATAATACTATGTTGTACTTAGCAATAGAAGATATTAAGGGATTCCCCATCCCTCATGATGGGTAAAAACAAGATAAGATATCTGCTCCGTAGCTTGGATGTTATACAATTCTATATGATAGAATAAGGCAGACGTACTCTGCAATGGGTTTGCGTTGTTCGTCAACACTGAAAGGCTGTAGGTATGAGGAGTTCGAGCTCGCACTCGGCTGTCCCGGTGGCTCGGGTGACATTATGTCTGATTGATTACACTGTAGAAACGTGAATCTAAAAGAGTGATGTACGAGATTATCCTTGATGAAATAGCGCGATAATCTGGGACAAAATATAAGGGTTTAATGTGATCTTAAAGCGGTGATAAGTAAGAAAGTACACTGATGGGGATCAAAATATGAAAAGCCTGATACGGACCCCACGGGCACAGATGGACGACTTCGCCATTCTATGCGATGCACAAGGGTTACAAGGAGCCACTGTAGCTTATACTAACACCTCTATAGTACCGTATAGACTCAACAAAACTTGACAGCGCGCCGTTAGAGATTTTTCTTAGCTGCAGGACTAAAATAAAAGCTATTCCCAATATAATAAACGCTTTTTTTAGTGTGTAATAATAGGTTAGCCATTAATTTAATAAATAAATTAAAGGGTTAAAAAGGCTAATTATTATTTTTTTAAATAAGCTTTTATTTTTACTTTTTTTTTTATTGTTTTAATATTAATAAAAGCAAAAAAACTTATAAATATTTATAAAAATAGCTTTAAATTAATTAATTTATATTTAAAACTATATTTTTTAATAATTTTTTATTTATTATTTATAAATTTTTTAAATGTTATTTAAATTATATAATTAATATAAAAAAATAAATAAATTTAGTTTAAAATATATAATTAAAAGCAAATAATTTAATATAAATATATTTTATAAGTTTAAAATTATTAAAATATTAATAAAAGCTATTTAATATAATTAATATATTTTTTTTATTAAAGTTATATTAATAAATAAAAGTTTATAATATTAAAATATTATAATTATTTATTAAAGCTTTTTATTATAATGAAAAATAAAAAAATATTTTAAAATATATTTAATAATTAAAAAAAAAAGTTTGCAGTTAATATTAAATAAAACGCTTAATTTAAAAAGCAAAAATTATTATTATAGCTTTAATATTTAATTATTTTAAAATAGCTGTTTTTAATAAATTTTATTTACGCTAATTTTAATAGCTAATTTATAAGCAGCTTTATTAAAAGCTATTTACTTGTTATAATAATTTTTAAAGCTGTTAATATATTTATAATAATAGCAAAAGCAAAAAAAAAATAAAATAAAAAAATAAAAGTTAATAAAATTAAAAAAAACAACAATAAATAATAATAATAAAAAAGTTAAAAAATGTAAAATAAATAAAATAAATAAAAAAATATAAAATAAATAAATTAAGCTAAGTTTTAAGCAATAATATAAACGTTATATAATTAAAGTTATTTAATTTATATTTAAATATATTTTATAATTATTTTAATTTTTAAATGTTTTTATATTAATATAATGAAATTATATAATAATTTAAATAATAAAAACTTTTGCAAATATAATTATTTTAAATTAATATAAATAATAAATATAAAAAAAATAATATAAAACTTTATATTATTAAATTATAAAATATTATAAATTATAACTTTAAAATGTTTATATAAATTAATAATAATTTTTATATATATAATTATATTAATATATATAAATATAATTATTTTAAATTAAAGTAAAATAATAATTATAAAAAAGCTTGTTTAAAACTTTTATTATTAATTTATAAAATTAAATAAAATATAATTTTAAAATGCATATATAAATTACTAGTAATTTATATATATATAATTATATTAATATATGTAAATATTTTAATTTATTTAATAATTGTTTTTATAATATTAAATTATGAAATTAACTTTTATTTTTATTTTTTTTAATTATTTTTGTTATTATTTTTAAAATGTTTTATTAAATTTATTTTATTACTAATTATTTATAATTTATAAAAAACACATTTTATTTTTAATGTTTTATTTAAAAATTAATAATAATTATTTTAAAATATTTTAAAAGTTTTTATAATTGCTATTAGTTTAATTTTTTTTATTTGCAATAGCTTTTAAAATATTAACGTTAATTTATTTTTTAAATATATAATATTATTTATTTAATTATAATAACTTTAAATTAATGCTTTTAATATTAATTAAATTATTATTAAAGTTATTTAAATAAATAAAAATGTTTATTTTAATAAATAACTTTATAATTATATTATATTTTTAAAGTTTTTACTTTTAAAAAAATATTAAAAACATTAATTAAATTAAGGTTATAAATTAATATATATATAAAATGTTAACTTAATTATTATAAACTATTTAAATTATTTTTTTTTAAGTTATTAATTTTTTTATTTTATTTTATATTTAATTTAACTTTTTTTTATAAATATATTTAGCTTATTTATTTAAATTATAATAATTTTAATAATTCTTTTAAGCTATTTATATTATTAATTTTTTTATTTATTATAATTTTATTTAATATTAAAATTTTTTAAACTTTATAAAAGTTAATGTTTAATTTTTTTAATAATAAATTAAATTAGCTAAATAAATAAAAGCTTTAAAAAAATTAATTAAAATATAAAAAAATAAAATGTTAATAAAATAGCAATAAAAATATTATAATTTTAACTTAAGTTTAAATTATAATTTATTAAATTTTTTACTTTATAATTTAATATTTAATAATAAAATAAATAATTATTTAACTTTTAACAAGCTTTTAAAAATGTATTAAAAATATTATAAAAGCTTTTATTAAATTAATTTTGCAATTTTAAAAATAAATAATTAATATAAACTTTTTTAAAATTATAAAATTTAATAATTTAAAGTTAAAAACTTTAAAAAAGCTATTTAAATTTATAAAAATTAACTTTTATTTATTTAATAAACTTTTATTATTATTAAAAACGTTAATTATTAAAATGCTTATATTATAAAATAGCTAAAGTTTGCAAAATAAAAAAAAAATTAATATTTTAAAAATTTTAATAATTATTTTTAATTTTTAAAAAATTAAAATATATAAAAAATACTTATAGCAAGTATATAATTTTATTATGCAAAGTTAATAAATTTTTTATATATTATATTTAAAACTTAAATAATATTTTTGCTTAAAATTTATAAAAATATAATTTAATTAATTATTTAATTTTATAATGTATTTTTTACTTAAGCTAAATATTTAATTAAACTAGTTATTTTTTTTTTAAATTATATATATATATATATAAATCTTTTATTTTTTTATTATAAAAAAAGTAATATATAGCTTATATTTTAAGTTTTTAAACGTATTTTTAAGTTATTTATATAATATATTGCTTAAATTTATAATGTTTTTTGCGTAATATTTATTAATTATATAAATAATTTTTAATTTGCAACTAAAATACTATATTTAATAGCTTAATTAATTAAAAATAAAAAAAAATTATTATATTATATATTTTTAATTTTAATATATAATTTTTTTTTATATATTTATATTAAAAATATAACAAATTAATTAATGAAATTATAAAATTAAAAATTTATTAAAAAAAAATAAAACTTTAAATTTTATATAAAAAATTTTAAAATTTTAAATATATTTTAATTAAAAAATTAATTATTAATAAATATTAAATAAAAATTTAATTAAATATTATATATAATTTATTTTATATAAAAAATAATAAATAAAAATAAAATTTAAAAAAAATCTTTATAACTTTAATAAAATTAAATTTATAATAAGTAAAATTAACGCATTTTTTACTTAAGCTGGACATTTAATTAAGTTGGCCACTTACGTGATATATATAGCACCGGTAATTTTATATAAAGTACTACTTACCTCCCTTTTTAATAACTTGACGAAAAATGGGCCTATAGACTAATAATTAGTATATTTGAAATCTTTCTTTAAAGAGGAATCCAATGGTAATTTTTATTATTTTATAACCATTTTATTTAAGCGTGCACTTATAAAACTTTATTTTACAAGGATTATTTTAGCGTATTTTTTATACAGCCTTAAATAAAATAGCTATAAAATAATGAGATATACCATTGGATTCCTCCTTAAATAAGGATTCCAAATATACCAATTATTATTCTATAGGCCCACTTTTCGTCAAGTTATTAAAAAGAGGGGTAAGTAGTACCCTATATAAAATTACCGGTGCTATACATATCACGTGGGTGGCCAGCTTAATTAGGTGTCCAGCTTAAGTAAAAAATGTGTTATATTTAAAATAATTATAATTTTATTTAAACATAAAAAAAAACTATATGCAATTAAATAAAGCAATATAAAATAAGTTATAATTATTTAAATAATTTTATTATATAGCTAAATTATTTTATTTTATATTATTTTAATAAAAAAAAACTATTTTATACTTTAATTTAAAAATAATAATATATTAAATAATTAAAAAAATATAATTATAAAAAATAATTAAATAATAAATAAATAAAATATAAATTAAATTAAATATTTTAATTAATATATAAAACTTTATATAAAAAGTTATTATTGCTTTTTTTTTTAATAGTTATAAAAGTTATTATTTATATAAATTTAAATTATATTGCAAAAAAAACAATATTATTACTTTTTATATGCTTTTTTATTTTTTTTATTATTTTTAACTATTTAATTTTTTAAAATAATTATATAATAAATAAATTAACTTTTATATATATATATATATTATTTATATTAAAAAAAAGATTTTTGAATTATATTTTTTTATATGTTTAATAAAGTAATAATTTTAAATAATATATAAAAAAAGTTTAAAAAAATAAATTTAATATTATATAATTTAAAATATATTATTAATTAATTAAATTAAAATTTTATATAATTTTAATTTTAAATAATTTAATAAAAGCTAATTTTTTTTTTAAATATATAAAACAAAAAATTATATATTATTAAAATAACTTTTTTATATTTATTATTAAAAATTTAAGCTAAATTATATATAAAATTACATTATTAAAAAAAAAATTAAAAGTTTTTATAAAGCAAATTATATATTTAATAAATATTATTATATAAAATAAATTAAATTATAAAATATAAAATTTTATATTGTTAAAAATGCTAAAAATAAAATAAAAATATAAAATATTGCTAAAAAAAATTATATTATATATAATAATAATTATTGTATAAAAAAAATTTACATTAAATATTATAAGCTTTATAACAAGCTTAGCTATAATGTATAAATATATAAAAATATTATAAAAACATTTAATAAATTAAATTTTAATTAATTTAATTAAATTATATAAATAATTATTAAAATATTTTTAAATATATATATAAAGTTTTATTTAAATAATTATAATAAATGCGCGTAAAAATTAAAGTAAAATAATAAAAATGTAAACTAATGGAAAAAAATAAACTATAAGCTATTTTTAAAAATATTTAAATACTTAATTATAAAAAACTTATAACACTATAGCTAAATGCCGTTAAATGTTATAAATATTAAGGTAATTAAATTATAGCTAAATTATAAATATTATAACTACGTTAACAATATTATTTTTATAAAGTTATATTAAATGCCGTTAATATATAAAAGCTTTGCTGCTTTTAATAACAATAATTATTATATATATAAAGTAATTATATATTTTTTTTAATTATTTACGACTTTTTTTAAGCTTTTTAATTTTAATTTTGCTTTTTTTTTTTTTTTTTTTTTTTTTTAAAAATTACTTTTATTTTAAGCTTATATTTTTTTTTAATATTTTATTATTAATTTTTTATTATAACATAGCTTTTATTTTAATTTTTATTTATTATATTAATATTTTTATTTTTTTTATTTAATTAAATAATTAAATTAATGTTTAAAAATAATTTTAATTTTTTATAGTTTTTTATTTTTTATATTAAAATTATTTTATTTAGCTTTAATAAATTTTAAAAATAAAGAAAACATTTAAAAAAATTGTTATTTTTAAAAGTTAATCGCAAATATTTAATAAAAGTAATAAAATAAATATTATAATTATTAAAAAAGTTTAGCTTATATATTAAATTATTAATTTTTTATTTAATTTTTTATAATTTTAATTATTGTTAAAAGTATTTGCGTAAAAAATGTTTAAAAAAATAATATTTTTTATAAAATTAAATATATATTTTATTATTATTAATAAATTTAATAAATTAATATTTACTATTATATTTTTATTTTATAATAATATAACGTACTTAATAAGCATGCCGATCACTAAAACGAACCAGTGCAAGTAATACTATAATAATTTAACTACAACGCTTTAAAGTGCTATTATCTACTAATAATTATTTTTTTCAGACGTATTTACGTTGATTTTACAGGTGCGCGTATTATAACCGGTATTACCATATCGTTTACAGCGCCGTTGCTTCGCTAAGGCCCCTTTGACAACAATACAACTTTTATTTTCTTTTTTTTTTTCCTGCTTATAAACCTCTTTCTAGGACACAAGTTTTTGTTTTTTTTGTAAAGTAAGTGACCTTTTTTAATAAACACATGTTTTTTTAGCTTTGCAGCGCTTGCTTAAAGTCTGATTTGCCTTATAAAGGTCCCGGACTTTTGCTTAAAGTAAGGCAACCTAGTGCATTAACCCTTTTGCCTCCTTTATTAACTAGTCGATTGATTAATAAATTAACGTTAGAAAACTATTTTAATAACAGGCGATTTAATTTTTAATATATTTAGTTTGCGATATAGCTTTAATTGGGTTATTAAATGTTTTGAAAACCCATGGCATAGGTAGCTTAAGGATTGACTTCGGAGGCGTTAACGTCTATAACTTTACATTTATTTTTGAAAGTACAAAATCTGGACTAAAAGGCATAAGGCTAGTCTTTCGGAAGCTGCTCTGGATATTTTCAAAAATAAAAACTTTTAAAAAAGCAGCATAAAAGGCGGGAAAAAAGTCAACCTTGGTAATATAGGTAATATGCTTATGTATTATATCTTTGATTTGCCGGCCGTACGCTTGCTTTAATAAGCCAAAACAACTAATATTAAAAGGCTAAAGAAAGTAAGATAAATGAAAAGGCATACACAAGGTAATAATTTTATTATTTTTGCAATAAAGCTTAAATTTGGTTAAGTAATAGTTTTTATAGCTATTAAAGATAAAAAAACGATAAATTTTAACTGAACGGCTTTTAATATGTTTATTAAAGTGTTAAATTTATTTGTGGCCTCGCTTATTTATTGTCCAACCATTATTACTAACAGCAATACGCTAATTCTTTGGTAATTGGCTGTTTTTGTACCAAAAAAATAGGTAATATTTGCTAGCAACGACAATAAACGGCGGGACTGCTTACCCTCGAGAATTAACGCCTTGGATTACTGTAACCTATTCCCAATTACTTTACTGAACTATTTTAGGCTTTTTACGCTTTTCGGCGCTTGTAACTACTATTGCTGTTGAAATAACGCTTATTATAAAGCTTGTTTTGTTAAAGTTGTAAATATCCGCTTTATCGATACTGTATTTAGCGATTATATTTTGTACAAGTTGAAACTATGCGTTTAACGCGTCCGGATTTTTGCATTAGGCTTTCTAGTAATCGTATTTACGGTTAAAACGCATTTAAAGCTTTGGTTGTTGCTTTACAAAGTTGGAAGCCTATCGCTTGCCGACAAGCGGCGTATCGCAGTTGCAGAGTAATCGATTAGCTATATCTTTTACACCAGCTAACCTAAAAAAAAATACACAAGCATTTAAGTCCAATATATACTGGACTATAGTTAATTTCTTTAAGTTTGTAAGTTTTTAAAATTTAGGAATAAAATCGCTTTAAAATATATAGCTATAAATTCGATTATATAATGTTGTATAAAGTATAGCATAAATTCGGTAAGCAGCGCAAATGCTAAACTTAAGGTCTTTTTTAATAGCTTGAATAACTAAAAATAATTGGCTTTCGTTTTAAATTAATGCCATAATAAATAATAAAAAAATTTTATTATAAAGTTAAAGGTATGTTTGGACACGTTTTAATGATCGGCATGCTTGTTTAATCGGCATGCTTATTAAGTACGTTAATTAAAGTTTATAGCTAAATATACGTTTTAATAAAAGTATTTGCATAAAAATTTAATATTAATAAATGTTTTTATTACGTTAAATAAATAAAATTTAAACAATTGTTTATATAATATAAATTATATATTTTTAATATATATTACATTTAAATTTTATTATTAAAATAATATAATATTAATTTATATAGCTTTTAATTTAGCAAAATAATAATATTTTAATGTTATTTTTATTATTTAATTTTTATATTTAAAAAAACTATTAGCTTAAAAATAATAAGCTATTATTATTATTAACTTTATTTTAAATATTTTTTATATATTTTTTTAAACTTTTAATATAAATTTATAATTATAATTTAAAATAATACTTTTAAAAATATTTTAATTATTTATTAATAATTATTTTATTAACGTTATTTTTTATTTTTTAGCGGTATAACAATTATTATTAAAAATAAATAAAATATATTTAATAATATAATTATAATAATTTATATATAGTTTTTTATTTAATTGTTAAAATATTTTTTTTAATTTAATTAATAATAAAGCTATAATAAAATTAATTATTATAATTTATATTAATAAATAATTTTTAAATTATATTAATTATATATTATTAATTAAAAGTTATTTATTTATTTAATATATTTTTTAATTATTTATGTTTTATTAATTATTATATAAAGTTTTAATGCTTAAAGCATTTTTTTTATTTTAAAATAATATTTTTTATTATAAATTTGCTTAAAAACTATTTTAATTATGCTATATAATATATATAAGCGTTAAATTCTTTTATATATATTATATATTAATTTATTAACAATAAAATTAAATAAATAATTAGCTTTAAAAAAAACTTTAATGTTTTTATTATTAAACTTGTAAATATTTTTTAATTTGTTAAAAATCTTAGCATATTTATTATTTAACTTATATATTTGCTTAAAGTTTTTAAACATTATTTTTTTATTATTATTTTAAATATTATAATATATAATATTATGTTTATTTTATTTGAAATTATGTTTATTATAGCTTTTTTATTAATTTTTTTAATTTATTATTATTATTTATAATATTAATTATAATTTAAAAATAACTTAAAACATTTAACATATAATTAAGCTTGTTTAATAAATAATATATTTATAATTTATATTATAATAAATAAATAAAAAAATTAATTAAATGTTTATTTATTTTATTAATGCTTATAATTTTTAATATAATTTAATTAATAACGTGTTTTATTATTAAGTGATAAATATCATTAAGTGATAAAAGTTTTAAATATTATTTAAGTCGCAATGTAAAAAAAACAATTATAACGCAATTAAATTACTTTAAATTAATCGAAATTCTTTTTATTAAATATATTTATATCTACTGTACAAGTGCGCGCATTATAACCGGTGTTGCCGCATATGCCACAATGGCGCGCGCGCGTAGATGCCCTTACCTAACGACCATTTCCTTTACTATTTTTTTAATTTACTTAACTACCACTTTTTTTAAAAACCTGGAGATTTGTTCCCTTAAATCGAGTAAGTACTCCTTTAGTTTATAATTGCTTATTTTTTATTTTTTAACGTTTATTAAAAATATAGTTGGCTTTTTAAAGCTTAGCTACTTTATTTAGTATTAACGTTTGCTTATGTAATAAATAATATATAGCTTTTAATAATAAGTTTACAGCGTTAATAAATTTGCTAAATAAGCTACTTTAATGCTTAGCAATTTAAGTTTTTAAATAAATAGTTTGCAAAACGGCTTTTTTAATAATAGTAAGAGTTTTTAAAACCTAAATAATAAGGGGTAACTTAAGCTTTAACAACGGTGTAAAAAAAATTAGCGTAATATTAAGCTTTAAAATAATAACTTCCGGGTTAAATGAGTGTTACGAACCAACACACGAGGAGGCCAACGAGTTGGCCTAGGTGACCTAAAGGGCCTAATGAGAGGTATAGACTGGACCAGGAGACAAGCCACAGTTCCGGACATGGTTACGTGACACGCAGCTCTGTGGAGCTACAAGAGCGACTGCTCTAGGAGATCTGTAGAGCAGATAAAGCAGACGGGAATTAAGAAAAAAAAAACGGTTTATATAATAACAAGACGTTCCCTTTGTAATTAGTATAGTTCTTACTTCACAATTTAATTTAAGCATATAGCGACTTTTTAAAATAGCTGTGTGAGAGTAATCTTTTAACAACTATTTAGTTACAACCCGACTGTATATGTTTGCACCCTAAGCACGATTTAATACGTAAAGCTTCGAGTATTAACGCCTTTACAGACTAACGGTTTATTACATTTTAAATTGTTAAACTTACTTAGTGTTTAAGAAATAACTGTATACGGTTACGATGTTTTCGCAGCAGCCTAAATTAACACCCGCGATAATGCAAAGCTTTTTAACGCATTTACAAAACAAAATCAAATAGTTAAAACAGTAAAATCAACAGCTAGAAGCATAGGTTATAAACTCACTTAAACTTAAGCTTTTTAAGCTAGTTAAGCCAACTAAGTTTAATGGCGACTAAAAACAACTAAAGGGATTTTTAACCCAAGTAAAGGCTTATTTACGACATTACGACAATAGTTTCTTATCGGACGGAGACAAAGTAATAACAGCTGCAAAATTCCTCACTAGCAACGCATTAAAATGGTTTCAACCTATAATAAACGATTACATAGAAAACAACGACATTGACGACACCAAGAAAAAAACCAAGGCAACGTTCAAATCTTATAGCGGATTTAAAACAGCGTTAACCAATATATATGAAAATCCAAAGGAAAAAAGACAAGCAGAAAAAAAGCTGCTTTCGATGTTTCAAACGGGAGCCGCATATAAGTATGCAATAAAATTCCGAAAAACAGCAGCTAAAACAACGTGGATTAATAGTAACGCCTTAATAACAGCTTTTTACCAAAGGTTAAAAAACGAAGTGAAAGACAAGTTGTACAAAGACGAGCGACCAGTCGATCTCGAAACCTATATCGCTAATGTAATAAAGATCGACAACCGGTTGTACAAACGACGTCTACAAAAACAACAACAAACTCGACAAATACCCAACTTAAAAAAAAAACAAACCACAAAGTTAACAGCATTAGGTACCCATGCGAAACCTATAAAACTTAATACAACAAAAAAAAGGCAAGACTTAAGCAAGGTTAAGTGTTATAATTGTAATCAGAAAGGACACTACGCCCGGGCTTGCGATAAGCCTAAAAAAAAACGACAGCTTAGAGAAACAAGGCAAGCTTTATCCATAACAATTGCGATATTAAAAATTAGCGACTAATAAAGTCGACTATAACAGCAACACGTAAAAGGGGTGCCACATTGCAACATGTATAAAAAAAAAAAACAAGTGTGTTTAAAACACCTTTTTATAAAACAATCAAAACAAGCAAAACAAAACGGATATATTTGCGATTTTATTAATTGCTAATTATATAACATGAATATTAATAATAAAACCAAGCAAAACATAGCTACTTGGGAAAATTCTACTCAAACCAATAACAATGAAAATAATTGGGAAAATATTAAACCAAAAAAAAATTCTGCATAAAATAAGGTTAAAAACCTAACATATAAATATCAAAGATGGCCTGAAAAGAAATCTTGCCTAAAAGGACATGCATGCAGCTATACCAAGTGCGACCACTAATTCAAATGAAAATAGTTAGAAAACTCTGTAGCAAAATTTATTCAACGAGAAAAATGCTTAGGCAAAACATCAAACGCACAAAAATCTCAAATAAAAAAAGCCAAAACAGCAATAGTCTACACGCTAAAAGCCAAAGACAACATGAAGATATGGCCATTTTTAAACAATATATAGCAGTACAACCTAGCACTTATAATAAAAGCCGGAACAAATACCAGCAAACAACCCAGCCTAGCTATCGAGCTTATTATCAAAAGACATTATCATAGCAAAGTTATAATAAGTTAAAAACCGACAGAAATAATACCAAAAAATAAAGAATACAAATAGATTTTATGGTTGTGCTATATAATATATCTTTATATTTACCATTTGCAAAAAAAGCTATAACACATATAATTCCCAAAATAACTAAACGGAAAACCTATAATGCAACCCTTATATAAAGCAAATAAAAAAAAGGTAACACTAATGTACTAAAACCCACGAGGATTTGCAATATTTAACAAAGACCTACAGTAGCTAATAAAATGCCTACAATAAATCCTACGACTAAAAAATTACACTAACAACAGATATAAAATCCATGCTTAATAAAAAGCGACAAAGTTGCGCAAAATAATAAAACAAACATAACAAATCAATTAAAACCAACTAACGTTTAAAAAAAAAAAGCTTAAAAAAGCAACAAGTAAACCAACCGTAGTAGCAATAAAACAAATAAACTTTAGCAAAAAATCCTTTAAAAATATAATAAACCTTTATAAACATAAAAAACCTAACATAATTTAAAATGCAGGAAATAAAAAGATAAAATACTATTTAAACGGAAATATAGTAGTATGCTTTAAAAAGTCTTGGGCAGCTATTAACGCAACTAAATAACTCGACGATATGTTAACACGGGCAATAACTAGCCAAAATTAATTAAAAAATAACAACGGGCAGTTATAACAAATCAACAACTATTTCTAAAAAAACCCAAAAGGCTTTATGCCACAACAGCTAAAAAAAGCAAACATATTAAAATCGATTTAGTATATTAAAAACATAAACTATAAGCGCTTATAAATACAAAAGCTTAAGCAAGCTTTATTTTTTTATAAGTTATTAAACAATTAAATATATTAACGAAGCTTAAAAACAATTTTTACTTACTTTTAACCGTTGATAAAAGTCCCATTGCATACAAAAACAAAATAGTTTTAAAAAAAACTGCAAAACTTTTTTTTAACATTTTTGGACACGAAAAACAACTAGTGCTTAACATTACAAAAACATTTAAACATAATGTTATATTAAAAATACCTTGGTTGCAGAAAAGCAATCCCAAAATAAACTAAAAAACTAGCTAACTTTAATAAAATATACTAAAAAGAAAATTAGCTAATAAAAAACTTAAAACACAGGTATTAAGCAATTTTATTAAACTACTATTGCAAATTTGCATAATAATCAAAAAGTCCAAGCTTATACTCAACAACGAAATATCAATAAAATACCGAGACTATGGCGATATATTTAGCAAAACACACGATAAATTACCAAAGCATAGTTTTTAAAACCATAAAATTCCGCTTAAGGAAAAAGCCAAATTACAATTATTTTTATTATATCATATAAATAAGGAACAACTAAAAAAGTTACGAGAATTTTTCAAAAAAAATCTAAAAAAGGAATTTATCTAATTTTTAAAATTATTAGCAGGATTACTAGTACTATAGGTACTACGCAAGACTAGAAAAAACAAAAAGCAACGTTAAAGATTAGTAGTGAACTATTAAAACATAAACTTTAAAACAATTAAATTTGTAAAACTAATACCTAAAATTAACGATTTACAAGACAAATTAGTGCACGCAAAATGGTTTATGGCGTTTAACTTACCAAACGCATACAATTAAACGAGAGTAGCATTAGGTGATAAGTGAAAAACGGCATTTTGCACACGTTATAAATTATATAAATCCTTAGTTATGCCTTTTAAACTTACTAATGCTCCAGCAACATTTTAGGCGCAAATAACGCACGCTTTACGCAAATTTATCGACATATTTGTAATAATATATTTTAATAACATTTTGATATATTTAGAGAACTTTAAAAAGCATCGAAAGCACGTTAAAAAAGTACTAAATGCGCTACAAATCGCTAAGTTAAAGGTGAACCTTAAGAAAAGCGAATTTCATACACCGAAGATTGATTTTTTTAGTTTTACGATAACTTTAAAAAAGATAAAAATCCAAGAGTTTAAAATTTTAGCAGTAAAAAATTAGCCGGTGCCTAAATTGGTGAGCGACGTAAAGGCGTTTGTGGGATTTACAAACTACGTCTAAAGCCTTATTAAATGGTTTAATGGACACGCCGGACCTTTTTTAAACCTAATAAAAAAAAACAATCCCTTTAAGTGGGAAAAGGAAAAACGTAAATCTTTTGAGAAAATTAAGGCCCTTATATTAAAAAAGCCTGTTTAAAAGCTTTTTAATTTAAATAAGAAATTTAAAGTAATAGTTAATGCTAACAAAAGAGCTATAGGCAAACAACTAGGTTAACGAGATAAGAATGGAAAATTGCATCTAGTGGCATATTTTTTAAAAAGATTTTTAAAACCAGCAAAACAATACACGCTACTAAATAAAAAGCTTATAGCTATTGTCCAAGCATTTAAAAAATAGGAATATTATTTTTATAAACCCAAAACACCAGTTAAAGTTTACACCGATTATAAAAACTTAACTACGTTTATAACAACTAAAGTATTAAACAAACAACAAATTAAATGGGCAAAATTTTTATCTTAGTTTAACTTTATTATTTTTTACATTAAAAGAAAAGAAAATGTAATAGCAAACATTTTAAGTCGACAAAGCGACCATGAAAAATCGAAAACAAAAAGCCAAATATTGTTAAAAAAAACCCAACAAAAAATTACACTTGCAGCTATAACTTCATTTAATCACGATAAATAAATTAAACAATTGTAAAAAAACCATGGAATAGTTTTATAGGCACTACTATTATCAACGGATATACTACTAACCTTCGAGCAAAGCAAAGACAAAGATAAAAGGGTATATTTAAATTTTAAACGACGATTTACGATTAAGGAACTAATAAAGGCAATGCACGAGCATCCACTAGCAAGACATTAGAAAGTATACAAAACACTGTCCCAGATACAAAAAAACTATAAATGCAAAGGACTTAAAGGCATAGTAAAAAAAATAGTTTAAAAATGTGTCCTATGCAAAAAAAGCAAGGCACCACGGCACAAACCATATAAATTGCTACGACCAAAGCAAATACCAAACAGGGCTTGGAAATCTATTGCATTTAACTTTATCGTTAAACTACCCAAGTTAAAAAAACCAATGACCGGAGTATTATACAATTTAATACTAGTTATTATAAAAAGACTTACGAAGTATAGGTATTTCATACCATATATAAAATCAAGTACGGCAGAAGATTTAGCTTATATAATAGTTAAACATGTTTTTAGCAAACATAGGATTTTAAAAAAAGCAGTCACAAATAAAAAAACGGTTATAGCCTTTAAGTTTTATTAATCGTTAATAAAAGCATTAGGCGTTAAACATCGATTGTTTATGGCTTATTACCTACAAACAAATAAACAAACAAAAAAACTTAATCAAACTTTAAAGCAGTATTTGCGCTGCTACCTTAACAAACAATAAAACAATTGGGTTAAGCTTTTGCTTATAGCAAAGTATGCTTACAATAGTTTTAACAATAAATTAATGGGAATGTCTCCATTTAAAGCAAACTATGGATTTGACCTAAAAGGAAACCAAACTACAATTAACGGCATTACAGCGCCTAAAGCAGAAATACAGGCGAAGGAAATCATAAGTCTACAACAAAAACTACAAAACAAGCTAATATTTTTACAAAACCGTATAAAAGCTTATAGCAATAAGCACAAGTTGTTAAAGCCAACCTTAAAAAAAAGAAACAAAGTATATCTCTTAAAGCGCAACATTAAAACCAAACAACCAAGCAATAAGCTTAACTTTAAACTAATCAAACCATTTAAAATAAAAAAAGTTATTTTAAAAACTAATTATCGACTTAAGCTACCTAAAAAAGCTAGGTTATAGCTAAAATTTCATATCTCTCTTCTTAAACCAGCACCAAAAAACGCCGAACTTTAAACACAACTAAAAGTTAAACCAGATAAAGATTTATATAAAGTCGAAAAAATACTAGATTTACGTTAAAATAAAAGTACCTACAAATATTTGGTTAAGTAAAAAAAATACTCATATGCAGAAACCACATGGGAACCTAAAAAAAACTTGAAAAATATAATAGAAATAGTTAATTAGTTTTACTGCCAGCATCCTAACCAGCCAAAGCTAAAAGGGCAGGGTCAACCGAAAAAGAGGAGTTGAGAGCACCCCAATTCACTCCGGAAAAGGCGATGGAAAAAGCCAACCGGGCTTGCTTTTCTTTCAACCAACGTTGCTTTTCCTCTAACTGCTCTTGCGCTTTTAATTTATCCATGTTTTAAAAGCCACGTTAAGCCATTTTTACACCTTTTTTACGAAGAAATTCGACTTAACGGTTAAGCCGAAGGAGACAGGCTAGCAACTTTTAAGCACAACAATTTATTTTTTAAAGCTTGTCGGAAACTTTTTGTTTACGCGTTTATAAGCGTTAATGCTTAAAGATAATATAATAAAAAGAATTTATAAAAATGTGGTTTTCATTATAAAAAAAAAGATTAGCGTTATTGTAAAATTTGCAATAATTAACACTATTTAACATTTTATAAAAAAAACCCTTATTAAAACACCGAGAACAAGGCATGACTTCGTAGCTAAAGACTTTAATTGCAGATAAAGTAGCACAACAACGTTTAGTAAAAGTAGGCGGGGTTGGTTTCGTGATACGACCTGCTATAATAAGAAAAAGCAACCTTAAAAAAAAAAAGAAAAACCTACACAAAACCACCAGGGCAAAGAAAACACGCTAATATTTATCGAGGATAATAAACCTGGGGAAAAGGGAATAATGTTACGAACCAACACACGAAGAGGCCAACGAGTTGGCCTAGGTGACCTAAAGGGCCCAATAAGGGGTACGGACTGGACCAGGAGACAAGCCACAGTTCTGGACATGGTCACGTGACACGCAGCTCTGTGGAGCTACGAGAGCGACTGCTCTAGGAGATCTGTAGAGCAGATGGAGCGCGACTGCTCTAGGAGATCTGTAAAGCAGATAGAGCAAACGGGAATTAGGAAAAAAGAAACGGTTTATATAATGACAAGACGTTCCCTTTGTAATTAGTATAGTTCTTACTTCACAATTTAATTTAAGCATATAGCGACTTCTTGGAATAGCTGTATAAAAGTAATCTCTTAACGACTACTTAGTTACGACCCGACTGTACACGTTCGCACTTTAAGCACGATTTAATACGTGAAGCTTTAAGTATTAACGCCTTTACAAACTAACGGTTTATTACAATGAGATAAAGCTAATGGCCTTAAACCTAAATGTAATGTTTATAAATATTATTGCTTAAATATAAGCTTTAAAAAACGCAGGTAAAAAATCCTTTTTTAAAACATGTGTTATACCTGTTTGTATAATATTATTGATTTTAATACTATATGTTTTTTTAACGGGCTAAAATATGCCACGTTTAAAAGCTAAAGTTTATAAAAAAAATGCGCAGGCATTATTTCGGTAAAAATACCATTTTCTTAGCAATAGTTTTTAAATTTTTCTAAATAATAGCTTTTATAATCATTAAAAATAAAAAAATATTTTATGCCCGTTAAACGCGGTTAAATATATTTATTAAAGTGTTTAATTTATTTTAAACTAAAATTATTATTAATTTAACTGTTATATAAAACCGCAATTTGCCATTTAAGTGGTAAAAGGCTATTATAATACCAAAAAGCAAAATAAGTTTTTTTTTTTAAAATAATAAAAAACAGCACCGATTAACCCTGTGAATTAATGTAATAAACCTTAGATTTGTTAAGCGTGGTATACTCGGAGCTCCTGTATGGATCGTGCTAGGTAGTATAATAGGTAGTGGTTATCGTTGTGTGGTTACTAAGTAATCAAGATTGCTCTCATGCAGCTATTCCAAGAAATCGCTATATGCTTAAATTAAATTGTAAAGTAAAAACTATACTAATTACAAAGGGAACGTTTTGTTATTAAATAGACCTTTTTTTCCTTCACTATTCCCTTGTGCTCTGTTTGCTCCGAGAGCACCTAGAGCGCTTTTGCTCCGTTAGCTCTCAGAGCATTGAGAGCGCCCTGCTCTCAATCTCCACAGAGCTGCGTATCACGTGACCATACCTGTGTTGTGGCTTGTCTCCTGGTCCAGCCCAGTGCCCCTCATTGGGTCCCTTTGGTCACCTCGGTTTTTCCAACAGGCCGTCCTGCTGTTGGTTTGTAATAATATTATAATATATTAATAAGTTTTTTTTTATTATTAAATGCGCAAATTTTTTTATTTATATAATATAATGTTTATTATAACATTTTTTTATTTAATTAATATATAATAATAAAGTTATATTTTATTATATAACTTTTTATTAAAAAAAATAAATAAAATAAAAAATATATTATTTAATTTATTTAATAATATTTTATAAAAAAACATAAATTTAATATTATTTTTTCATTTCTTTTTAATAAATTTTGTTTTATAATTTATATTTAATTAAAAAAATAGCAAAATATTAGCGTTTATTTTATTAAAAGTTTTTATAATGTTATAATATTTTTTAAATATAATTTTTATAATTTTTTATTTAAATTTTTTTTTTTTTAAAAACCTTTTTTTTACTTTAAAATAATTAATTAATTTATTAATTTAATATATAGTTATAACTTTTATTTTTTTTATTTTTATTATATATAATTATATATTTAAATATAATTATATTAATTAAATTTGTTTTTTTATATTTTATATAAATTATAAATATTAAACTTTTATTTTGTTAATATTTTTGCTTTAATTTTTTAACCTTTTTTTTTTATAAATTAATTTAAAAAATAAAAAAAAATTATTATTTAAGTTTTATTTTATTTTAATAATATTATTAATTTTTAAACTTTATTATTTATATAAAATATTTATAACTTTAAGCTTATTATTTTTTTTTATAATAATTTTTTAGTTTTTTTTTTATTTAAGTTTTATATTTAATTTTATATTTTTTTTTTACGTTTTTTTAAAAGTTTAAATATTATTATTAAATATTTGCTTAATTTATTTTAATTTTTTTATTTCGCTTATTTTTAGCAAATAATATAAAAAAAATATTATAATTTTTAAATTATTTTTGCTTAAAAATAATATTATATTATATATTTAAAATAAAAAAAATATTTATTAAAATATTTTTTTTTAAATTTTAAGTTTAATTTTTATGTTTTTATACTTATTTATTTACTTTTGCTATTATATTTTATAATAAAATAAAATAACATTTTTATTTTTTTAAATTATAAATATTTTATAATTTATTTATTAAACCAAATATTTATAATAATATAAAAGCTAGCTTTTATATTTTTAAAAAAGTTATAAATTTATAAAAAAAAATTATTATTGTTTATAATATAATAATATAAAAAAAGCTTTTTTTTAAAAAATTTATTTATTAGTTTATTTTTTTATTAATTTTTTAAAATATTTTTTTTAAGCAAAAGTTAATTTTTTTTAAAGTTATTTTTTTAATTAAATGTTTATAATATTATTATTATTATTATTATTATTATTTAAATTATTTTATTTTATTATAAAAGCATTAATATAAGCTTTTTTATTTAAAGCTTTAAAAAATAATTTTTAATAATATAGCTAATTTATTTATAATTAAAGCATTTCTTTTTAATAAATAGTTTTTTTATTTTTTTTAAAAATAGCTTAAGTTTAATATTAAATATAATAAGTTTTTTATTAATAAAATTATTATTGTTTTATTTTTTAAAGCAGTTTTTATTAATGTTTTTATTATTATTAAAATTATTAAGTTTATTAAATTATTTTTTTATTTTATAATTAATATTTTTTTTTTAATTATTAAAATAAAAGTAATAAATTATTTAAATATAAAACTTAAAAAAATTATTAAAATTAATATTTATTTTTAAATATTTTAAAATTATTTTATTAATAAAATAATTAAACCATTTATTTTTAAATTTTTTTTTATTTAGTTTTATTAAAATAAATTTTATTAATTAATTAAATAAATTTATTTTTAAATTTAAAAAACTTTTGTTTATATATAAACTTTTATATTTTATTTTAATTTTTTTTAAAGCGTTAATATTATAATAATTATTTTATTAATAAGCTAATAATTTTATAAAGTTTTTAATTTTATTAAAGTAAATATTAATTAAATATAATTGCAAATTCTTTGCTATTAAACCATTAAATTTAATTTTAATTTTTTATATTTTAATAACGTTAATAATAAATTAATTAACGTTAATTTATAAATAATTTAATATATTATAATATTAAACTTTAAACATTATATTATTTTTAATTAAGCTATTAAAAAAATGGCTATTTAAACTTTAATAAATTTATAAAAATTATTTTTAATATAAATTAAAAATTTAAAAATGTTTTATTATTAAAATAGCAAATTATTAATTTATTAATTAATTTTATGAATTTATTTTTAAAAGGTATTATATTTATTAATTATAATTTAAAGTTTAATAAATAGTTTATTAATAATTTATTAATAGTTTTTGTTTTTATTTTTATTTTTAGTTTTAAAATTTTTGCTTTAATTAAAAAACCAAGGTTTTTGCTTTTATTTAAATTTGTTTTTTTTAAAGCTATAATTATATTTTAATATTTTTTAATATTTTTAACATTTATTGCTATAAAATAAATATTTTATTTAATTAAGCTAATTATTTTAGCTTTAATTTTTTTAAAAAGTTTATATAAATTTTTAATATATTATATATTAATAATTATTATAATATTATATAATTTAAATTTATGCTAAAACTTTATTAAATAATAGTTTATTATATTTTTAAAAGTGTTAATATTTATTAAGCCGTTAAAATTAAGCATTTAATTTTTTAGTTTATTAATAATAAAAAAAAATAAAAAAACAGGTTGGTTTTTTTTTTAAATAAGCAGCAAAAATCCTTTTAATTAACGTAATAATTTTGCGATTAAAATTATTTTTATTATAATAATATTAATTTTTTATAAATGCAAAGTTAATAATTATTTAATAAAATTTATGTTTATTTATAATAATTTGTGGTTTTTTTTTTAGTTTTTTATTGTTATTTTAATTAAAAGTTTTAATTTTATTATATTTATAACTATTTTAATTTAAAAAACTTTTAATAATTATTATTATATTTTAATTTATAAGTTATTTTATATTATTAATATTTTATTTATATTATTATATAAAAAGTAAACCTTTTTATAAGCTTGTTTTTTTAATGTTATTTATTTATTAATATTATATATTATTATTATTATTATTATTAATTTAAATTAATTACTAATTTAATTTAAATTTAAGTAAAAAATAATTAAAAAAGCAATTTTCATGCTTTTATAAAAAAATAATATTTAATTTATTATATATAAATGTTATAAAAAAAGCAAAGCTTTTAAAAATAGCGTATATTATATTAAAAACTAAGTATAAAAAAAAAAAAAAAACTAAATATAAAAATAGCTAAATATTATATGTTTTATATATAGCGGGGTTAATATATTAAATATGCGTTAAATAATGCGCAGCGTTAATTAAGCTAGCTAATTATTAACGCGTGATTTTTTAAATATATTATATTTAATAATAATATTAAAATAGCTATTATTTAATTTTTGTTATAAATTATAATAATTTTTAAAGTTTTATAATTTTTATTACCGTTTTATAAAAAAATATTTATAAATTGCGTTTTTTAGTTTTATTATTTAAAAAAAATATATTAATAATAAAAAAAAATTAAATTTTTTTTAATATTTTTATAATAATAGCTTTTAATAAGTTAAAAAAACATTTAAAAAAGCTATTTTTTTTATATATTTTAATTTTAAAAAATAAATATTGCTAAAAATTAATGCTTTTAAAATAATTAAAGCAAATAAAAATTTATAACATTTTATTTTTATATTTATAATAACAATAAATTAAATTATAAAATTTTAAATAAAAAAATATTAATTATTATTAAATATTTTAAATATTAACGGCATTATTAATTAAGGTTTTATTAAATTATATTAATTTATAAATGTTTATAAAAACGTTTAAATTAAATAGCTATTAAATTAAATAATATATATATTTAATTTTATTTAATTTTATTATTAAATATTAAAAAAAAGCAAAATAAAACCGATTAATTTTAAAACATTTTAATTATATAATAAAAAAACTATATAATATAAATTTAATTATTTTTTATTTAAGCAATTATATATAAATAAACGTAAATAATTATTAATAATAAAATTTTTTTTAATTTAAAAATATTTTAAAGTTTTTAAAAAATAATTTATAATATTTAAATTTTTTTTTTAAATATAAAATAATTTAAAAATAAATTAGCTAAAAAAAGCTTATAAATTTTTAATAAACGTTATAATTTTTTTAATATAATACATTTTTTATTTAAGCTAAACATTTAATTAAGCTGGCTATTTACGTGATATATATAACACCGGTAATTTTATATAAAGTATTACTTACCTTTTTTTTTAATAACTTAACGAAAAATAAATTTATAAATTAATAATTAATATATTTAAAATTTTTATTTAAAAAAATATCTAAAGGTATTTTTTATTATTTTATAGTTATTTTATTTAAGGCTATATAAAAAATACGCTAAAATAATCTTTATAAAATAAAGTTTTATAAATGCACGCTTAAATAAAAAAGTTATAAAATAATAGAAAATATTATTAAATTTTCCTTTAAATAAAGATTTTAAATATATTAATTATTAGTTTATAAACCTACTTTTTATTAAGTTATTAAAAAAAAAAGTAAATAATACCTTATATAAAATTACCGGTGCTATATATATCACGTAAATAGCCAGCTTAATTAAGTGTTTAGCTTAAGTAAAAAATGCGTTATTATAAAAATAAAATATATATATTTTTAATTTATTAAATTATATTATAATAATATTATAGTAAACTATTTTAATTAAAATTATATATTTAAATTATTATATTAACAATTTTATTAATAAAATATAAAAATTAATGTTTAAAATTATATTAAAAATTATATTATTTATTTAAAATTTAAAATAAAATATTATTAAAAATATAATAAATTTAATGTTTTATTTTTATTTATTACTTTTATATAAAAGTTATTAATAAATTATATTATTAAATAATTAATTGTTTTTTTTATAAAAAATTTTAAATTTGAAATTAAAAAGCTTACATTTAAATATATTAAACTTTTTTAAATATTAAATTAAATTAGTTTATAAATATATTATATTGTTTTTTTTCTTATATATAATTATTTTTATAACGTTTTTTTAATATAATTATTAAAGCTTTAAATTATATATATTAAAACTAACTTATTTATATTAACTTTTAAAAACTTTTAAAGTAAATAAAAAATAAAAAATATAATAAAAAAACAAATTTATTAAAGTAATATATATTATAAAGTTATATAAATTAATTAATTTTTTAAAATATAATTATTTTTAAAGCATTTAAAATATATAAAAAATATTATAATTAATAAATAAAATGTAAACTTTATTTAATTTTTAATTAAAATTAATATAAATTATTTTAAATTTTTTAATTTAAGTTTATATATAAATAATATTATTTTTTTAATAATTATTAAATTTATAAAACATAATAAAAATTAAATTTATAATTTTAAATTTTAAAAATTTATATTTTTTTAATAAATTATATATAAATTAATATTAAATTTATAACATTTTAAAATAATATATATTATTATTTTTTAAGTTAATATATAGCTTATTTTATATTTTAACATTAAATTTTTTTATAATGATAATTTTATATTTTTAAAAAACTATTACATTATTATTATTTAAAATATAAATTTATTATTATAATATTTAAAGTAAAATATTATAGCGTAATAATATTAATTATATTTATTTATTGTTTATTTATATTAAAAATTATTATAAAAAATATAAAAATAAATATATATAACATTAATAAAAAAGCGTTTTATAAATTATAATATAATATTATAATAATAAAACGCCGTTTTTTTATAAGCGTAAAAAATAACTTAAAAATTTTTAACTTTAAAAATTAGCTTATATTAAAATTAATAAATTATAAAAGTTTAATAAAATGTTTATAAAAAGCAAAATTAATATTTAATAATTTTTTAATAAAATTTTAATAAAATATTTTAAACTTTATTTTTATTTTTATTTAAAATTATAAATTTATTAACATTGCATTATAAATTATAAATATTAATAATTTAATTATATAGTTTTTTTATTTAAAATATATTAAAAGCTATTATAATAAAAACTTAATTTAATATAAAAAGTAATATATATATAAGTTTATATAATATGGTTTACCATTAAGTGGCATATATCACTTAATAGCGTATATTTATTTTAAATCTTTTTTTTTAAACTTTAATACGTAATAACTTTTTAATTATAATAACTACTAAATTTAAAAAAAATCAAATCTTTTTAGCAATTTAAGCAACGCGTAATAAACCGAATAAAATTAGCTAACGGGCTGCTGCAAGGCTTTATAATGTTTTTAAAACAACTTTACGCCATTAAATTAACGGCCGAACCTTAATATGCAAAATTAAACTTAATTAACATAAATTAAATAAAACTAAAAAGAAAGTGCTTTAAAAACATATAATTAACCTGGATACTTAAGGGATGCTTTTTAAAATTACTGGTGTAAAAAATATAGCCAATTTTCTTTTAAAATTGCGCGGTGGTAAGCTCGTTAGCAAGCACTAAGTTAAGCAATTTATTAACTGCAACTTAAACCTTAAAACTAAAATAAATCGAAAATATAATTATTAAAAAGCACTTTATAAAAACCTAAGCGTTATTTTTAGTTAGTTTAAGCTAATTGCAAATATTAAAGCTAAATATAGCATTTTAAACAAAAATATATATAATTTTAACGAAACTAGTTTTATAATAAAAATAATTGCGTTAATACTTGTTGTAACACGTGCTAATCGGCGTAAAAAAATAAAATTAGTTTAGCTTAACAATTAAAAATGGTTAATAGCAATTAAAGGTATTAATTTGCAAAGCTGGTATATTTTGCTATTTTTTATTATTTTAGGCGTATATTACTTTTTAAATTAGTTTACTAAATGTAATTTACTAGGCGACTAGGTGATTAAACTAACAGCAAATGGCTAAACTAATAATAAAACAGGTATAAACTAAATTAAACACTTTAATAAGCATATTAAAACGTAAACAAAAGGTTTATATTGCTTTTTAATTTTAAATAGTTATAAAAGTTATATTTTAGCAAAGTTTAAGCTATATTGCAAAAATAATGGCATTATTACGCTTAATATGCCGCTTTATTTATTTTATTTGCTTTAGCTATTAAATATAGCACTTTATTTGCTTTTAAAACGCGTTTATTTAAAAAAAATCAAGCTGTTTATTAAAGCTTTAATAAACTATATTATAAAGCTAAAGTTTTTTATTGCCTTTAAAGCTGTATATTTTGCCACTTTTATAAAAACTAATATTAAATCTAGATTTAGCGCATTTGGTTTAATATCTTACCATTTGGATAAAATAACTAATAAGCTAAATGTGCGTTTCCGGACGCTTACACCTAGCCCGTCACGTTTAAAAACAGCTAATACCTATAACTTTTAAACCCTATTTAACCTTTAACAAACGAGTAAATACTTTTTTTTTATTAAAACTAAAGTTTTGGCTTATAAAAAAAGCTTTTTAATATTAATTTTAAATGCGGTAAACCAAATAACAAAAGGTATAAATGTAATAGCATATAAAATAACTTTTATAAAAAATTAAATATGCATATTATAAAAGGCTAATTTAGCCTTTTTTAAGCGCTAAAGAGCTAAAAAATCGTGTGTATAACTTGGAGGACTTTTTACTGTTAAGGAATTTTAAAAGCTATAAAACGACAAGGCAAAAAGTAAACGCCTAGCAACTAATAAAGGTAAAAATAAAGGTCCGTTAAAACAAAAAGAGATAAGTAGCAGGTGTTATAGCAGCTATGGTAAAACAGGTTATAATTTAAAAACTTGTAAAATCATTATAAAATTAGGTAACAAGTTAAATAGCGATTAATTTAAATTCATTAAAGTTGTTTTAGTTAAGATATTTTATTATAAAGTAATAAAAAGTAGTAAAGGTGCGCCATTAAATAATATATGCCACTTAGTGGTAAACCACGTTATTTTTTAATTAATTTTATAAATTGCATAAAAAAATATATTAGCTTTTTTAAATATATAAATAATGTTTAAAAGCAAACTTTTAATTAATTAATATATATTATTAATATTTATATAATAAATTATTAAATTACGCAAATTATTTAAATTATTACGTTTATTATATTAATAATTTTAAGTTTATTTTATTTAATTATAAAAACAAATGTTTTATAATAAATTTAAAACTTATTTAAAGTTAAATACTTTAAAATTATTTTTAACAAAAGTAATTAAAAATATAAAAGCTTAAAAGGTTTAAAAAAAAGCATAAAAAAACTATTTAAAACATTATTATTATTAAGCTAATTATTATTTAAATTATTATTATTATTATTAATAATAAAATTATAATTATATAAACTTTATTAATTTTTATAATTAATGTTATAATTATTATAATTATTATTATATTATATATATTTTTTTAAAAAGCATAGCAAATTATAAAAAATATAAAATGTAAAAGCGTAAAATAAATAATAATCAAAAACAGCAATTAAAAATTAACTTGAAAAAATTCGCATCGGTTAAAAAAAAAAAAAAAAAAAAAAAAAGCTAAAATAAACAAAATAAATTAATATAAAAAAGCATATAAGCAAAAAAACGGTAAAATTAACATCAAGTAAAATATAAACATAAATTTAAATATATTTAAATATTATAATAATATAACTTTATATAATTATATTAATATAACATTAATATTATAACATTTTATATATATTATAAATTATAATTAATTTATTTATAAAAAAAATAATTGTTATATATAAATTATAAAGCTTTATAAAATTTGTTTTATTTATTTATAAAATTATTTATTACGCATTTATTTTATTTTTGTTTTTTACCTTTTATAAGCTTTAGTTTTATATAAAACCTAGTTATTTTTTCATTTATAATAATTTATTATTTTATTAAAAGTTATTATATCTTTAAAAATCTTTTTTTTATAACTATTATAATTAAAGGTATAATATTAAATTTAAAACTTATATTTATTATTATTTAAGCTTTATTAAATAATTTATAATTATTATTAATTTTTAAATTAAAATTAAATATTGTTAATATAATAGCTTTATTTTTAAGCATGGTAAACATTTTTTATTATATTTTATATAAATTTATTATAAAAATTATATTAATAAGCAATTATTTGCTAATAACATTTATTATTATAAATGTTGTAAATTTTAACATTTTTAACGCTTTTTTAAAAATAACATTTATATAATTTATATATTTATTTTTACAAATATAATTTAATTTAATAATTTTTTTAATTATAATATATTTATTAAATATATTATATAATAATATAACCCTCGGTGTTTTTACATTTATTAAAATATTTATAACAATAAATTTTAATTTTTTTATAAAAAAATAAAAGTTATAATTAATTAATAATGCTATATAATTTACAGTTATATATATAAACTTTTTTTTAAATTAATTTTTTTTATATATTTATATATATAAATTATTGCTATAAATTTTATTTAAAAGTTTTTTAACGCAAAAAATATTAATATATTTATATTAAAATTAATATTTATTTTATTTAAAATAAAAAATTATTAAATAATAATGCTTTTATTAAAAAATTATTAATTAATTATTTTTTTTTTAAATTTTTAAATTATTACCATGTTTTAATTATTTATTTTTTTATAAAAAAATTTAATTTTAATTTTTTTATTATATTGCATTAATTTAAAACTTAAATTTTTAGCTTTATGTATATATTTTTTTAAAATATAATTAAAGTTTTTAAAAAAATTATATTTAAAATATATATTAGCTGCTTTTAAATTGCTATATATATTATATTTTTTTTTATTTTAATTAATTTAATTTTAAATTATAAATAAAAATATTATATATATTTTGCATTTTTTTTAATATTAAAGCTTAAAGCTTTTTTAATTTTAAGTTTTTTGTTTATTAGTTTAAACTAAAGCTTTTTAATTTTTTTTAAATAAAGTTTTTTAAGTTTTAATATTTTTTTTTTATTAATAAAAATTATTTTAAATATTTAAATAGCTTATTATATAATATTATTAATGTTTTATAATATTTATAAAAATATTTTTTTAAATTTAAAAATAATTAATTTAATTTTTAGGCTAAATTTATAAATTTTTCTAATTTAACTATAAGTTTATATTTTTATAAATGTTTGTTTTTTAAATTTTTAATTTAACATATAATATAATAATAATAATAAATTTAATTAATGTTAAATTATTTACCATTTTTGCAAATAATATAAACTTGCTTGTTTTTTATTAAATATTAATCCGGTAATTAATTTTTCTTAGCTATAAAATATATTTTCAATTTTTTTTTTTTTTTATTAATTATAATTATTATTATAACTTTTATTGCTATAATTTTAGCTTAAGTTTTATTTATTAAATTATTTATTGCAAAAATAATCTTTATTTTAATTATTTTTTTATAGCATTTTTTATTATTATAATATTTAAATTGCTTAATTAATTAATTTTTTTATTTTTATTATTTTAATATTTATTTTAATTATAATTTTAATTATAATTATAATTTTAATTTTAATTATAATTGCAATCATAATTATAATTATTTTTTTTATTATTATAATAATTATTATATTATTTATTAACGCATTTCCCATTTAAGCTTAACACCTAATTAAGCTGGCTATTTACGTGATATATATAACACCGGTAATTTTATATAAGGTATTACTTGCCCCCCTTTTTAATAACTTAACGTAAAGTGGGTTTATAAACTAATAATTAATATATTTAAAATTTTTATTTAAAGAGAAATCCAATGGTATTTTCTATTATTTTATAGCTATTTTATTCAAGCGTGCACTTATAAAACTTTACTTTATAGGGATTATTTTAGCGTATTTTTTATACAGCTTTAAATAAAATAGCCATAAAATAATACAAAATACCATTGGATTCCTCTTTAAATAAGGATTCCAGATATACTAATTATTAGTTTATAGGCCCACTTTTCGTCAAGTTATTAAAAAGAGGGGTAAGTAGTACCTTATATAAAATTACCGGTGCTATACATGTCACGTAAGTGGCCAGCTTAATTAGGTGTCCCATTTAAGTGGGGGATGCGTTATTAATATAATAAATTATTTTTTTTAGCATTTTTATTAATATATAAATTATTTAATAATAATTAATTCAATAACATTTTAAAAAGCTTTAAAATTAATTATTTAAAATTTTTTTTTTTAAAAATATTTAAAATATAAACTATTAAAAGAAACAATTGTTTTTTATTTAAATTAATTTATAATAATTAATTGTTTTTTTTAAAAATTTAATTTTAAATTTAGCTAATATAATTAAAAGCTTTTAAATATTATATTTTTATTAAAAAAATGTTATGTTTTATTTATTAATTTAAAATAATTTAAATGTTTAATATTTTAAAATAAATATTTATTTTTTAAAAAATAAATTATTAAAAGGCTTTTTTAATAATATTAACGTTAAAAAACAATTTATTATTTTTAATATAAAAGTTTAATTTATTTATTTTTATTAAAATATAATAAATTTTAAAAAATAATAACATTAATAAGCTTATTTTAATAATTTTAAAAATTTATATTAATTTTTTATTTTTATAATATTTTATTTTTTAAAGCTTAATTATTTAGCTATAAATATTAGCTTTAATAATATTGTAATTAAAATAATAAATAAATTTAAATTATTTAATAATAATATAAATTATTTTAAATAATATAAGCTATTTTAAGCAATTTAATTATAATAACAAGCTATTTAAAAAAAATCAAACAATATAAACACATTTTAAACAATTTAACATTTATAAAAACCTTGCTTTATTTTTAAAACATTAACACTTTAATAGCTAACTATTTTAGGTGGTATTCGCTAATAAAAGCTATAAACCAATGGGGAAAAATGTCCTGCAGCCAAGCTAATTTTCCAACGGCGCGCTGTCAAGTTCTGTTAAGTCTATACGGTATAACAGAAAAGTCGGGTGACTAGGTTAAATAGAGGCTGTGATGGCATAATAACTAAGGGGCCACGTATAATCAGGACACTGCGAAAGTACTTCGAAGATGCTGGACGGATTAAAGAAAGCAGGAATAATCGGAACTAACAGGCAACTATACACCGATACGGTTAGCTAGCAGGTGTCAGGTGCTTGACATTTACCCTGGTCAGTATATCCCAATGAAAGGCAGCCACAGTGATCCGAAAACAATCTGACCAATGGTGTTATGAGTTTACATCATCTAATATTACAACTCTACAGGAGAGGCCTGACTCTTTAGATACTCATGCTCATATAGCAGGACAACAGGCCACCACATGATAAATCACTCCCCTCCAATTATTTATGCACATTGTCCTTACATGATCTATGTGTACCATGTTTTCTGCAATGATAGGCAACCATCTAGTCCTACCCTGTTCGAGTGATCGGGCTAGATTTCATTACAAAAAGCCGCACTATCCGCAAGCTGAATGGTGGTGGCAATGCACCGACTTTTACTGCTTGTTATTTCTTAGCTCATGCGGTTCTCAACGCGAACCTCGCTGTAGACATGCACACCTTGTCCAATTAAATTATTAGGTCTAAAACATACCGAGGGCCTTGGAAACTCACAGGAGGTATTCAGGAAGTTCGTATAATTAAAATTAGGACAGAATCTACGAGGACATCACAACATCATCAGGTTATTCTGTAATAGACCCTAACCCACTACGTGAAGTGCATTACCAGTACTACTGTGTCTCTTTCACCCGTCATAGACGGCGACTCCTACATTTACACAAAGTGTATCATTTAGTGATCCACAACAAGGCTCTCGCTATTTCGCCCAATATATTTCCGAATCTGTTCGGTCTCGCCGCAAACGTTCCATTGGGGGCTGTCTTATTGCATGACGAACCGAAAAATCAATTTTCCTAGCAACTGCTCCAAGGGTACACTTGAACCAGCTTGAGTAATGCCGCCATTTCGTCAGATAAAGTACCATTGCATAGATAATGTATACTGCAACCCCTAACTAGGAGCGGGACTATCGTAAAGGGGCTGGATTGTTGACATGAAACAAAAATACATTGGCAAAAAATCCCCCCGAGAACTTGATTTAGCATAAGATATATCCATTAGATAAGTTTGTTACACACTTTCGACGTCGAGCCTGCCGAGGAAACGGCGACCGTGACAATCTGGTTAACCCTACCCACAAGATGGCAGATGACGTGTCTCGAAGAAAGATCATAGTCTGCTGCGACGGCACTGCCCATTCTGCAATCAAGGGAAATGACGTAAATCCATACACCCATGTTTTTCGCCTTTATCGCTGCATCAAGGCCCGAGATTCTGATGGATCGCCCCAGATCGTCGGGTATGTGTCAGGTATTAGAACATCGGATGGCAACCCAGCTAATGCATATCTTTAAGGAACTAGCATTAGTCTGTAGTCTTGACTTACTTCATATTCTCCGTAGCTAATAGTTGTGGCCCTCAGGTATCGACGAGAAGATTAAGGAAGCTTATAGCTTCATCTGCCGTAACTATAATAGCGACAAAAACCATGAAAAAGGTAGGGGAGAAACAGAGATAATCTTGATTGGATTCTCTAGAGGAGCGTTCAATGCTAGATGTGTTGCAGACCTTATCGACAAAATTAGGATTTTGACCAAAATGGGCATCCACTACCTGCCAGACATATACGACGCATGGCAAGAGGACGGGAAAGACTTTAATAAGGCTCTCCTTGAGGCAGAAACACTGTCCTTACATCCAACTGCACCATCACCCGCTCCTATTGAAGTTGGAAAGGACCGACAGACGTTCATGGAAAACCTGGGCTCTACACTCTCCAATCCTAAATATGTGTACCGAGGCGTTCACGTAAAGGTTTGCGCCGTCTGGGACACTGTTGCATCCCTCGGCTATGTGTCGACGCACCTTAGAATCCTTAAACAGTGGAAGTCACGGAAGCTGGCTTTCGTTAACTCGAATCTGTGCAGCGGTATTGACCACGCTATTCAAGCTCTTTCGCTCCACGAACACCGGCGCCCCTTTTGTCCTATCGTCTGGAAACTTCCAGATAAGGATAAGGATAACCAGAGAAACGGCAAGCCACGCTTACAGCAGTGTTGGTTTATGGACTACCACTCCGATATTGGCGGAGGAGTCCGTGGCGAGGGTCTAGCATCGTTTCCACTAGCATGGATGATATCAAAGCTTAGCGTTTTTTTAACTTTTGATGCTTCCATTTTTGGGACCCCTCGGCCAGGAGAGTTGAGATGGAAATTCTATAATGCAAACGATCCTTCATCAGGTAATATGAATCCCCTATCCTCACTGTTCGGTCTCTTCTTTGTCTTGGTTCTTTTTCCCCTCCTTGGACATTAATACTAATCATGGAAACTATCTGGTTTTCACGTAGGCCCCTACGTGAAACTCAAAGATTCAATGTCAAAGAGATACCAGCTCGCTGGCTCTTACTACAGGAAACCGAAAAGACACTTCTGGCTTCCTAGCCCAAAGACTTGCGAGCCAGATAAATACAAATCATCCGAAACTGTACATTTTACTGTTCGTCTCCTCGAAAAAAACAACTTCATAGGACGGCCCAAGATGATGGAAGGTATCACAAGGGACGTAGAAGAGGCTTGGAGATAGACTCAATTAGACCATAATCTACTAGGGGGCTACTAGGTCCTTGACCATTCGGAAGACTTCCTGACCCTCCCTTAGAATATCGAGGCTATTTATACACATCGTCGGTATTCCTAACCTCCGACCTCCGACACAATGTCTCAGATTAGCGAGGGCTGAATAGCCTCACTGAAACAATTGCCAATACTCTTTTCAGCTCGTATTACATCCGTAGCCGGCGCGTGTTACGTCCGTAGACATCACCGAGACCTACAGTCTCGTATTCAGAACGTGTAACACTTCCGTACAACAGAAGGTGCAACATTCCGGGACGGAAACTGGCGTTTCGAAGTGCTTCCACCTCGGTCGCCATGGTACCAACTACCAAAGATCTTGAAGAAGCCAGTTGACCCAGTCACTACAAAGAGATATTCTGTGAAGGTGGACTCATTGAGTGAATTCGAGAAAAACCTCTTATGGAGTTGGGCTAATGGAGAAACTTTCGCCCTTTCTAACCATCCTCATGAGGAAATGGTTGGAGGCGGGGCAACGAATAGCACTCAAGGTGGATTTGAGGGCTTTTTAGTAGTAGTAAAGGCAGGAATAAAGCTGGCAGAGCTAGGCATTGGAAGTACTGACGATAACTCGGATGATGGACCTGATAACGACTCAGATTATGTACCCGAGGATCTGTCAGATGTTGAGATTGAGTAAGAACAACAAAACAAAAGCTTTTTTCGTTCCTTTCTTTTTGGAATGATACGCCCAGTACACGAGAGTCTGCTTGTATAACGAGTGTTAAAGTGAGTTAGTGCAATATGAGGAACTCGGCACGAGAGTCTGTGCTAACTCATCATGCGGGTCGTGGCGGTGCGGTCCACCGTGTTAACTTACTAAAGCGCCGTATTAAAAAAAAAAAACAATTAAATTTATTTAAAATATGTTATTATTTTAATTTAAATTCTTGTTTTTTATGCTTTATTTAAAATATATTAATTTTCAAGTGAAGGCTCGTAGCCCTTATGGCTAGCCTTCGTAGCCTTGACCATGATCGGCAGAATACCAGTTCGGCTCCCGCCCAACGAAGAGAACCCCCAATTTTCCGAACCCTAGGTCTATCTATCTAGTACAGTTTTTTCCCTAAAGCATGATTGCAGCACCGAGAAGGCCACCCATAGCCGCCGCCCCAGCGAGGACACCAGTGGGGTTGTGGGCAGCAGCAGCAGTAGGAATAGAAGTAGCGAGGGTGCTAGACGCAGTAGCATTCGAGCCTCCCGTAACCGTCGGGAAGGCAGTAGTAATAGGGACGGTCCCGTTAGACGAAGCCGTGGCCGTGGGCGCGCAGAGGAGGCCGGTGCCCGTGAGGAGGTTGTTGAGGTAGCTGATGGTCTCCGAGGCGACGGGGCCCGTGGTGACGCAGTCGGTGACGAAGGCGTCGTACTCGCTGATGTGCACGCTGCCGTAGCTCAGGAGGCCCTGGCCGAAGCTTTGGAACTCGGGCAGCAGCGAGGCCGGGATATCGGCCGCGGCCTCGCAGAGCACCTCGACGAAGGCCGAGGGGTTCGCCAGGGTGTTCGGGGGCAGCGTGATCACGTCGCCGTTGGTGAGGGTCTGGACCGGTTTGCTGAAGGGATCGTTCAGGTAGGGCGAGAGCTCGGGGACTATGGTGGGGGCGTTGGCTATGAAGTAGCTCACGCTCTGCGAGCAGTCTAGCGAGGTAGAGCTGGAGCTCTGTGCTACGGACGCGCCGGCAAGGGCGGCCACGGCGAGAAGGTTTTGAGAGTTCAACATGGTTCTTGGTGGTTGAATTAGATTCAGACTATAAGGGGACGTATAAGTTCTTGTCTTCTATGAGGGGGATGGGAAGCTCGTGATTAGAGGCGTGACTAAAAGATAACTCATCAGGGAAAGACAGAGGTTTTATATCTAAATTGTCTTTCACCGAGTTTATCAAAGTCGGGCAAGCAAGATCGGCCGAATCTAATTCTCTCTCTATACACATAGATCGATTAGATGTAGCATCGTCGGAGCCATCGGCGTTGTTTAAAACCCTTTGGCGACATCTCGCTGTTTAAACCACGCCCGAAACCCGGCGAAAATTGTTTAGAACATCGCCGTTTGTCCAGGCATGGATATGTGAATGCAGTTTACATACATACATGATACCCATGTTCATGCATAGTCCCTCTCCCCTTTTCCGCCAGCCCTGTATCGACCCCAATTTGTACGTTGAGCAACGAGGTTTGTCGCGTCACGTTTTGGCGGCCCGAGCTAAGAGGCGAGAGAGGAGGGGATGGTTTCGTAAGATCCTTGCAAGTCTAACCGATATTTCACCTTCTTAGTGACTCATTGAAACACCAATTGGCTCTACGCAAATTTCTCCGAAACCAAGACGTATGATCGTGACTATTGGACAGTAGTATAGGTATCCAATTCATAAGGTATAAACTATGACTTGCAAGGTTAGCGCGAATGCCGCTTGAAGCACGACGCTGATCTTAACCGTCCACAAGTATTGCGAGTACGCATACATGTATAGCGGTCACAGTGTGGTCGAGGCAAACAAATTCGTATTCTGTGATGATACCGGTCCCACGGGTTATCATGAATGTTTGCTATCCCTTTCGTTTCGTCATCAGGTAATATTGCTGACATATGTATAGAGCGCTTGGGCCTGCTATACGCATTATACCTTGTAAAAGGGTAGCACTGACAAATTCACGGCCGGAGAAAACGGCTCCATGCCGGATTTTGTTAAATTAGTTATCTGCCGATCTCCGTATCATCCGGGGCGGCCGCTATGAGTTGGGCAAAGCCGCAAGACTAACGCATATTATTTTACAGGCTATCTGCTTGGCCCCGACTAATACTGCAAGTCCAAGTCTCCCGTCCTTGGGTTCATTCTTTGGCTCATAAACGCGCGCATATTCTTCATGCGTAGCTAGATGAGCGATCTGTAAAGATATCAAATCTAACTAGGTTAGTTTGTACCTAGGGCAGTACTTGGAAAAATACTGGTACTGTTGGAACATAGCCATCCGTACGAAGGGAATTAAGCTATAGCACTTGGGCTATAGCCGTACCTTTCGTACGGCCAAGCTACGTCAAAACGTACGTGGCTTGGCAGGTCATGTGACAATTCGCCACGCACATTTTTCCATATACAGTTATTTTCTATGGCTGTTTTTTAGAGGCCACCTAGAGTGGCCGTAGCCCCACCGCCATGCATTACTAGTAGTGCCACCACCTAAACTAGCAGGCAACCTTACAAAGGTACCATATCCACCTAATATACCTACCTTAGCAATATATACTAAAAAATAAATTTATACGTTAAAATAATTACTATTTATTAATTAAAAATTTTTGTAATTTTTTTTAATATTATAAAGCAATTATTAAAGCAGTTAATTTAACGCTTTTATTTAATATTTTAATAAAAATAAATAATAATAATAATAATAATAATAATAATAATAATAATAATAATAATAATAATAATAATAATAATAATAATAATAATAATAATAATAATAATAA